>OZ012708.1:47768899-48191288 GCA_963942595.1 Cylloceria caligata
GCAATTTCTCAATGGATCGTGAAATTGATAACGCAATCTTCAAAATAATATTAATTGTAATAAGAATCCGCTTTGTCACCGAGACATCGATTCACAATGATGAAAATAATGTTGAAATAATACAATTTTTTATTGTAAAAACAATAATAAACAAAAATAAGTTAATTTTTCCATGAGCCAGTTTGACTTTTTGTATAAAAGTTTCACTCAATCGTTTTGCAAAAATACATTTAAAAAGGTTTTTTTAACGTAGATAATATCGTGAATTCAATCGCATCACAAAATATGGTATAAAATGAATAAGTAAAATGTTAATTCACGTTTCCCAAATATTCATTTAATTCATTTGATATTTAATTCAGTTAGCACCAACCAACTTTTTTCATTTCGTTCATGGTAGATTCAATTCTTTGTACATCTTCCGTCGTTATTCTCTCCAAGTTTTCTATTGCACGGTCTCAACGATACCAGGTGTGCATAAAGAAATTTTCTTTTTTCCAGTAGTAGAGTTTTACATCGCGGTCATTCTCATCTGGATGTATCCACAGCCAAACCAGTCGCGTCTGGTTATTCCGCTCGTGAACCGACACTGTACATTATTGTATATTTCATTTAATAATTTTGCAATTACTTTTTACGTATAGAAACGAGCCAGTCCGAAGGTGCAGTTGACATTCACGTTCTCCCGTACTTGAGAGTAAAGCGGCGAGAGTCGCTCGGTCTCTTGTGTATATTGAAAATTAAAATGAAATAGCTTTCTCGTACTTTAACGAGTGAGATAAGCGACGTCTATTCATAATCGTCTTATTGGCCGCACCCTCGCACTTGAGATTTCTCGTTCCGTCGTTTCCGTTCTTTCGACTTCTTCGTCGCAGGCACAATCGGTCGAGTTTTACGCTTCCGCTCTGTAGTACTTGTGATATCTTCGTTCTTTCGTTGACGCTAATTCAATTTCTTTTGCATTATCCGCACTGCTACCAACTCCGGTTCTCCTCTGCGACTCTCCTCGGGAAAATCATCACGCTTGGCATCACGCCTCTTCACTCGCTCCACTTCCACTCGTTTCTAACCGAGAAAAAAAGCGTTGTGCGAGAGATTTGGACAATAAACAATCCCGCTAGACAATCACCTCGTTTTCACCAAGCCCAGTCGCCCTTTGGTATAGTGTTTCGTCGTTTCCGCTTCACCGTCGGATACAGCATTTGCTTTTTTCCCCTCGATCTCTTATCCAGTCGTCGGTTTAACAGAGATCGCCTGCTGATGCCAACAGTCACTGCTTGAACATTGTTCAAACACTGACAAAAAAAAAAAAGAACTCTCGACTGTAACGCCATTATAAAGAACGAAGCTATCGTATAGGGATGAGGCGAGGTGCGAAACGGAAGAGAGTGCGAGACCTGGTCGTTGGTAACGCGGAAAGTAACAGGCGCCACCAGTGAAGCTTCGCAAACATTTTCTCCCCGGAGTTGACAGAAACAGTGAATTATTTAACAATTGCTTTTTTCGTGACAAAGCGCAAGTTTGATATTCGTTGGAAAAACTTTTAATCCAACAAAATTTGTGTAAATGCACAAAATGATAAAAAAATCTGTAAAGTTCGACAAATCTTTACTTTACTTTCCCTTAATAATTATACTTTCCGTGATAGGATTTAAAAGAATTTTACAAAAGAGTGTTTAAGAAGCTTTATAAAATGAATATGGTACAATGCAAAATAAGGAAGCTTTATTTATAATTCCGTGAGAGAAAGATTGAAGTAAACGTCGAGAAAGAAATACGAATGGAGCAAGAGAGAGAGACTCGGTGGTAACTGTCGAGCTTTTAGAAACGCACACTGTCGGAGTATAGAAAGAGCAAAGAAAGCAAAGAATCGTTTGTGTAACCGCGACAAGCTTTAGCGAATGCGGAGCAATGTTCTCTACATCACTGAGAGCAAAAGGGCGACAAAAACAGAAAAGTAAAAAACGATTCGCCTGAAAACCAGGTAGAACGCGTACAATCGTTCGTGTGAACGGGCTGAGCTTTTGCGGTAAGCTCTCGGTGTTGCGAGAGCGAAGAATAAAAGGAGCGAAAACGACAAAAAGAGATAGAGGCGGCTGTTGGAATAGGATTGCGTAGAAACGAGTGAAAAGAGACGTGGACATTGCCGAGTGAAGTAGGAAAAAAAAGTGCAGCTGAATCGTTGAATACGAGAAAACCCGTAGATACGAAGAGAGGAATGGAAAGAAGCGAAGGAGACGAGGCAATTGCAAAAGTGTCGTCTGCTATCGCTCGAAAGTTGCGGAGAAATTAAACCTCGGGGACATGGTGCAGGGTTGATGGGCCAACAAGGGAGACGAGAGAGAACTACCGCTCGAATGTAGCCCGCGTTAATGAGCTGAGACCTTCTCGCGTGCAAAAGCAACGTTTGTTAACTGCGCGAGAATGGAGGCATTCCTACCAAAGCAGCTACTGGCGCTCCTGGAAATAATTAGTCCGCTGGTTTCGTTTGGCTCGCTGACGCGCTTTAACTTCTCTCGTGAATTGCAAAGTCCACTTGATGCATTGTTGGTCCTGGACGAAATTTACATGCTCCGGGTATAACAGCATTAAAACGCGAAACCTCTGGCGTTGGTATACACTTTAACTCTTGTTCGTAATTGATTGCAGCATGTATTGCGTGTATGAACATGGTGCGTACACGTTTAACTCCACGTTGACTCGTAAAAGAGATTTTGGTCGATACAATCGAGTTGGTAACAAAATAAAATGATTATTTGTACAAAGCGATTTTAAATTGCAGTCGTTGCTAGTCAAGCTTTTTTTTTCAACCCGAGAAGACATTTCAATATAAAAAAAAAAAAAATGATAAACGATAAATTTACGAAATAGTTCATAACAGTTATCGGTAAAATTTGTGGATTTAAAAATTAAAAAATCCTAACGATTACCCAGTTTTCGAGCTTGGTTACTTATTTTATTTATCAAAAGATATTCAGTGAATGCAACGATATGAATCGTTGATAATATTCGCGGTACGAAATCGATTTTATAACGTAAGAAAGTTTAAAAAGTTTAATAAAATCTTTGACGTCAACGAGGCTCCACTCCGATATAAGTGCTATCATTATTTTTCTCAATACTAAGAACACTTTCTTCAACTTAGTCGGAGACTATTAACATTAATTGCCATTTTAAAGATTGAATAAAGATTTGTAAAATGTTGGTACTAAATATCACCAGTTTCTTGCGATCCTACCACCTTAACCTTTCAGATATACGCTATGTACAAAGCGCATCATCCGGATCGTTTCGAATTGCCGGATAACGAGCTGCGAGTCGTCAAGATATTGTTAAAAAAATTCGAAATAATTTTAACAGTCAAGTCAAAATCTGTTTTCTTTAATTGGCGCATACACAGGCGCATTGTTCTTATAAATAAAAAGACATCAAACTGTTGGTTTCCAACAAATAGTTCTTCGTCTCTGAATGGTCGAGACTTCACAGAGTATTTGAAGGAATTGTCTGAACGTTGGTAAAATGGTTGATTAAATTTTGAAATAAAATTCTTCTGAGTTTATCGCGTTGGGTGTGAAGGAATATTCGATTTCACATTATCGCACACTAACCGCGGTGCTACATGGTATATTCGTTAATTACGAGCTTTGGGTCGGGCGTTAAGTGGTTGCACGTTAGTCGGAACGATAGCTCGCAGAAACGCCCCCTCGTTCCAACACACTGGTAGTCGCTGAGGGTGGCAGAGGAGATCGGAGCTTGCAGTACACTCCCTGCAGCTGATTAAAATCGCGGCTGGATAATTGAATATTAAGAACTCCACTCGACAAAGTGGCGAGAGGGCCCTCTCGTCGCTGCTACCGCTGTCTACACCGTTGAACGTTGAGGACAGGTCTCTTCAACCCTCTCGCTTCCTCGTCTTCCATACTCGTTCTATCTTCTCTCTGTGAGCTCGTGCTTCGCCTCAGCCTCCCCGAAACGGGTTAATTTTAATTAAAGACAAACATTCCTCTCCTTGTGCCACTCGCTCTGCTCCCGAGTAAAGCACTCTTTTGCCGCGAAGTATCCAACGCCACTTTGTTTCTCGGGAAAACAACGATCCTCTGCTTTCAGCTGCCTCACGAAAGCATCTCCGTAGCTTTCTCGGTGCTCGCGTTGTTCTTTTCTTCTGTGGAAACCTCTTACGATGCATCGTGTTTTCAACCCTTTCACTTTTATTTATCCAAGCCTTATACGACAAAGGAGATAGTACGAGCAATGTTATCTGCAAACAGAGATTGCAACGGTCATTGATATTATCGATAATCTATAAATTTTTTTGTCAAATCTTTTAAAATTATTCTACAGAAATAAATTATCCGAATACTAGATTTTTTTATTATAGAATATTACTGAATCTTATTCAATTGGATGTTCAATGGTTTTCTATAGAATAGTTGAATTATTTGATTAAAACTTTTATGATTTTTTCAATATTTACCACTCATCGAGCTTGCCCATCAAGCTGTAATGAGAAATTAGCTCCATATTTATAAAAGCGTAGCAACTTTTAAAAATTCTTTCATTTGCTTCTTGAATCTAGTAGACTATGGAAAAATAAATACAGATATATATTAGACGATGTGATACCATTGGTTTACCCGAGAGTTCCGGATAACTAAATACTCGAATGAGTGTAAGAGTCAGTGAGGGAAGACGAGATGAGATAGTAGCAGGGACGCGGGGCCGAGCCTTCAGATAATTTGCAGCGGAAGAGCCTGAAGCAAGCTCTTCCATGATAATTTGTGAGAGTAACTCGTACCGCTTCGGGGGAGCTTAGTTCCTTCCTCGTTTCCATATTAACATTGTGATAGTGTGAGCAAGAAAATGGGTAAGTACGGTTAAGTAGCGAACTACCGTTGCATAGTTTGGAATATCCAAACGGATGCGAGAATATCTTTCGAGAAAAGTGTACATTCTTCTTGACATCTTCGATAACATTGATAAAACAAAATGTTTCTGTAGAATTTATTTCTCGAAAAAATACGAAAACATCGAGAATACCTGTAAATGCATTCAATGAATCATGAATATCGGATGAAAGAGATTACTTCGAAGAAACAGTCCAAGCATCATTAATATTAGTGATCTCTGGATAAGAGAATTCGTAATTCCTTTGGCTTTTAATCAGTCGATGAACTGAATATCTACGTTGTACTTGTAGATGTTACATCACGAGAGTTCTTCGGATTCGAGAAGCGAGGATTTGCTTCGGGGAACCGAAGACGAATGGTTTTGCACTCGATACCATCCAGCTCTCTCATTACTTGCGATAGAATGAGAGTGGATCGGAATAAATGGATCAGGACGACTTAGTAAACTTGTGCTTCGGACTGATCAACGAGTTGATTAACGACTTGGAAAAAAAAATTATTTGTGGTACATAATTATGGCAGATGGTAGCAGTGTTCGGAGCTTTGTTGAACTTGCAAATATTCTTTATTAGAGGAGAACTCCCAGGGAGATAAATCGACGCGAATATAGCGCACGACTCGAACCATCAGCGGAGACTACAAGCTCGAGGCACCACGGATCGTCGAGAGTTTCCGAGTGTACGCAGTAACGTGGCCATATCGAATCTCGTCCCCAGACAGGATGTTCTCCCGCAGGATGTTGTATCCTTAATGTATTTACCTTGGCTCCTAACCCCGATCGAATGGCTCCCTCCTTTCCTTTCCTCCTTCTATCGCTACCTTCGTAACCTCTTCTCCTCTGGATCCTACGTTCAACCAGACTCTACCCACCAGAGCGGTATATACGATGTGCTTGCAGCCCCTGACATCGATGTCGTAAAGATCCGTTTAGTCGCTCGTACGCCGGATTATAGATAGATAGATAGATATATACATACAGACATAATCCCATGGAAACGTAGAGATGAGCTCGGGACGAAGCTTTAGCTTGAATAGTTAATTCAGTTCGCATAAAATATCCTCATGGAAAGTTCACTGGAAGAAATATCTGTACAATACGATTCGATATGAATTCATAGCCAAATGTTTGAATGATAGATTCATTTTCTTAAATAAATTACGATCACTTACACAGTGTAATCTCACTGAAACGTAGAGACGAGCTTTACCTTGAATAGTTAATTCAGTTCGCGTAAAATATCCTCATGGAAGGTTCACTGGAAAAAATATCTGTACAATAAGATTGGATATTAATTTATTGTCAAATGTTTAAATGATAGAATCGTGTTCTTAAATAAATTACCTCGAAAGACATTTTTTTAACAAAACTCGCAAACTCAACGATCACTTACACATCATAATCCGATTGAAATCGGGCGACGAGGATTGGAGAGACGAACCTTTAGTCTGAATAATTAATTTTCCCAGAGCTGGTTTATCGTCTTTGGAGCCCTAGGCACAACCAATATCCCTTCGAAGCTCATCGAAAAAACAAAGATGCAAAGTAGAAATTTGCACGTTGCGCTTCTACGAAGAAGTACGTTGATGAATTATGACTTCCTTATAAAGAAATTTAAACTGATTTTCACTAAAATTAATATCGGAAATTGTTTAATATTAGTGTAACACATATTAGATTAATTGCTCAATTCGTTTACCACTTAAAGCCATATTAGCAAGCCTCGGAAATTTTTACTAAATTTATTATTCTAGTCTCGAATCATCCCTGATCGTTATTACGAATGCTTCAAAGGTTTTTAATTAGAGTTTACGTGAATTGGAACGACATTAATTTAACGAAAAATTAAAAATCTGATAAAATTGTAACTTCTTTGTACATTCGGCTTCAATTTAATTGAAAACTTTTCTAAAATTACTCTTTTTGTAAAGAACTATAATATTTCACTCGGTAATTAAGAACTTGCGACAGCTAGAACATTTGCAGATATTTGTCACATCGTTCAAAATGTCATAAAATTTTTTTTTTTTTATTCATAGAAACAACTTTTCCTCTATAAGGAGACAAAAAATATCCAAGCACGTGTTTAGTTAATCTTTTTCATAAACCATCCCTTGATTTACCCTAAATAAAACGTACTACAGTAAAATGATCGATCGATGATATTTATTAGATAATTTACTTCGAAAGGAAAGTTCTAAGGAAACCTCGTAAACTCAACACCCACGTTCACAGCATAATTTCACTGGAACTTAAAGATGAGCTTAGATTCGTAGCTCTATCCTGTACATATTATCCAATCGTTATTAAAATTACTCATGGAAAGTTAATCGGATTGAAGAAAAACAAAACAACCTAGTGAGACGTTCACGGTATAAAGATTAATTTTCTCGAACGAATAGCCAAAAGTTTTGAGATTAATTCCAAAATTTTTTGGCGCCTATACGTTCGAAGGAGTAATTGTACTACATTGCTGGGGAATTAACCTACGGGTGTACTAATTCCGTGAGTTCATTAGCATGTGCTATGGGCCGCGTCGACAGATATTTTCCTTCAAGTTTTGGGTGTACGATGTATAGGTGCATGGTCCCGGTACTTCGGCAAGTGCGGTAGTTTCCTTACTTCTGAAAGGAAGGTCGGGCGGTAGGAGAAATGTGAAAGTGGAAAGGGAACTGCGCTGAAACCTCTTACCCCCGGTGAAGCTGTGGGACTCGTGCCGACGAATATGTTTAAAGAGGGGCGGAAGGAGGGTGGTTCTCCGTCCTAGTGTTGCCCATCTCTTCACACTTCGCATTAGCAGTCGGCGTCTGGCAGTGGCAGGGTGCTTACTACTACTGTGACAAGAGAAGGGGAGAAAGAGAGAGAGAGAGAGAGAGAGAGAGAAAGAGAGAAAGAGGAGAGAATGGCAGAAGCACCACCAGCAATTGCCGGTGGTGTGTCCCGTGCGCGTTCATACGCCAGACACGATTTTCTACTTAGCACCAGTAGAGCCTGGCATCCCTTTCCCCCGTGCTACTCGTAATGCCGTTGCAGGACCGACAGCACCTTCGAGAGGATGCCTCTCGTAACCATCTTCCATCTGTAGCCCCCCCCCCCCCCCCCTCGCTCTCTTCTGTCTCTGGAGAAAAAAAATCCTAGGGGACACGAAACCTCTCGATAGTATTCATTCTTTTGCTCGATCGCTATGTGCCTTTCAGTTTGCGTCTGTCGCTAATGGGCTCCGACCGGTTGCCACCCCGATAACCTTTTACCAGAGGGGAAAGCCTCTGATTTTCGATGGAAGGGATCTTTTATTTGATTCATGAGATATTAGTAGTGCGAGTGGTGCATAATCTGCAGACTTTTGGGACGAGATTCTGTCGAAAAAGAAAGAAAGTAAGAGAGAGAAGGGGATAGCATAAAAGGAGCAGAAATTAGACTGCATCGGTCTTTGAGTTCGAGGCTTCAAGAGTGTTCCCGAGCTAGAAACTCTGAACGTAGTGCCGAATACGCTGGGAATTGTAACACCGAGTTACGGTGGAAACAGGTTAGAGAAAGCTGGCTGACTGCCCAACTACTTTTTCAGTAGTAAAGATCCTCAACGAGTCAAACTTGATTTCCTGAACACGTATCTGGCGATTTGCGAGATAGGAGGCTCAAGCATCTCTTCGTAACCATCTTACTCTTGCGTCAGCCGCAACTACTTACCGAGAATCTTGCTCCAGGATATCGCATCGAACGACGCAAAGATTTCGAGTTTTCCGAGCGTCATACGTGTACCCGCTCTTCTGCTTGAAATATTCAGTTCCGCCTTTAAGCTCGTCATATCTTTGAGTGAGGACGATGGAGGTAGAGAATACGTGCGTCTGACTACTGTCGCTCGCATCTACCGTCAGATACTTTTTCTTCTTATTCTTATCTCTTTCACTGGCAAACGGGCGTACGGTTTTCAGGTTTATCTTTTTTTTCGTGCGAGTAGGAACGTTCGTACGTGCGCGCGACGACCACTGTGACACGACGTTCTACTCTGATGGGTACATTTCATATGTCTACATTCCATATCACTGTAGTATCTATCTATCTGCTGTATACCCGAACGATATGGGAATCTGTGGAAGAGCAGAGAGCTGGATATCGAGTTGCGTAGTCATCCGAGAAGACGGACGAATGACGCCCGAATCACACGCTGCGAAAAATTCAGAGTCTCTACCTATTCCAACCCCTATACGTGTACCCACATTTATATATATCTCCCTCCCTTTTTTTACATTTTTCTCTTTCTTTCGCAAGGACTTCCCTCGTAAGATATAGGAAAACGTCTCGGGATACGTGGGTGACGACTTTTCAAGACTCTCCTTTGGATTCACGCGGATATAACCGTCGACGAGGACGACGAAAGAGGTTCATGAAACGAAAAAACGTCTGAGGTACTCTCTACTGGCAATTTCGATCTGATATTTCAGCTTCGAGAGTCGCATACCTGTCGAAATACGACAGAAATATCAATCTTTAGATATTGGAACAGGCAGTAATAAATATTTCTAAGATTCTGTATAGTTCGATAAATTTTTTGTTGATTCCAGGAGAACACAAATAATTTATTTGTTAAATCGCCAACCAAAAGTGGACAATGTCACGCTATTTTTTTTCCTCTTCGGATTCAACGTCGATCTTTTATTTTTCAATGAATTAATTTGATTCCAGGATTGGAGGCGGAGTTGTACTATGTGAAGGAAGGTGTTGTTAACACTTACGCGATGAACTTTGTTGTTCCGGTTCCGGCTAACATAGCCGATCTGGAATTTACTTGGCAGAGTCTCGTCGGTTATCCTGTGAGTATTAAAACATCTTTTGATAATTTAAACAAAAATTGTTAACTTGTTTTTTTTTTTTTTTATCAAATTAAGAGAAAACAGTGACTAACGGGGGTACTTTGTGTCTCTTCGTTTTTTTTTTCTTTCGTGAGTATACGTCAGCTATATTTGAGTGAAGTCACGTGTCGATGACCGAGAAGAGGGTGGGTTTGCCAAATGTACTTTCATCGTCCATTAACGCTTGCCAAGCTGCTTCTGTCGGACGCACCAATAGAAGTGGAACGAAGCAAATATGTCCTGAAGCCCTTTTTGTACGCACAACACAGCATACGAAGGAATAAATGACGATGAGTATGGGTCTCAATCACGAGACTCAACGGTTACGGTATGCTCCAACGAAACTGTATATTATAGGGGAACAAGAAGATCCCCACGTGTGCATTCATCGGAAGACCGAAACTGGAAGGGTTTCCAACGAGTTTCTGATTGATCGGACACCAGGCAACTCTTGATATTTAATCAAAGAATATATAGGTCCCGAAGAATTTCTCGAAAGAAACAAAGAAAAAGCGGTCAATCGATTAATCAAAGTAAATTGGGATCTCTTAATCGAAACAGAACGTAGAGTGCAATTAATCCTTTTCACAAAGGGTGCAGTGTCGAACAAAGTTGTCGATGTCGCGAGCGAAGAAGCGAGGCGAACCAAATTGATAAGACACGCAACAGAGGCAACACCAAAAGAAAGTAGCAAAGAATGCGATAGTGCGGAAAAAAGTAGACACGCGACCGGTACAATAGTAACAAGAGATATCATTACAATACGTCATTGCGATAAAACTGAATAGCTACTCCAATGCCTGGTAGTTATTCACCAGGCGAAAATAATAGAAGCTGTTCAGTTTCACAGTTTTGTTTCGATAGGGTAACTGCGATAGGTTGCTACGGTGATCGTCAGTCTTGGCATCGAATACCGTTGGTTACTAAAAGACAGAGATATAATTTTTTACTCCGTGTAAGCGGTCAATCACTGTATATACCATTTTCGAATGGTAAATAGCTGCAATACGGAGAGATAGAGAAATGGAGGGAGAGAGACGGAATATTGAGAAACCACCGCTTGTTCGCTCGGTCGAGTTTGTCGATTGTGGTGGATTGGGTATTGGCGGGGAGGGGGGTGGTTTTGGGCCGATGCAGCGATAGGTGGAGGAGGGGAAGGATGGTGATCGGGATGCGTCGAGTCCGGGTGGTTTGCGGAACCGGTCGACCGCGGCTGCGAAACCAGTCAGCGGCGCCGTCGATGGGGCACGAAGCTCTACCAGGACTGGCTACGAGAGTGGAGCGAGGAGTATGGGTCGTGGGATCAGTGGTGCGGTATCAATACTCTATCAATATGAAATACAAACAGTGGTGTGCTGCCACCGAGCGAACGTGCTGCGCTACGTTTTGCGCTCCCTTCGGTCACCAAGGAAACCAAATGCTCGCGATAGCGAACGGTGTGCTTGCACCCCCCTCTTGGAAATCGCACACCCGCGCAACCTTCGTGCCCATACGCCAGGAGACTCGTCAGCCCTTGTGCTTCTCTCTCTCTCTCTCTCTCTCTCTCTCTCTCTCTCTCTCTCTCTCTCTCTCTCTCTCTGTCTCTAGCTAGCTACGTTCATCGGCCTTCGCGCCCTCAATCAAACGTTAAACGACAAGGAAATTGACGCTTCGCTACATGATGGCTTGGTGTAGACCCCCCACACTCTATCGCCGCCCCGGGGTCTCTTCGATACGAACCCTCGCGAAACCTTTACGAAGCAAACTTTTTCTCTTCGTTTCTCTGCCTTGCCGAGATCACAGACGAAAGCTCCGAGGGAGGCTCCAACCCGCAGGGTATCGGAAAAGTAGGTATCCCCCGTTCCTCTTTCACTCGCACGAACGATTGAAATGTTTATTTTGTTATTTATTGTGAATCGTAATTGGACATTTGTTTTTATTGTCTGCTCGGTTTCTTTATAGCTTTTGGGTAATAAAGAAAAGGTGGCAATCGGAGGGGAAAATACAAACTTATATAGCGACTCTGGTAGGGGTTACTCGTCGTACTTTTCACATTTCAATTTTTTATTCCGTAACGGAACGACCGATTGTTTCGTTGTTTCGCACGCTCACTCTTACGATCTTTGTCAATGTAGAGAATAATTGAAAAAGCCATTCGCTCGATGGACATTACACGACAAGCACCCAAAGGTAACGGATCCAGTGCGTGCAGTAACCTCACACGTAGGGTTACTTAATTTTGTTTGACATTCACTTAAATTTTCCGTTAATTTCCATGACAGTTCTATAATAAAACTTTCGATGAAAATGGATCAATTTTTGTGACCAAAATAGTTGTCGGTACGTTTGAAAAAAAATATGGCGGCCACTCATCGATTCACCCCAAGCTGACATTGTGTCGTAAAATATATTTACGACCTTGCAGCACCGCAATAAAATTCAGTATAAAATATTGAGTGGTTAATATGTACACAGTGTTCGTGCTCGCAATGAATCAGTCGGTAAACGCCGCTGCAGTAAATCGACGCAGCGTTAATTTCCTTCGCTCTCTTCATCCTGTCTCTCGTTCTCCCGCGGACACCGAGACTTTCGTAAGGAGAGACGAGTTCGAACGAGCGGTCGAGAGTTTTCGACGACGAACTTCCTAATTAGTAATGTTAATAGTACAAAAAAGTAAGAGTTTCATCGTCGCTCGAGAGTCGAGAGTCTTAACCGTTTTTCCACCGAGTGCGAGAAGCTCATAATTCAAAAGAGCAGAGACCTTGGAGCCGGATAATAAAATGAATAAGCGACAGGACGCTGCTAAGAATAACTTGTAAAATAATCGATTTTCATTTTTTTTTCTTTCCATATCTCATAAAATGTTGGTGTTTTAATAAAAAAAAATCCGTGGGTTCCATTAAATTCAAACTGTCCACCGGACACGAGAAATTTCTCGATAAAGACGTATAGATATTCGCAGTAAAGTATTGCAGCACTTAGCTCGTTGAAACGGTATAAAGGAAACTACGAAGCTGCATGCTCCTGCTGCAAGAAGGATAATAAGGGAGAATTGCTGAGAGCCGCATAAGCCGGTAGAATTTCTCGCCTCGGTGAATTCACCACTCTAATACATATTACTCTAATTTCCCAAGGAAATTCTGGGGTATATCTCGATCGAATCGCCGGTTCTACGTGTATGGTACTCCTCCATAAATTACCTTGAAGATACACCACGGTATACCTACATTGTTATTCTAATGTGATGGGACACGCTTACGTGTGCACGTGAAGAGACGGCCAGGAAATGGTAGAGCAAGAGATGCAGCTATCATTCGGTGAACACACACACACACACACACACACACACACACACACACACACACACACACACACACACACACACACACACACACACACACACACACACACACACACACACACACACACACACACACACACATGCAGAATGTAGAATGCACAATGCCAATTGCAATCTCAGCTCAGCGCGTGTTCGCGCTGGAACGCCAGCAAGTACATCGAGATCGCGTACGGTGGATGCAAAGAGCTTGAATGTTTATCCTGCAGGAGCCCTGCAGCTGGTCGAGTAACCGAGTGTCCCGCTTACCACAAAACTACCGCCTATCTTCTGTATTCCCCCGGGAACGTTTTCCATCCCGTTATCTGCGGGAATTCTCTCATTCTGGGCAAAGGGTGTCGTTAGTCCGGATGGCTCGAGTTGCTTTTGCCTTCAGATGGTACACTCGGATGTAAAATCCCTGTTGGTCGACGTTAGTCGCTTCGCGATTCTAATCTCCGACTCGTTACCCAATTTCAATGTAACTGGAGATATAACTATACCTATGTTTATACTTCTCTTATTTTTTCTTGTTGTTGTTTTAGGGTTTCGAATTTGAAATAGACCGATTCGAACGATATCGCTCTGTATTTATTTTTGTAGAGATAAAAATACATAAATATTTCGACAAGATCGTTACTCGATCGTTACGACAGTAAAGACGATTTTTTTCTCGCATTTGCAATGGACAACTATCAGATTTTATTTCTATTCCGCGTAGACTAATATACCGCTACGATTCGTCTTCTTTTTCGTATCTCGATAGATGCCTAGATGGGATCTCTATTGCACTACACATTCAGCAATATCGTATATCGTATTGGGATCTCTCGTTCGGTTTAGCAGAATTTTTTCTCTCGCTTCACTGACAATGACTCACTGCGGGTACATGCTATTTTACTTTATCAAGATCCATCCGCGACCGTCTCCGCTCCTCAGGGATCCGAACCCTCGATAGTCTCTCGGATCTCTCGCTTTATCTTTCTGTCTCTCTCTTTCTTTTTACCAACGTAATATAACAGAAGCGATCACGCATGTTACATCTAGTCCCGATGGAGAAAAAGTTCCGACTATATCGGTAGAAGAAGTAGAAATTCCCGCTCGATCTACCGAGAACAGAATTCTCATCAAAGATCACAGGAGGATGACTCACAAGAGACGATGTTTGCCCTCGTTTTACAACCGCGTCATCTTTCCGGGATTAAATCGTCAGGGAGATACCGATCAGGCTTTCGAGAGCTCGTGTTCCGCACTCCGCGGAGAGTGCGGATGATAAATTACTTTTCACAAAGTATGTTTAGTTCAAAAGAATGATTGAGCTCTTTTCTTTTATTCTTTTCTTCATTTTTCTCCATCCTCTTGAACCGAAATGGGTTCATCTATTTTCCGGCTACCCCATAGTCGTTACCCTCATCAGACTCATGTGTCATGAGTCACATCAGCAGTGGTGTAGGTTATCAACAGCCTAGAATTGTATCCAATTCTGTCTTAATTTTAGTCTTCACAGCGAAGTTCGTCAGGACCGAGAACCAAGCGTCGCGTACGAAAAGTGACGAGTGGGCGGGGTGCTCCGATGAAATCCCCTTAGGGAGTGGAAAATTGTCGGTGCTTTCGAAAGTGGCAACGCGACGAGTGTCCTGTGCGAACTCTATATTTATATACATCGCATACATTGAATATATAACTACGGACGTCTGAAGTAACGAATAAAGTTTCGTGCCCGTTGCTACCAACGACTTCCTCCCGTTTCCTTCCTTTTCCAACGTGGAACATCGCAATTGGGAATGATTTGTGAATCATCCACTTGTTAGGCGAAACTTGTCTCCACTTTAGCCTCCGCAACATTGGGGAGATGGAACTCTCAGTTGCGAGCACAACTCGTCACTGCTTATCGTCCTCTTTCTCGCTCTCATCGCTTTATACGTCCCTGTCTACTAAAATCGCAGCGTTTCCCTTCGCGAAGGCGAACCAAAATCGGATGAATTGAGCAACGCAGATAGAATCGCGAGGCTTTGCAACTGAAGATGACTGGATGGAGGGTGCTCGAGGTTGGAATTGCGGATCGCGTCTCGCGAGGTTTCGTAGCATTTCGTGCTTTTACTTTCGCGGGGGATGTTCACGATGCTGGCGTAACAACGAGCAAAGCGTGAGACACGGAGCAGGGAGAACGAAGAACTTGAACGAAGAGACCCGCAGGCCAGAGACACATTCGTACGACTCACCCCACATCGACAATTACTTGTAATACTGTCAACCCCCGGGGCGTTGATGGGGGCGCTGGATGAGTTCGATGGAAATGTGAGAGAGAGAGTTTGAGAGACTCGATGGGGCGTATTTTCGATAAAAAAGATATTACCGACTGCTACGATCGACTCTTCGGTACCCTTGTCCTCTCCAAGGGGTGAGAATATAGTATATGTATAGACTATTGCCATTGCTACTGCTTTCCCCCTATTTCGTCTTACAATTAGTCGGAAAATAGAGAAAGTCGAGGCAACGTAATAAGGGCAGACGACTTATTTTCGTGAGAACAAGGGACGTGTCGTTCCTACTCATTTTTCCGTGTCAAGTACATCCGAACAGCTGTCGAATACTCAAATTCGAGGAACCGTATGACAGATTATATTGCACGGATAAGGAAGCGAAGCCTCGGAGATTCAATCGTGAGTCACTCCATTCCACCCTAATTCGGTCGATCGGTATAGCCAGTGAGCAGATTAGAGAATACTGCGACACGATTAACGTAATTTCGTTGTAGCGACCAAAAAAATCATATTAATAATTAAACCAGCGGTATCATTGCTCGTTACAACTTTAGCGATTTTTTTCCCATAGGAAAAACTTGTAGAATTTATAGTCAAGATACATTTTATCAACAAAGTTGGTTAACAAATAATTTCGTATTTGTCGCGGATAGCGCGAGCTTTCTGGTTTAAATTGACGTATAATTAACCGCAATTTCACTGGCACTTTACACCCCAGTTACAATATAATTTGTAGCCTATAGACACAGCTATGTTGCACACAACTTGCGATACAAATTTCAATACGTAGTACCACGTTGATGATAGCAATTTGAAAATTAATTGCAAATTCACTGGGATCGTGGCAAGCGACGCAACGTGATTAATGTTCAAACCCCTTCGAGTACTCCTTCTTCACTCTTCGTCTCATCCCTCGCTCGCGTTTTACGGTGAGCATGAGAGTTCTAGGCTCTCGTGCTTTTCGTTTGCGACTCACACCCTCGGTGCAACCGACGCCGAGCGCGCGCGTTCTCTCGTACTCCGTACGATAAGTCCTGTGGGATAACAGCCTCGTGTTTCGGATAACAGGGAATATCACGGTACACCCGACACCGTGAAACACACCGTCGTAGCCATGACAAATACTCCACTGCTGCTGCTGCTGCTGCTGCTGCTGCTGCTGTTCTTGCTGCTCCTGCTGTTCCTGCTGCTCCTGCTGCTCCTGCTGCTCCTGCTGCCTCACACCAAAAATACTCTACCAGTGTTGACTGTGAGTATATACACAATAGCGACCCGCAGCACGCACCCAGACTCGCCTGACCAACTCCATTCTCAGCACCATTGGATTATACGACATAATCACTCGAAACCCGATACCTACCCACGCTTGTGGTCATAACTGTGATGATGGCAGGAGATTATTCTCATGAAATATCTACAAAAGTTTGTTGTACTTTGATAAACAATTTAAATAATCGTTTAACTATTTCTTTATAAAAAAATAAACTTTTATATAGTGATCAACCAAATGATTCTTCTAAATTTTCCAAAATTTTTCGCACAAAAACGATTAGAAAATATATTAAGTTTGTGCAACGTACAAGGTGTTGGTGCAAACAGAACGAGATCTTGCAAAGTTAATTCAATTCATTGGTGCAAAAACTGAACCATACGAGTTAAAAATTTTTCAAAAATAACCGATAAATTGGACTTCAAAAAAGTATATTTCACGTATTGAGATTTTTTTGTGCTTGTCAAGTTGTATATTTTATCGAGTTGCATGATTTTCACGTGTACAATTGTAACACAATTTTTTTTTTATAACTGTCAGGTCGTTCGGTACTCTTAATCTAATTCCAATAGGAGATGTGCTGTAAATTCTGATGCGATAAAATAATGAACCAGTAAATATACGCTCGCTGTGAGATAGTAAATTTGATGAAAATCTGGAAAATTGACTTTATTATTTTATTGCGAAACGAGGGTCGTCTTGTTTGGTGTAGCAACATCCTTCCGTAGCTTCTTCTTCTTCTTCTTCTTCTTCTCAAAGATCGAGGAGAATCGACGAATTTCGCTCTAGGTAAAGGGATTCTGAAATTTTTGTATACATACAGCGCATAATACGAACCTTATTATGTTAAAGTATACGAAGGAGAATCAGGCCAAAAGAAGTAGCTGAGTAGCGATAGGCGTACTCGTGCCTGAGCAGTATAAACGTCAAGGTATAATGCATTATACAGTGCAGCAGCCTGGACGAGGTCAGAGACGCAGCAGAGAACTAGCTGGCAACAGCGGTGGTAGCACGACGCGACCGCTACAAGCTCCGAATGGCGAACCAGAGGGAAACTCGAAGCTCGCTTCGCTGCTTTTCCATGTATATACAGAGAGAATGAGAGAACCGGAGGTGTCAGTCGCTCGACTTTGCTGTCTTTCGTTCAGGCACAGCCACAGGGTGCGTACATACAACACGATCGTAACTTTACACAGGGAGAAAACATTTTCAATTTGCTCGGGTGGTCCTTCCGTCTGTCTCTCATAGCCTCCAACCGAATCGTCGACGTTTTCTCGTTTATTCGGTCGAACCACATGTCCCCGCACACTGTTACAGCCAGGCGACAACCTCTCGCCTATCCGCCACGAGGGTATTATTTTTTTTTGTTTTTTTTCAAGCCGAACTTTGAAATCTCACAAAAGTGCGCTCGCGTCGAGCCTTCCGAGCATAGTACATTCACTCTTCTGGTGTTACTCGAATAAAGTAATGATAATAAATTGTATTAAGAGGGTGCGGAAAGGTTGGTAGCAAGTCCCATAATTCTAACTCTCGTCGCTTCGACTCCTGCACTACATTTTATATCTACCCTCTGGATGAAAAATTTAAATAACAACACTCTCGAAAGTATCGAAATAAATCATAAACTGCTTTATCAGACTACAAATCCTTTATCTTTCAGGAAGAATATTAAATCGAAACTACGAATGAATAATAATAATCCTTGTAAAATTTTTAACAAAACTGATAGGACGACATAATTTTACATTCGATACGATATGTCGATTAGATTAATTGGAATTAGCGTGTTATCCATTGATTGCGATATCATCGAAGCCGCGAACAAAGTGAATGAAATAGTTGAGAGTGTCTCGCTATCCGCGTCAAGTACGCACGTCGAGTAACGCACTTCTTTCGTTCGTTACATGTTCTGTTTGACGTCACCCATCAACGACGATTGGGTCTAATGTCAAATGTGACATTCCTCTGAATGTCACATTCCTAGACTATATCGACCATCGCTAGAGATATTGTGCACGCGTACATTGGTTCACCTTAACGGTTCACTTCAGTCTGAAACGTAACGTTGTGCACCTCGATGGGATACTTTCCGTTTGTTTTTTAATCGAATTCAAGTGTGAAACAGGCATCAATGACGAGCAGTTTACGTATATCGAACAATCAAATGAACTCATTAGTTTCCGTTTACTAAACATACATAGTTGTTACAAATTCAGAGTTTACGAAATAAAAGACAACTAGCTTGCCTCACGCTCCGTTAATTTCTCATCCAACGTCATATTTTTTAAAATACCGGTTATGATAAATAAATAAATAAGGAATAAATAAATAAAACTGTTCTGCGGTGCATCATCATATTATTAGTTTAGGTTTATTGTTAAAAGAAATATTATTCTTTATAAAGAGGATTGTAATTATCTCGAACTAGATTTCATGTAGAATTATAATCGAACATCACTCAATGTGAGTTCGTTCAATGACGTTCCATGACTACGTGTCTGGTTCACGAAATTACTTTATAACTTTGTCGATGTTTAGAGATGCGCATCGGTAAACTTGGATATGATGAATTTTAATATAAATTTCCTCGTTGCTGTAGCTTTGTAAATAAAATCGAAATTACTAAAAAAATAATACACGCTTTCTTAAGTGTAAATCAGTTGTACAAAATCGCCCAGAATATCATTTTTATAAAGGCCCATACCATAATTTATATGTCTGTACACCTGGAGCGCAGTCCAATGATGATGCGATGATTCAATCATGATTCAAACGTGTACGAGAAACGCGTGGACCCTCTCTACATGTTGCATTCCACTTCAATTCTATATTAAACTCTGACCGCATTTCGTTCAATTGGAGCGAAACATTTTTTCTGTATTCGTATACGTTCAGACCAAAAGGTAATTTCTTTTCACACTTTATTATATTTTGAGTACTCGGATGGGCATTGAAGAAGTAAAAATCAGCAAAAATTATTTAAAAATATATTTTTAGGTATAAAATATCTCTGGTTTGGACAAAGGTAATGGAATAGACCTGGAATTCAATGGATAAACCTTCAATCATACAGAAATATAAAAATAGTTTAGTATTTTAAGATCAATTTGAGCATGTTAAGTATCGATTTAAAATTGAAAAAATGATTTTGCCATTTCTTCGACATAGTTTATTGTTTTTAATTAATTTAAGAATAAAAACTTGGAAGATAAAGAAAGATTTTGAGATCTCAAACCTAATTATGTTTCTGCATTGTATAACGGTTTTCTGCGATAAGCAGTGGGCAACGGACGTCTTAGAACCAATAGCAGCTTTGTTCATAACGCCAGACGCGAGGTGGCGCTACTAAAGTCATTAGCATAATTAATAACAGAATCGCTCTTAGATGGTCACAGATTCTTCGCGTAAGGTTAAAAAAATATCGGAAATACGTAGAGCTTTTAATTAACTTGATGAAATTGGACAAACGAAAAATTAGGGATTTTTTAATTATAATTCGCGTGAACCGGAACATGTAAAAGAGGGAGATGAAAAGCTTTGCAGAGCCTTTTGGAATGAAAGGAACGACGACGAAGCTATAGCGAGAGCATCGTCGACGTCGACCACCCGGTGGAGCTGGCATTGAGCGATCATCTCATCTCGGCGCGCAAAGTTAGATGAGGAAATTTGTCCCCGCGATAGGTTCGCTGATAGTTTACCAACTCTCGACGGTGGAGAGAACGAGATGGAAGAGTCGCCGTAGAATCGGACGCATGCGGTATAAGATGTCCGATATAGAGACTTTTCGCTTTACCTTCAGTACCGTTCCCCTACCCATTACTTTGGCATCCTTGCTGGACGCTTATCCAGCCTTCTTGGTAAGGCTTCAAGAAGAAGAGAGATTTTTTCTCAAACAACAAAGCCAGTAAAAAATACGAGAACAAATACCATCCAGAGACTCTGGAATGGCAGCTATTTTTCACTCCGAAGAATTTATGGGGCGACTCTATTGAAAATGTACCAGGAATCAATAGCCTCTTAAATAAACATCTTTCCCTCAAATACAAAAAAAAACATCATTTATAGTGTAAAAAAACTTACAATAATTATATTTACATAATATCATTGAGAAGATATTATATGAATTTAAAGAAAAATCGGTGACATCGATCCAAGATACGTGCAGATTTCTATTAAGATTTTGTGTAATGTCGTTAAAATACGGTGATTACGTTACGTGTGAATAATTATTATGCGTATGGGAAATTTCAGTTTTATTGGAACGATACTTGGCGAATTCATGTGAGCACACTGTGAATCATAAACAAATCATTTATTTGTTAAGTGCAAATGCCATTGGGCAGTCTGAAAGTTGTTTAAACTGTAATTTTGTTTGCGAGCACATAGTGGAATGACATTTTGGACCAAAAATGCCATTCTATATTATATAGCGTGAAGTAGGCCGTGTAATTATAGAATAAAATGTTTCATTATATCCGCTACGATATTTTCTCGCAAATATATTTCCCAATAGCGTTGAGATGATGAAAAAAAAAAATAGATAAATATTTTTCATCACAAGACAATTGATAAAAAATATTTGAATTATCGAATCAATTAATTCATTGTGTTGTAAATTTGGATAAGAGACGCACTCGACTGATATAAATCTGTTATATTGTGAAAAATAAACTTGTGCGAAGTTCTATCGTACGACGATTGATACCAAAGCACATTCGAGCAAATCGAAGATGCGACGAAGAAGATCCAATTTATCGCTTCGTTGGACTTTGCATAAATATTAATGTTTGCAACGTGACGTATACGCCAGATATGTCGGTATCTGAGCAACCGTTAACGTCTTGTCACGTTGCTGTGGAGTTTGATAAGGATTGAGACGCAAGGGTGACGCCCAACGCCGCACCTAATTGCAGAAGCGCCTTGACTCGTGCCGAGCGAGGAAAAAACTCGAAGGCCAAGAGACCCGAAGAAGACGCGAGGTGGAAAGGGCGAAGGTGGAAGAGAGGAAAGGTTGGTAAAGGAATATCGAAGGTAAAGGTAAAGCGTGGAATCTTGAGGGGATCATGGCACACCGGGAAAAGTTGCTGGAAGTAAGGGAGGAAGCGCAAAGTCTCAAGTTTTTCGTATTCGCACCCTGCGCAAAGTGCGCGAAAGATAGATCTGAGTTTCAATGCCTCGAGTTCCAACGCACGTTGATAAAGGGTGCGACGTGGATATACCTCGTGGTAGGTAGCATTCCTGGTTTTCTATGTATATGTACACAGGATCGGGATCAGTAGCTCGTTTATCACATGGAGGATTCCAGACGTCTGTCCCGGCGAGTAGTCTTGGAGCAGAAGCGGTATAGCGGAGAGAGCTCATTTCTCGAGCAGCGTCATGAATTTATCGGTTTTATAATTAAGCAGGTCGCTGCTCTGGCAATACCAGCGAGTAACTCTCCTCTAATTTATATCCCTAGCTATGCTACGTTTTTTTCAGAGACTTTTAAAGGCAAAGGAGTCCGTAAGAAAAAGGCAAAATAAAACAGATTTCCCTTCGATTATCAATTTTTTTTCAAAGACATTTTTTTATTTCGTTGATTGCAATTTTATATCGCACTCGAAGAAAATCTAAAAAAAAAATCAATATAACATATTCAAATGTTCATTTTATTATAATAACTTACTTGCGATTCGTCAAAGAAAATAAAAATCACAAAGATTGATTATTTATTTTGTCAGGATATTCGAATTTAATGCTGATTTTTCGCAATGCCCTTTGCCATGTAAAAGATCGTTAAAAGAAGTTACAGTTGGATTATTTGTTAAGTATTTTATAATTTGATTAAATTTATGTTGACGACTATATAGAAATTTATCGTTTCCTGTGCAGTAGAAAAAAAGTTGTTGGATACTATAGTTTGGTGGAGTAACAGAGCGGACTTTTCCAAGTACACTAAACAGTTCCAATGATCTCGAGAGCTCGATTTTATGTCTTTTCTTGCTTCTTTTCGTTCTCCACTCTTTTCTCACTTCTTTCTTCCGTCTTTTCATCGTTCACATCCCTGGTGAGTTTCTAAACCCACCAAGGAGATGTACTGCATTGTCTGTAGTGCAAAGCGAAGGAAAGAAGCTCCGTGCAGTTTTACCAGTTTCACCTGGAATTCCAGGCACGACGAAGGCACTTCGTTGGACCGTGCTAATTCACAGTATCATCAAAGAGGTCATATATATATATATATATCCCTCTCTCTCTCCCTCCCTCCCTCCCTCTCTCTCTCTCTCTCCCTCTTCCTCTTCCGACGTTTGGTCACGAGGTCTGCAAGTAGTACGAGTCAGGTACATAAGCCGTGCGGTGCAGAGTTTTCTGTGACGGCTTCGAGGGGTGAGGGAAGGAAAGGGAAGGGGGCTTAAAAATAATTAGAAATAATACTGGTGTCTGGCATAGTGGAATATCTCGGAGAGCCTGCGGTGAGCAAAAGAAATGCGAGGAATTAGTTGAGCAAGACGAATACGAGTAGCGCGGTTGCTGCCGGCATTTTCCTTCGTTACTGCAAGAGGCGAGTCATTCCACCCTCAGTTTTTATATCAGAAATTCTCGCCGTACTCCCGTGGGTATTTTCGCGCGCGAGATAACGCTGTGTTATCTCACGTTCTATCTTTTTCTCGCTCGTAGTTCCTGAAACGAAGTCGTGATTTCCCAAGCTGCTGCGGCAAGCTTCGCAAGCAAAAACAACAACAAAAAGTTTTAAAAATATTGGTGACAAGAAAAAAAAAATAGCAGTTAACTATTTTCCAAATTAACGCGTTCGCAATTTTTGCCTTGTTAAGCTTCCCGTTGCGACGACAGATATTCTCGTCGCACCACGGCTGAGAATCGAGTTGAGAGTATAATAATACAATATAGCGTAGTTATATGATGTATACTCGTCGGAGAAAGCTTGTAGATGCTAACGAGCTCCCGCGTAATTACAATGGAGCGATCGGAACTACGAGAGAAACACTCGTCTACGGATGAGACGGTGCTTTACGCGGAAAGGAGGAAATCACGGATAGTTGTTACAACTTCTGACTCCTGAGGGTCCTCTCTCGTTGTCCCCTCTACGATAATCCAAAACCCACCGGAACGACGCACGTCAACGCTCTATCCGCATCCCGTTCTCTCGGTCTTCCCGCTTCTTTCGCTTACTCTCCTTCCATTTTGGCCCTCCACGCTCTGGGCAAACGAACAAATTATTATACAAGCAAAATACATGCACATACACACGTGTTTCCGTCTCTCTGCTTCTGCCCTCCGAGCGTCCATGAGTATTCACGAATTTATACACAATACACACGCTTTACCGGTCATGCGCGTGTGTCTTCGCTACTTTATGCGTGTACGTGTGTCGAGGTTGTATGTATCGTACGTAGGTACGTGTAATGAGAATGAGGGTGTACACTGAGAAGCGAACGCGAGTCGAGGGAAAGCCAGATAGCGATAGAACCGAGAGGCAGATTGAAGCGGAGCGAGAGCAACCGAGTAGACGGTACAGGGGGGCCTGGTGCGCGGTACAGAGTTTGGGGGTTGTTTGAACAGGCGCTCCAGCCTCCAAGGAGGGTGGATGGATAGGCGGAGGACACCAAGGGGTTGCTATGACGATCACGCCCCATCGAATTACGCGAAAATTGCCCTACGTGCCCCCTTCCCCTTTCACTCACTTGCTTCCTCCTCATTCTCCTTCTCCTCTTTACACACTCGCTTCGTTCTCGTCGTGGTACTATGTACATTTGCGTTCGGTATATCCAATCCCGCTCTCGGTACACCGTTTCTATCCCGTGTCACCTCCAATTCACGTTCTCTCTCCCGTGACTCTGCTTTCCATCGACACGCGAGGAGGACTTCTCCTCGACAGTCACTCGCTCGTACACCAGGGGCTGCAGAAGCGAGTGAGCGACGATAAACGCGACGCTAAACTGCATTTGATAAACCGACTGAAACGTACACTCTCACTGTGAGGCTATGACGTCGTGTAGTTACCAGTTGCTTGTTGCTATAAGCAAAGGTGTGAAACACTCCGAGACAAAATTACCCTGTGCTTTCTGTTCTCTGAACGCAAACATATACACGGATAGACGCATAGTCGTAATGCGTATGCGTGTGAATCTTATCGTGTGCAGTTATGCAGATGTTATTGTAGCCAGGACGGAAGTACGCGAGGATTGATTTATCGCTGGTATTAAACTTTGAGTACATAGACACGACGGCTTTTCTTTGTACAATGTAGAGCAGCGATTCATCTGTGAATTAATAAAGGAGGAAATGTGTGAAACATTGCTTTATTGAAATATTACATTTTACAATTATAAGCGTAAACTTTAATTATCTTTATGATATTTAGTAGAAAAGTTCTTAATATTTTTTTCTCCACGCGGGTAATTGCAGAGTCGAAACGTTTATTTCTTTTTCGGCTTTAACCCTCTCACGATCCTAACGGTATTCCCAACTCGCCGCATTGTGCACGGGTGTCGCACGTTCAGCGAATAATCTTTTCATCTACATCCGTGGTCCTCACCCCTTTTTAACACCAATAAGATCTCGTGCGTTTGGTTCATGAGAACTCATTGTTCAGATTTTATCTTATCCGTGCAGAAGCTTTTCACTAATAATTATGCATTAAAAAATTAACGAATGATCAATGTTTCGCTCGTAAGTTTTGTTCTGAGTATAATTTATTTTCCACTTAGTACAAAGCTAACGTTGCTACGACTGAAGTCTCACCAACTGTCGTTCAGAGAACAAATTAGAGAAGCCAATAAAATTCAATTCAATTATGTTTGTCGTGTCATTCGGATCTAACGTTTGCCTCATTCCCCTAGCCGAGTAGCCGATCAAAATTAGGTTCTTGGTCGTTTTCCCCAATTATGGATAGAGCTCTTGATATCGTAACTATTATACCAGTGGCCTTGGGAAGTCTCCCCAAGCTCGACACGATCTGCGACAACTAATAATGTCAGAGTGGAGCTTTGGAAAGAGAACGAAATAAAATCCAGCTATTTAATCCTGCTTTCGTGTTCCACATAAGCTTTATATCTCGTCCGATTCTTTTCTCAGGCTTGCTCTCGCGGCAATAAGGTAGACCGAGCGAAGCAGGATTAAAAGATTACGTCGTCCAATATCGGTGAACCAGCGCTGTTGGCGGATGTAAGCGAAGAAGTGAGCTCCTTTGGGACCCGTAACGCAATTCTTTACGTGACTTCGTCTCGCCTTCTCAACGCACAAACTCTTCGGACTCGGGATAGTCTACTCAGACTCAATGTTTTCGCATTACGAACCAAACTGCCGGATAGTATATCGTTTGCCAGAGCTTTCACCTCATAGAAAAATACTCGCTTGTCCGTACAGGTTCGCATCCCTTCGAACCCGTTACCTACAGCCCGGCGGACACTTACTTTATTCGTCCCTAGCCACCAATTAACCGTTGGTACGATCCGACTAACGAAATAAGTCCGCTCTCCCTATTTTACAGACTTTCTCTTGTTATTTTTTTTTACCGCGTCCGCAAAAAAACATCCTATGTCTTTCAATAAAGTAAATTTTATTGCACAACTTCTGTCATTCGAACATGCGCATTTATTAGACTGGAAAAAAAAAGAGTGCGAATCGATAGTGCACGGAAAATGTTAAATCGTAGCTCGACACGATATCTGCCAACCCCATCGTCGTTGCTAAACCGTTCTTATAATACCAGCTCTTCGGGTTCTCTTCGACGTCGTATCTCTTGAATAATACACGAACATGCTTCTCAACTATCAGGCAAGCGTGGTATTATAAGTATAATACAAATACAATTCCGAGGGGAAAGATTTTATGTAATCTTTCGAGTCTGAATAATATACGAAAGAATTGGATTAATTTACTTAATTCGTGTTACAGTAAAACCTCGCGTAACCTTGAAACTTGAGATTCGAGACATCTCCTGGTGGCGCATAGAGAAATTTTGGTTTAACCAGAACAATTTGTCGATTATGCAATTGTCATTATGAAACGGGTTTTTAATAAATGTGTTTTACATCTATCGGTACATTTATAACTCTTTCATTAATATTCTTACTGAAAAAAAAAAAAAAACATTTCTGTAATGATTTACATTGAAAAAAACATTTCTACCACAATAAGATTTTACCGGAATCAAAAAAAATTAATAACTTTGTCATCAAAATAACGCTATCGTTGTTAAGGCCTTATCGGAAGCATCTCTGTCATAATTAAAATTCTCTGAATTACAAGTCTACCAATTTCTGCCACGGAACAACTCTCCGTTGTTTCGAAACTAATGGTCAGTGTTCCCGGGTAAAACAAGAATCACGGGAAAGATAGCGCTATTGAAGTTTCAATGAGAGTGTGATATAACGACAGCTCGTTGTATCCGGAAACACTTACGATCCGACTTGAACCACTGAAGAGTTGTTTCATGGCGGAGATGTAAGATGGTAGATTTGGAATATTGTAGAGTTATTTCCGGTGAGAGATACAAATACTTGGATAACCGAAGAGTTATTCCGTGGCAGAGATGTAAACTTGTAGATTTGTAATATTGTAGAGTTATTTTCGGTGAGAGATATACATTTTTGCGCTTCTGGTTGAGTTGTATCAAGGCTAAAGATGTTTCGCAGAATTTAATCAAGGCAGAGACGTAAATTTGTAGATTTGTAATATTGTGGAATTATTTCCGGTCGGAGATACAAATACTTGGATCACCGAAGAGTTATACCATGGCAGAGATGTAAACTGGTAGATTTGTAATATTGTAGAATTATTTTCGGTCAGTGATATACATTTTTGCGCTTTTGGTAGAGTTGTATTAAGAATAAAGATGTTTCTCGGAATTAAATCAAGGCGGGGATGAAGATTGGTAAATTTGTAACATTGTAGAGTTGTTTCCGGTGGGAGATATACATTTTTGCACTTCTTGTAGAATTGTATTAAAGGTAAAGATGTTTCGCAGAATTTAATCAAAGCAGAGACGTAAATTGGTAGATGTGTAATATCGTGGAGTTATTTTCGATCGGAGATACAAATACTTGGATTACCGAAGTGTTATTCCGTGGCGAAGATGTAAAATGGTAGATTTGCAATATTGTAGAGTTATTTCCGGTCAGAGATATACATTTTTGCGTTTCCGGTAGAGTCGTATCAAAGGTAAAAATGTTTTTCGGAATTAAATCGAGGCGGAGATATTTTTTTGGTAGAAAAATTAATGGGAGATTGAAAAATGTGCCGAATTTATGTTTTTCCGAGGACGAGTATTGACGATTAAAAAATTTCCGATGGTTAGAAAGTTGCAATCTCACCGAAGAAATTACTATGGAAATAATTTTTTACTGTTTAACTAACGACCAGCGATGGTCCAATAAGTTTTTTTTGTCGATTTGAATTTGACTAGAGAAGTAATTCGTTTCAACAAAAAAAATGATTTCTTCGTAATCTTTTATCAAACGATAATCATGAATTGTTGATCATAGGTACCATTGATATAAACTTATGAGATTGAGAGTAAAAAAAATATCGCCCGAATAAAAACATTTAAGTAATAACCTTGCAGTAAAAAAAATATTACTATTTGAAACGTTATATCTGTATTATGGCCAAGTAGTTACTGTTATTAATATTTAAAAGTGCTAACTAATGGTTGTTACAAGTTAATATTGAATCCCCAATTCTGAAATCTATCGATTTCCATATATATTTCTTTTCGGGTGGATACCAAAAATAACGAAGCCTAAATAAATAGTTACCACGAGTACCAACATCCATCCGAATAACGAATATATTCAGTTTTGCCATCAACTAATATAACTTTCATTCCCATATGACTCACGTCGACACCAGTTACGGGAATTTCGTATAATGACGAAATCCCAAAATCTCTGGATAATCCGACGACAGGAGGAAACGTGGAAGGACCCGTCGATTATTATTCCAGTTCCCACTGGAAAATGGACTATGGTACAGTCTGGAACTGGCATAGAGGTTCGGTACGCTGTCTGCATACGCAGATCCAACTATCCTGCATACTCAACGGTGTACCGTCTACTATACAGGGCTCTTGCGACAGCTTATTGCTTATCGCGAAACGGGGTTGTTCGAGCTCTCACCCCAACCACCCCTGAGCGAGGGTGTCTACACGATTGTCGCGTATTAACGCACTCGGGGTTGTCCCGACCACAAAGGACCCAAAGTCGCATTGAGAGCGAGTGAGAAGCTCAACATTGTAAAGCATCGCGGGAAGGGACGATGGGACGAACCCGACGGAGTAGATGAGAACGAAATGACAGACAGCGACGGAGAGATATATATCTCGCGGTATATCCATCGTGGAAGGTAGCCCGGGTCCCGAAGGACGCGAGAAACGAGTATGAGAATTGCATATATGTATGCGCGTGACTCGGTGCGCGTTCGCCCGCGTCAGACACGGATGTGGACCGACGAGACGAGAGTTCGCCGAGAAGGAAGAGACAGACAGATGCACCGGGTTGCCGCAGAGACCGTACCCATTCGCTGCGCGAATCGCGGACGAATCCAGGAAGCGAAGCAACGGGTGGAGTCACTCGCTCGAGCCGCTTACATCTGCCAGACCTCATACCCCTTCGCAACCCCCGCTCTTCAGCCGTTCCGGAGCAACATCGCACCACTCCACTCGAGCCCAGCGCGTTTCTCGAGCGTATTGCGTTAACGCCGAGGGTGCAAACAGCCCTTGTGTCTCTCGAGTACAGTCGAGCTAATAATTAAACCGTTAAAAGCGCTCGTTAAAGCGACGAGCGTTCAGGTTCTCTCGTCTACTTTAGACCTTCTCTCCGTGCCACTATCGTGCTATCGTACCGATAGCGTTTTCTCACTCCCTCGCTCCAGTGGCAACGCAAATCCTTCTGCACTCGGTCGTGTTTTTGTCTCCTTCTCGATCTCGTATCTAACCCAACCCTCGTAGGTGATACCCGGTAGGTTGTTACGCCGTAGCTCGGAATTCTTGTCAAGTAGGTAAGAAATTGGTTGGTCGCTTCGTGGTTACTCCAATTCGATATATCGAAACGTGCTTTTCTCTGTTTCTATTTTTAGCTAATAATTCGTAGCGTTCTTTTATTTTTAGCAATCTTAACTGTACCGATTGCACGGACACGAGAGTGTACACGACTATGAGGATTCGTGATAAGCGACATTAATGTTAGAGTTTATCAAGTCATTTTGTAAAAAATTATTGAGACACTGATTCGAAAGTAATCATTCTGCTTCGTGTTGATGTTACTTTAGAATAATTTTCAATGCCTCCTTGTGGTGTCTGAAAAATTACGGGTTTTGATTAATCTTTATAAAATATAATTGTCCTGTATAATTAATTTGCTTATGGATATAATGCAATATATACCTTGCCAGCAATATAATCAGCTTCAGTTACGTGCTTCAATAATCAATATACGTATAGGAAATTAGTGCAGACAAACCCAGCCTATTTGACCGGTACCGGGCTGTTTCACTTATTCGACAAAGATAAAGGCGCGTCAATTTCCATTCCGTCGCCCATTCCAAGCACTCTGCGCAGATTCTCCTGTCGAATATGAATTCTGTTGAATACATGGATTTCGATGATAGATCAAACAAAGGAAAGGACACATAAATTCCTTTTTCCGTTTTAATTTTCTGTATCGTATTCGGCTAGATTTACCTACGAAAACGTAACCGAATTTATTGAAAAGAAAGATAATTCTTTCGAATGAGAGTAAAATGAAACACGTCAGCCCTTTCCACGATAGAAATCGATATCGAAACGTTTTCAAAGTCATTACAAATTGTATGATAATGTGAAAGCTTATCGATTCTATTCGGTCGCTTAAACGTCCGATAAAGAATATAAATATTTAACCGCCATTAACAACGCATTATTGTTCTGTTTGGCTTTCACGTTTGAGGAGAAGACGATGAGACGCAGAAGCGAGATCGAACATCACGAACATCCTTCCACTCATCTTGATTAATTCATCGTGTCGTCGGAAGTGGAAGCATTAGAAGCAGGCAATACGTTTCTTATGAATGAGTTTCAAACTACACTGGGCGCCCGAGAGAAACGAACCCTTTCGAACTCACTCTGCCGTGGTACATAAGACCATTATAGACTAAATATTTCATTGAAATATTACCGTCGCGGGGTGAAGGGCTGCGAGAGGGTCCCCGCTCGCTCAATCGCCTCGCGTGTCTCTGAAGAGCTTTGCCGAGCGAGGATGCCAGCGTAACACGAAACATCGAGGCTCGAGAGTTTTGTTCCCTTAATTCGTAAAAGCTCGTCACGCGAACCTCGTTCATGTATGTATATACAACTATAATATCAGTCGCACTACTACCGTGTGGCATACGTCGAAAGATCTAGATGTCACGAGAACATTAGGAAGAAGAATGTCTCGGGGTTAATTTCTAATTTGATAAGCAACGTCTTGAATCTCCAAAAAATATATAGAGAGAGAGTCCGGATAAGATTGCCAACGGGCTATTATTTTTTTAAAAGCAGTTTAACCCACACGAGAAAATTTAAAGACCAAGTATATTTCTTATATATTTAAATATTTTTATTCTTACACGAAGAACAATGTTTTTGATACGTAAAAAAATGTATTCTGGTGATAAGGACATTGTTGCTGTAACAACAACCGTAAGTACGAATAGCAAATAATTGCTACGTAGGATTAATCGATTGTACTATCACGTCATGATTTTTTTGTTATGCCAGTGATTTAGTTCACTTAGAGAAGAAACTACGCTTGTTTTTAAAGCAAGCGTATAAAGGTTTGAAAAAATTAATAATCTTTTGCTTATTGCGAAACAGATTATTATTATTAATTCTGTTGATTGCGAAAGGAAGATGTTTTGTTACTTTAACAAACTATTTATTTACGTTAATGAAATATTTCGTTACGGTAATTGCAGTAACAAATTGCTTCAATCGATACATGCTGCTATCGTAGCAAAGTGGTTTTGTTATCTCTGTATTAAGTAGCCAAATTAATAATAAAATAACAAAATTCTTGCTGTTCTAACGAATTTTTTCGGTTCCGTGCACAATTTGACGGTTCCTCAAGCGACAAAAAAAATATTATGCTCCAGCCCTTCTTGAGCTATATCAATCGTGGGTATTACCCTTTCGAAAAGAATACTCGAAGCAGCGGATTCAATGGGTGGAATTCTCTCATCCGGATATACGAAATTCCGATTCCCTTGGCAATAGTCCCTTACCGTGTTTCTGTCAAAGACGCGATTCGATTTAATTTCTGTCTAACGGTTACCGCAGTGGAAATCCCTTGGTCGATGTCAGGCGGTGTAGAGTCAGAGCCCACGAAAAGTTGGAGGAAGGTAAAGGATGCTGGTGAAGGATGGCGAAGAGAGGTAGCGAGGAGAAGGGATAGCTGTGGAATCAAATCAAAGCGTAAACTCGTAACTTTCATTCCGTTCTACCGAGTCTGGTAAGCAGTCTCTTGTGCAAAGGCGAGGAATGGTTTGATGGGATGCTGCTGCTACTGCTGCTACTGATGGTTAAAGAAGGGCGACAAGAGAAAGCGAGAGATAAAACGGAAGAAGGAGATGGACGAGAGTGCAGAGTGGAAAAAACCAATGGCATTTCGATATTGCGCGGATAGAGACGGAGAGAGACACGACGAGAACGAGAAAACCCTTCAAGACCTTTGGCCCCATCCTACACTACCACTTATGGTACTGTCACTAATACTGTTCTAGTGCTATTGTTACTGCTACAGCTACTGCTATTGCCAATGTTATTGCCGATGCCACTACTACTGCTATCACTATCACTGTCAGTCACTGTCACTGTCACTGGTACTGTCACTGTCACTGTCACTGTCACTGCTAATGCTACTGCTACTGCTACTGCTACTACTACTCCTACTACTACTACTACTACTACTACTACTACTACTACTACTACTACTACTACTACTACTACTACTACTCCTACTACTAGTACTACTACTTCTATGATCCTAGCCTCTGGTTTTATAACCGGAGGCTCCTCTTGCTTTTTACTTCTCTTCCCTTACCACCAGCAGTCCAACCGCAGATCGACGGTAACCCCTATCGAACCTGCCACTACCAAACGGCGTTTCTACTAGATTCCAAATTATTTTCAGCTTCATTGTCATACCCACCCTCTACTGTCATCCTCGAGCAGACTAGAACATTTTTACGGATTACCAAGTATAAGGATAATTTTTCTCAGCAAGAATCAATTCCATGTATGACGTAAAATCAGTTGCTTTTCTTATGAAATATTTGTTATAATAGTTTTCACAAAAGTGGGGCCCAACAATCTGAATTTACAACAGTTTATTTGCATGCACCTTTCTATAGATTGAGAATTGTTCTGTGTGTGTGGGCGTGTGTGTGTACTGTGTATGTTTTATAGTTTACGTCAGCATATTGTTATACACTGAAAAGTTTCACAATTTGATGATTTATGTCCTCCGAATAAACGTGATCGAAGGTGCCTCATGACTCGCAGCCTTCAATCTATAGAATAACATGTATTTATCCCCCTGAGTGTCGATATATCGTTATTGACGTAAATATTTGTTAATTTATGCATCAATGATACTCAAGGGATTAATAAAGGAACTTATAATCGTCATTTTATTTTTCACACGATTGAAACGCTAAATTGATGTAAGATATACAGAGGCTTGTTAATAATAGGCAAATATTGTCTACCATGTTAACTCCCTGGATAATAATAATTACGATAACGATAATAATAATAACGACAGCTATTAATAACAAGAGGATTTCAACGAGCTGATGGGAAGTTTGTTCGGTACACAGTACAGACAAGGGTGGGGGTAGGTTTGGAATATCGAGAGCAAGAAGGGGCTTTGGTTTTAGGGGTTTTTCGATGAGGGAACGTTGGAGGTGGAAGCCAGAGTTCGACGAGTGCCAGAGATGGGAAGTCATGGGGGTGGGGGTTGGAGGGTCGAACCAGTCTGATGGTAAGAGTGGAGGCGGGGGCGGAATCGCTCCTTGAGCAAACATTTTTACGCTATTACGGGAATCCGAGAGTGGATATTAAGCAAACGCGCCTGCAGCTGCAGAAAATCGTTCGATGCCGCTGCTGCTCGTTCATCCTCCACGTGGAAGGGGAGTCAGGTTCGAATCCTTTCGGTGTGTTCCCGAGAGCCAAGATAAATCGATTGGTTCGTTCTAAGCTTGAATCACGCAACGATAGCTCGAAGGACCGAGAATCAACGACGAGCCTTCTTCTCTCTTTCCTTCTTATCGATATTTTTCTTTATTTTTATTCGTGTACAAATGTTGAAGAAGAACCTGCGCCTGAGAGTTGACTGTGATAGAGAAGAAGGGGATACAGCGAGGAGAAAGTTAGCTTCGGGGGAAACATACATTTTCGAACTGTCTCGAGGTTCACGTGGTATGAAGTTATACGATAGTACACGGAATAGCTAGAGGCAAAGGCCACACTAAAGAACGATAATTCAAACTCTCGACACATTCTTTGCACCGAGTTGTTTGGAGTATATTACGAACTCACTCTGACAAGCCACAAGCGCATGAAACGATATATTCCGAGTTAATCCAGTAGACTCTTTTACTTTTTTTTTCTACTGGCAAGAAATTATTCATTTTGTTCTCAAGAATAATTTAAAAAACTAATTGTAGCGAGAGTGCATTATTGCAGAAACGGTAGGTAGATGATTTAATGAAAAATCTAACAAGTTCTCTAAACCTAGTAAGGTCAAGGTATTTGCAAACATAAAAACTACAGGTTCTGCAACGAGACTCTCTCTCTCTCTCTCTCTCTCTCTCTCTCTCTCTCTCTCTCTCTCTCTCTCTCTCTCTCTCTCTCTCTCTCTCTCTCTCTCTCTCTCTCTCTCTCTCTCTCTCTCTCTCTCTCTCTCTCTCTCTCTCTCTGTCTCTCTCTTTCTTTTGACGTTAATCAGGCACTCTACTCATTAGCGATACGAATAGTTATGATAACAAGAAAAAAAGACATTGTTTTTCAACCTTACGTGCGTTCGTGGAGTGTATCGGGATGGTAGTCGTGGAGAACAAGCGTTGACGATGGGTGAGAGGAGGGAGGTTCGGTTTGTTGGGTAGCACAAGAGCGTCAGGTGTCACGCTACAAGCACGCGGGAGCGATTACACACGCCGTAGAGCAGTGAAACGTGGAAGGCTCGAGTTGTCGTTGGACGCTGCCGCGAAGGGCGGGAAAGGGGTCGAAAGACCGAGAGTCATAGGAAGAATGGAAGGGTAAGAGGGACGGAAAGACAGAACGCGACTGGTTGACACCGCATCACGAAGCACTAACCCTATTATTTATGCCACCTCGTAAAACTTGTGGCGTGCCTAAACGCTATACTGGTTTTCTCTATGTTTCTGTCTCGGAGCGAGGTGGCCGTGCGGTGATCCGAAAGAGGTTCGAAACACGACGGGTTCTCGCGGGCATTCCGTGATCGTCGACTTTTTCGCCTGGGGTTGGAAAATCAACCCCCGCGGAATTCTCGGCGCGATACGTAAGTCGTAAAACCTCGAGAAATCGGCCAATCAACGAACAGCAGATGTAGGCTCCCGAGTGTGCGACGTTATGGCTTTGCGAAAAAAAAATCGGAAACAGAGAAAGCCAGAAAGAATATAGCAAAGCGAGTGTGGTTTTACGTGCTCGCTCGAATCGTTACGTGCTGGTTGTCGTACGTAAACCTACATCCTATAAAAATACTCTACTTTATACTTTATACTTCAGGGATAAAAAATCGAAATGGAGATATATAGAGAAGACATATAGCGTGTATAAAACGATAAACGCCCGTCACCGCGCATATATTATTATACATTTTATCCTTTGTTTCCTCAGCTGCGGTACTCCATGGAGCTGGATTACGATGTCGTGGGTATACACGGTCGGAGCATCGAATCCGCCGCCCTTTTAAGTCCGCGGGTTAATGTCTCGGCTAAGGGCGAAGTACCGGTTAATCTACAGGTATTCAGAATCAGGCTGCCGTGTTCCGGGCTCGTCAGTGCGGAGATACCGATGACACTCAGACTCAATGTAACGGCGCCTTCTGGAACGAGATACAACGACACTATATTGGTCTTCAAGAGGAACAAAATATGTTTGAAAGGTATATCTTTATACGCAATCTTCAATATCAGTGTTGTATCGCTAGAAGAGAAAGGCTTCTCTCGTTACTTCGAAATAGATTATCTTTGTTCATCTATCGCACAATGTTCATAATGATATCTGTTAATTTTTCATGGAATAATGCATTTGAGTGTTATTGTACTGGTTTTTAATGAAAAACATAATTAGCAATTATATTTAAGTAACAAACGTAATGAATACTAAATAATAAATAAAGAAGGCTTGTTTTATACCAACGAGAGATGCGTATAGCTCTATAGACTATGGTTATCCGCGGTAGGATTTTGTACATCGATGCGTTCGGTTGAAACGTTATTTTTATTATTATTTGATATTGGCTAATCAAAGGAGTGTTGCAATCTCCGAATATTGAGGAGTCAAAAGACTGAGATAGAGGACTAAGCGTGTAGCGTATAAGTACTTTACGTATGGTGATTTGGGGTTTAATATAATGCGCCTGCGGATAATCACCGGATAATGATTCAAGGCAAGGTGTCGGTAGCACGCGCCATGTAACGCTACCCGACCAGATCCGACGTCGTACGGAAGGAAGGGCCGTATACTGGATCATGTATATAGAACACCTCGATAAACCCTGTGGGTAGCGCACACGCGTATGTAACTTATGAACCTTGTTAATTATACCTTTCGTCTAATGAATTGGATAATTGTCCGTATTCAATTATCTTGAACCACTTTTCATTCTCACTTTTCACTCTCAGGTGTCAGAGAATAATGAATATGTACTCGTTACTTTATCTTTTTCAATAATTTTCGTGATTCCCGTGATACCTTACACCAAGAAGAGATTCTGGAATACACCGAGGATGTTATTACCTCTCGGGAGATGCATACCGGGTCGTTGCACCGGATCGTCGTTTTCAGGTTGTTCTTCCTTCGTAAGAGGGTAGTGTTTCACCCTCGGTTGAATCTCCGACACGCGGTATACACTCGACAGAGAAAACGAGACCGAGAGTCGACAGAAGCGGATCCGGTTACAAGGCTTGAGGGAACAGGGAAAAGCAATCCGCCGGAAGCAAAATTGAATCTCGTCGTCGTCGTCGTCGACAACGAAGACGACGGTAGCGATGCTGCAGTGAGGCATCCAGGCCTGGATTTAATGAAAGGGATCTCCGACTTTGCGAAGCCATCGAGAATCAAGATCAAGAGAGGGCAGCTTCCTACGGTAAAGATCAAGAGAGCTTCTTTCCGTCTCCTCGTTGATGCGCCTACCGCCAGGTTAACCCGACGCTTCGACTTTTCGTCTCGGTGCAAATATATATCACGGCACTTCCTCTGCATTGGGCCAGACGAAAGGCAAATAAGAGGAAAGGAAAAAAGGAAAACTTTCTAATACCATTTTCTTTACGAACTTGAAGAAAAATTACAGAAGGGTTTTAACGCCACCGTCCGGAAAGGAAGTTAACGAGATTTCGAGGATTGGAAAATGCGGTGGTGAAGGCTCCGAGCTTTCGGGATCTCTACGAAGGTATCTCGGTCGGTCCGTTCGTCGGTGGTATACGTTCGTTAATCCAGGTCCGGATTTAATTCCACGTGGGCGTAAATCTCGGTTAGCGACTGTTTGATCGCGGCTGACCGGCCGCCATCGCCTGGCCGCACCGCACCTTAACAGTACTATACGCTCGGTTGCGAGCTTAGCTCTCAAGCGAGGACGCGAACTCGCCATCGTGGATAAACCGATGTTCTTCGACGGAAATTAACGTCTCTGTGACTTTGTCACAAACTTCGCTGCACCCGAAGAGAGAAAGATTTGATGATCTAACCTTCTTGACCGTGGACAAACTCCAAACGAAAGCAGAAGATTCATTTTACTTGCTTCCCAAGTTCTACATAACCAAATTTTCCGTCTTTTCATCAAAAATCCCGAACGAATAATAATCATATTTGTAGAAATTTCCTTACGCCTCTGCTGAGTGAAGATACCTTCCTGAAAATTGTATAAGTTTGGATGTTTTTGGTCGATGGTGGGACACCGGATAAGATCGGAAGGAGAAAGGCTGCAACGTTTCATCGTTTTAAATTCCGCCAACGGTAGTTGGGTCACGTACGAGACCACTCGCTTGCGGCGGAAACAGGTTAAACACAGGACGATCGAGGCTCTTGCCAATTTAAACGAGAGTATCGAATCTCCTCTGCTCGTACAGCTTCTTTACGACGTCACTACACCAAACTCGTTCGGACCGCAGTCATTCCTTCGTGGAATACCCGAAAGGATTTTTCCCGGTAGAGCAGAGTTGAAAAATCGTAAAGTCTGATTGGAACTGTTGGATATACACACGCGCAATCGTACTTATTATTCGCGGGAAGTTCGTGAGCGCGCTAAGGACTCTCGTTGGTAACTCGGAATAAGATGAAATTCGTGATATCGGAATATCCCGAGCGATGCGATGTAACTCCCGATGGCACAGTTTCGAATAAAGTTTCGTTGGACCCAAGTGCACCGTGAAGCTTAGGAGTTGTTTTTGGGAGATAGAATACAGCAAACGAAGAGGGAATAAGAAGAGGTGGAGGGAGGTTAAAGCCTTGCTGGTTCTTGAGAATTTCCGCTTTCCAAGTTAATGCAAGTTGGAGGAGCGTCGTGCAACCTTGCGAGAGAAACGGATATCTGGAAGACGAAGACCGTGACGAAGAAGAAGGAGAAAATGGAAGAAGAAGCCTTCCGGGCAAGGTATACACCATGGTCTACGGGCGAAGACTCTCAGTTGGTTGGGTAGTTGCTGTTTCAACCGAAGCTTCTCTTGGCCCGGGTCTCGGATGGAAAGTCGACGTAAATAAACAAAATAACAAGCATCCCTTTCGGCCTTCTTTCGCCTCACGCCCGAGAGCCTTTCAGCGAACGAAGAACCCGGCGATTTATTTAACTTCTTCTTATTTCTCTTCTCCACTCTCTCCTGCAGTATGCTCTCCATCGTTTTTTTTTTACCTTTGCCAACAGTTCAGCTCATCACACCCGAGCAAACTCGACCTTGCTATAACTTGCCGGTGTGTTCACTGTTTCTTCACCGTTTCGTCACTTCCGGGCACTATTACTCTGTAACATTTACTCGTAGCGGAACATTATTTTTTTTTGAATTATTAATGCTTCTTCCCGAGACAACGTCGGCTCCGGTTTGATCTAACGATAGTTTTTATGCATTGTTAGTCTTGACGAAAGTTCGTACGAGGACCACCAGCTAGAATCATTTACTTACATTATATATTTCTTTAGCTCGATGGTTATTCGCTTCCTGGATCGGTCACTTCTTGCACTCTGCCACTTTTTCTTGTTATAATAAAATTGTTTTTTTGATTTTTTTTATGCGCTTGCACTGCGCAATTACGGCGGCAACCGCATATAACTAAAGATTTAATACTTTTTTAGACTTCGCACAGGTTTACAAGAAATTTTAACATGGTCTCTCCTACATTTATTTACTTTGATTATGTATTTCTTCATTTCTGGAAAAATAATTTTTGTTATTTATTCTTCTACTGCGTAACTTCGGTTGCCGTAGAAATAAAAAAATAGTTTTATCTCATTCCCAGACTCGAAACCGAAGCTTATACGAAATTATAGCGCTAGCTTTATCTACAATCAAGCACTTTCTACTCGTCTGCTTGTTGTTATTTACCATCGAGGCTGCGTGTACTCGACAAAGCGAACGAAGGAACGGATAAAAGAGAGTGGGAATACAAAAATAGTTGCGGCATGGCGATAGATGTGCCTGATGAGAAGAAGCGCGAGGAAGTCGGGAAAATGGAACTCGCTACTGTCTCGTTAGTGAAAAAAAAAAAAAGATAAAGAACCGAAGAGAATGAAGAGAGCAAAATAAATAAAACGTGGATTCCTTGAATTTCCCAACGGGACTCCCTGCGGCATTGGTGGCGAACAAAGTCGCGTCCTGGCGACGAGAGTCGATCAAAGCGTCGTTGCGCGCACCCTCCCGTGACTGCGGTTTCCTCTCAGTCCCTCGTTTCTCGAGTAATCGAACTCTCGAACAGCGAGACGATGAGGGACACTCGAACACCTTCTCGCGGGTTGGTAGAGCGCGGACGGGGTAGCCGGAAGGGGCGCAGAGTCAAACGGATTTCGCTGACTCGACGCCGCGAGATTCGTTCCAGGCAAGGGACTCGAGTTTCGTTGAAAACGACGAGTAGATCGTGGCTATGTGTACGACTACCGCAATGTGCACTCATCCTCTCGTTCCTCTACTCGCAGACGCGAAGAGTACCAGACGGTTGACAGAATTAAACCGGTCTTCGCGTATACCTATTCCCCTGTTACCCTTTTATCGAGTGGTGCAGCACAGAGAGTCAATGAATTTTTCCTTATTTTGTTTCAGGCGTCGAGACACCACCGAGAAACGATTCCGTACGATTGGAAGCCGGCCCGCTAGTCAACGGAACCGGAGCCCTTTACGTGGCTGCCACTTGTGCCTGCGCTCTCATTCTCGTGGTGGGGAGTGTCGCGAGTGCACTGTACATAAGGAACAGCAAGGCTCGAGTTCAGGAATCGCAGTAAGTTGATTCGTACTAAGAATAATCAGTTGGCTGGAACTATACAATTTTTTCTTACTTCTGGACGGAGCTGATATTTCTTAGGGATGAAAGGATGAAAGGCCACACAGGGGTCGTACGAAAAGTAAGCTTTTCGTCATCCCGAGTGCCAGGACCAGCTAAACCTGGCTCTTTCGATGCTTCTTACGTATATCTATCGTGCTTTGCCGCAGGGATTGACGAAAATCAATCGCGAACAAAAGGCAGAATCCTTGCGAATCCTTTGGAAAAAGGGCGAGGGAAGTACGAGACGGAAAGTCGTGATAGCCTTACCGGTTGTGCGTGCGTAGGACGTACTTTCGAACTCGGGAATCATACCGTAGTAAAAGTCGACGCAGATTTTTGTAGCTCGACATACCCGCGGGAAATTCAGAGGATAAGCACCGGGTATACCCTGGGTGCGCCAAACCTCTCTCGCCCTCTCGTACTTCGCTCCGCTTTGCCTTTCGTCCTCGCTCGCTCGGTTGCTATAGCCTTACGCTCGCTCCGAATGAAATATCCTTTCAATAAGCCGGGTGATCTGTCGGTCGCTTGGCACCGCTCCCGACATTTTATTACACGGCCCTGCTCCTGTTGGAGGATTTTCCTCTCCTCGAGGACTCCCGCAAGGCTTGCGGGCTTTCTCGCTCTGGATAGACCAAGACTGCTGCACGCGAATGTCCTCGAGAACCGAGGGAGGCTCTACACGATAAAAGAAGGGTAGAGGGTGAGGATGACGGCAAGTCGGGCTTGCTTACGATGCTGCAACAGTGCTGCTATAGTACACGTGCAAGACTCCGGAGATCTTGTGGAACGGGACGATTGTCTCTCACGGGAAATATTAGCTCTTTTGAGAATTCCCATAGCCTGATACCACGACGAGAGGGTTGGGCAACGTTATTCACTTGCTTGGAACTCTGTAAACACGATCATTCCATCTTTATGACCCGCGTACATTTATTTTTATTTATATTTTCTACTTACTACTTATTTCGATTTGACTCTCGTCGTCAAGATAATTCATTTGCACAGATCAAAATAAATATTTTATTTAACTTTGCGAAATTCAACTGAAATGTAATTTCTCGGAAGTTTGAAAACCGTACGTTTGATCGGGAACTTAACCGTATGCTTAACTCGGAACTTTAACTATGTGTTTAACACGGGAGTTTAAATATACGTAGATTTGGTAAATCTACACGAAAATAACAAATGACCTACCCGATATAAGATGTAATAAAATCGAAAAACAAATAATTTATTTAATTGACTAAACGATTTGATGAAATTTCATAAAATTTATTTCTCCGTTTTTAACATTTGACGAAAATATTTTTTACAATACGGGCAATTTGATTGATCAATTTTTTAAATAGATTCCCTGATAAATTTGATTTAAACAGCCACGATTTATTGGACTCTGTAGAAAATGTTGGAAAAGACGAGCCTTTGATCATCTTTCGATCAACGATGTTCATGAACCGTTCGGAGTAGCAGACTGTCGGAGCGGTTTGGCAAGTGCACGATGACGAATCGATTGGAATTTATTTAACTTCCATATACGCTATATCTATAACGGATATAAGCCCCACGAAATGTTTTAGTGCACCCTCTCGCTAGTCGCCGGCCTTCCCTCTTTCGACACTCCCTTTTCCCAATATGCGAACAGAAACTAGGGACGATCCCCTTGCGCTCTTTGAAATCTCTTTGGCCTCGGGGCAAAGCGGTAATTTTACAGCAAGAGAGACGAAAGGACCAACGGAACGAGATCGCAGTAGAAGCTTGTAACTGCAACTCGCGTGCTCTTGAGTACTTTAGAAACAAAAGAAAAATATCCAGAAAATAAAACGTGACTGTAATAGAGAAAATGGCTGAGGTAAATTTCAAGGTAACTTCCCTCTTGCGCGCGGTCACTCAATTGACCTTAATGATCGGCAGCGTTGCGAGAGCGTACCTATTACCATCCCTACCGACGACCAACCCCCCTCGGGCGCTAATGCCCTTAAAGATTCACTTAGTATAATGTACTCCACCCTTGTCGAGCGTTACTTTGAGGACAATGGCGTCAGACGCTCGAGGCGAGGTACATAGCGAAGTCTCTCGCGTCGTACAGGAAGACAGAGTATTAGATGGATAAAGAGAGGACCGCAGGGTCGACAGACCGGCGATTTTCTGCCCTCAGGACGATATGTAAATTGCTTGACAATGTCGTGTGCGTCATTCGGAGGGTGAATGGTGCTTCCTCTCGTTTCTTATCGAATCGCGAGAGTAATGTACGTACCAGCCGTCGTTCTCGATAGATTCGAGAGGGAAATTTCGATCCCTCGACTCTGTCCACGTATACGAGGAACATCGAACACGCGTATCGTACGAATAATTTTTCCTTTATCCAACAACAGGTTCAATTTCGATTATGATAAAGAGAGCATGTATAATGCATTACACACTGTGTTCGTAGACGTTGGAAAAGTATAAAACGTTGAGCATCGAGTTTTTCGTGTTTTCAGGAAGACGCTTCCGTGTTGCAGTTACTCGGCAGCCGGTACCGGTGGACTGACCGGAAGCTCGGTGCTCGTGAGGGTCGACCCGAGGCCGGGAAGCGCCAATTCAGGAAGTTACGCAACTATCGCCGACCTCGAGCCGTTGTACTCGAGACCGTGCGGTTCGAGAGCCAGCTACTACGCCGCTAGTCACGTCACTCAGCTCAGTCACGTGAGTTTACGACATTATTGTTCGTTTTGGTAACGGAATTTACATCGCTCTACGGACCATTTTCCAAAGCAAACACGGAGCATTCCGCCGTCAAAAGTATTCCTAAAAGTGTTGCAAAACAAAGTTTACACGATCAAAATCGAAGATCGCCACTCTGGCGGAATTCAGTTGAATCGTTCAAAGTAAATTTCACGTATGATCTTATCATCAACATCATATTGAGAAATAATAGTCAACAAATGTTTGATTTTTATCATCGATTAATTTAAATGCACTGTTTCTATCAATTTTTCTCTACGCGATTGTCGTTTTTGCTGCTCGCCATTCTACGAGTAATACACAAATGTCAAAAGAGCACCGAGTACTCGAACTCAAGTGGGTATTCTTGTCTCAAAGATCCAACAAAAGACTCCGACCACGTATTACAACGTTTCCCTCCAACAAGTTCATAAAAATATATTATTATCTCTCCAAGAATACCTTCCGGGTCTTGAATTGCACAAGCGGTGTGCAGCTTCGAGAAAAATGCCGGCTGGAGATAAGACGAATAATATCGCTGGCAAAGCGGGAAAGCCTTCGAGTGTCGGTTGCGGAGCGGCAATCGCGGAACAAGCGAGCAGAGGGTAGATAGGAATGGGTGGATGCTCGTGGGGATGGTAACTACGGTGTCCAAAGGGCGTCGAGTGTCTCTTTGGTTCCGCGTCGGTACGGCGAGATGCAAATGCAAGTTCCTGGAATCCCCGAGACGCCGGTCGGGCAACGCTTCCACTTGTGTATGTATGTATATGTGTAAATTGGAACGTCGGTGAGAGAATCGTAGTAGCGTCAGAGGCACGAATGCTTCTTGGGATCCGGTCGAAAGATACCTCCGGGAGTGCAACGAGAGCACCGAGATGTAGGTACCGCGGACTACCGCGTGTGCACAGCGGAGATCTGTTTCGCTGCAGGGAAGCAAGCATTCGTTATATATGCGGTGTGTCTGGTTTGTCCGGATACCCCAGTATTCTCTTACAAGCATTGTACATACTACAGTACAGAGCGGTGCACACTTGCCGGGTCGTCGTTGTCATCGTACGTTTGGTCTCCGGGCCGTGGGCCTATTGAAATCACAGACTCAAAGACGTTATCTCGAAGCAGGATGATGAGAACGCGGAAGGAAAACAGGAAGCGAAAGGAGGTACCACAACCGCCTCGGGCTGCAAACTGAGCACAGGGAACTACCGGGTGTAATAGCAGTAGCTGCGATAGTACAGAAGGAGACCGCTATGTTAAGAGAAGAAGAGACACTCATCGCGCCTCGGCAAATCCGATTTCATCGTAACCGAGCAATTTTCCTTCGACGATGGAATAAAGAAAAAAAGAGAAGAAGAAGAAGAAGAAGAAGAAGAAGAAGAAGAAGAAAAAGAAGAAGAAGAAGAAGATAAGAGCTGCGGTGCAGCACACTCCTCGTTTGTTTCTATCTCGCTTTATGTTATCCACCTTTCTTGATTTCCTTTCCCTCTTATTCTCACCGTTTCCTGTATTTTCTCCCTATATCTCCCCTGTTACCGTTCTTATATCCTTTGCAGTTGGTTTTTTCCCTTTCTTTGCTTTTTAAACCCTCCCGGTGTACCAACCGGAAAGGGAAACCGTGCGAGACGAGAACTCTCGTACCTATAACTTCCATCGATTCTCAACGCGAATGAAAAAGCAAGAAAAAGTAGGTAGGATGGGTATATATGATGACTCGCGTGGCTGACTGGCCTTGCCCTATACGTCTACCTCCCTACCGATTCTACCGCCGCCGGTGTAGAGCTCAAACTTTATCGAGTTTGCGGTCGAGCGATTCGCTTTCCACCAAGAACTTTTCCGTGGACCCTCTTTACTCTGGTAAAGCTAGTCTGCCGGACTCTCCGCTACCAGCATCGAGAAGCAGCGACGTCGACGGTTACCCTTCCGCCCTTTATTCAGCTATTTCAATCCCCCCCCTGGCTACCATCCTCCTTCTACGTGTACGAGGAGTTTTGAACCCTCTTTACCTCTCGCCCTTCTACAAACTACTCGTTGAACGTTCGAAACCCGAAGGACCGCACTGAAGACCTTCCCCCGCACATGCTACGGAAAGCCAAGAGTTAATACACATTTTTCGTGTTCACCTCGATTTCGATTTTTTTTTCAATTTTAAATGAATGACTTTTTTTAAACGACGTCTCGTAAAATGTTACGCAAAGACTTTATCCTTCTCCGTGGTATACGATTGAAGGGAAAACTACAAAGAATTTTACCTTATGTTTCGCGATAATTATGAAAATTTAAGACTTATACGACAAATTAAAGAGTCTCGTTGATTTTTTTATATTTCATGGTTATTTTTATCAATGACTGTAGCCATGTGGCATTTAATTGACAGAACCCTTTTTACATAAATAATTTCCCGAATAGCCTGACAAGGTGTAATAATAAATACATCGGCACTGCGAATTTTTTCTCGTGCCGAGAAACGTCAGAGAAGCTTTTTACATTAATTTCAAGCGTAAGTAAAGATGAACCCGAGAGTAAACGATACACATACAGTTACACGAATTGCGTACATAGTATGTATACATGTATAACCGGACGACCAGTATTCCTGAGGGAAGGTAAGTGGAATGGAGTGGATCTCGAGATTTCTAACGGCAAGCGAGCTTCGATGGTGCGTCGGAAGGTATAACTGAGAAGCGAGTCAAAGCGAGATAGCGAGATCGAGAAGGTAGATGGGGAAGGTCTGGGTAGATGGGAGGTTACACACGCGGTTACCTCTCGTCCCAAGCAACCCTCGTGCTCACCCCTCTGTGTCGCCGCGGGAGCTCGGTCTGAGAAAGACGAGAAGGAGAAGGCAAAGGAAGGTTGCTTGACAAGCTGCCGAAGGGAAAGCGGAAGTGAGATAGAGGGAACGACCGAGAATCTTGTGCTTGTACCGCGGAGCACCAGCCATCGCACGGAAAAAGAGAGACGGAATGATCCTGAAGGATGAATAGGCAAAGAGGTCGAGGGTGAACGAAGGGTGGTTGGAAGTGGGTCCTGTGATTGTTTCGGCTTTGATCATGGATCAATTTACGGGGTATACGCGTATGCTTCGACTTCTCACTCCCACTTTCACCCTCCTTCCTCTTTCTTTTCTACCCCTGCGAGAGGGTAGGCAGAGGCGTCGTCTCAAAAGCTGTGGCACCCACGTAGTCCGTCCATCCTGGGTATATAATCGAGCCTCCCGACAACCTCATTCTCTCAACTTTTCACGAGGACTGGAACGCTTTTTACCATTTTATGTTTACAGTTTACTTTCACTACTCTTCCATCGTCTGCTCTTTTGCTTCTCTCCTTTTATCTTCCGTGATCTAGATGTATACGGCACATCCGCCTTCTATGAAGTTACATCCATTATCACAGGACGATCTTACCCCTCCATGTAAAACAATATACTTGAGATCGTATTGCTAAACTTATTATCCAAACTCGAATTCGAAACTCATCCCTCAGCTAACTCACCAACGATTTCGTCGTATATGTGTTTCGTTATATCGACGATAGTAATATGTTCGCGTGAGTTACTTTTACAACGTGACAATTTTCTTTTTTCAGTATCAACGTTCTTTCGATTTTCGCAATTATAAATACACGAATGGCAAATTTGCAGATAATTCGGTTGTCGTTTTATAATTGTTTTATCAATTTACGATACGAGGGTTCATCGAGTCACAATGAATTATTGAATTTCGTACAAACGATGACTGACGTCGGTTAATCTCGTGAGCGAAATTGCTGTTGATTGTATTTGTATTAATTATGTTTCCTGGTTTAATACAATCAAAGTTTCGTTAATAATTTCGTTACCAAAGAGCTCGATTATGTTTCCACTTGATTCAAACATTGGTACGCATATTTCTATGACGGATATCTTAATTTGCAGGGCATTAATGTTAAGCTATGCGTCATTTATATTGGAACATTTCAACGGCTAAAAAAATAAATTATCGTCAGCTCGGTATAACGGAGAATGCCAAAATTTATTGGAAAATGTTACAAATTGTAACGCGCTCGAATCCTCGGGTTCGTATCATCACAACCCATTAACGTAACTCGTGTAGACACCAAACGGCACATATAACATGCGCGAATGTGCGTAACGAGGTTCTCTAATAATTACAGACCTCGCTCAACGATAAGCCGCATGGAATTGGCGTATTTGCATTTTACGCTCTGAACGAGAGTATGGCAAGCTGCGCAAGCGACTACAGTGGAGTACTTGCCACCACCATGTGTGTGTATGTGTGTGTGGGTGTGTACGTGTCTGTACGTATGCATGCGGTTCGTAAATAATTTCCGATTCCAATATCAGCTCTCGTAGCCACCGCGTTCGTTTCCGAATGGGGAACATCGAGACGACATCCAGTGCCAACTCTTTCGAGTGCACAGCCGATTCGGCCCTACATTAAAAAAAAATCGAAAAAGACAACAAAAAAAAATTGTACAAAAGTATCCGAAGCTCGTGAGAACATTACCGAGATAATTAAAAAAATTCGTTATCTCTTAGTCACAGAGTATCTCCATAAAACTAATCAAACTTTAATTGAAAAAGAGATCGGCCAATCTACATACACACACGAATACCTTTGATAATACAGCGAGGGGGTCGAAAGTAGACTAAGCCCTTCGCGTTGTTGAATTAATATTCGATTCAACGAGCTTTCCCCTATCCGCAACGCTTAATTCCAATATATCCGCACAAACGGTGCTACAGCTCCTGGTTTTACCTTCGTGTTTCGCGGTGTCCATTTCCACTCTCCGAAATGACACACACGGGTCATACGTTAATGCCTTTCGGCGTCCCTGTATTTGCGTAGTTTTATTCTTTCAAAGGGCGTGCCGCTGACGTTCAACGAGGTTTTATCCTCTCTACGCCACGATATCCCTTTTGTATAATGCTTCTGCACGCATATCGGTATTAGCGGTAGCATTGGTGGTGGTAAAGGCAAGAGAGACTCGGGGAGCGATGGGCCGAAGGCAAAACTCCGGAAAATTGAAATTAATGAATGGCCAGGTCTACCGGAGGGGGTGCGTGCTTGCAAGAGAAACCCCCTGACGCTGCAAGGGCCAATAGGGATCCATCCGCGAACAAAGAGGGATTGATATCCGGAGTGCGAGAGGATGAAGTGCTCGACGAGTGGGCGCGCAGAGCGGGAGGGAAAAGCTCCCTCGTGTTCGCGTTGTCTCTCTTCCTGTTGCGCTCCGGGCATTGAACCAACGGCCTGCAGAACCAAAAGGGAGAGAGTAAACGAGACAAAACCAAGAATCCGAGTATCTGGCTATCCCCGAGACGACACTGACTCCCTCAAGCAATGCGATGATAACGTTATTATGGATTTTTCCGGTACTACTAATAATAAACTAGAGAGTCGAGTGAAATATTTGTTTCTTCGGTGCTTCCATCCCTCACGAGAAAGCAATAGCGGAACTAAAGTTCATCTCTACGCGAGTTACTTATTCAGACCTTTAATGAAAACATTTCTTGGGATAATTGAAATTACGTATTATATAACTGGATGTTGATAATAATTTAAATCCTGGATTTTGCTTCCTCGCCGACGAAGCTTCGTCTGCATAAACTATTTCTTTTTTTTTTTTTATTTCAATGTCCGTGTACTCAAACTAGTCCGAAAAATCAGAAAAAATGCCCAGATGTGTGTCTGTGTGTTTATGTAAAAATATGTGTCAAGTCCTCGCTAACTATGTTAATCTCGGTATCTCAAGAATTACTTAACCGATCGAACTGAAATTTGTCAAATAAATAAAGTAGAATGCACCTCTACGTTTAGTATATTTACCATAAAAATTGATGCACAGGTTAAAATATTATAAGAGCAGCTACTAAGTAAGTTTTTGTTATTGGCTAAAAGGTTCAAATATATCAAAGAAATAAGATTTTAGAACACTTTCAATTTTTTTATTTATCGATCATTCAAATTTCGTTAAACCTCAAATTTCACATTTTATTGAAACAAAGATAAACATTTTTTCACCGTTTTCTTTACGCAGAAATGACAATTGATCAACATACTTTCTCATAAACTTTGTGAATAATAGAAAATAATGAGAAAACAATGTGGTTTTACTTCTCTTTTAAAGAAATTTATGTCAACCGTTAATATTTAAAAAACATTTGCATCAAGCCTGTAAAAACTATGAAAGTTGTTCGAGAATTTCCATAAATCATTTAAAAAATTCATCAACCTAATTGGTTAACATAAAAAAATTATTATTGTATAAATAATAATTATATTTTGATAGTTAACTGGAACAAAAAAGAAGAAAAAACTCCACGATTTAATAAAATTATTTTTAACTGTACGCGTGATGTCATTTGTTATTTTAGACGACTGATCCTTGTGACAAAGCAAGAGCATTGTCAGTCACGAGGTCAGCGCTCTACTGCAGAAGTCTTCTTCAAGAAGGTACTTTTGGTAGAGTCTACAAAGGAGCGTTGAACATTGCCGGAAGAGAACAGGAAGTTATCATAAAGACGGTTACAGGTGAGATATTTGCTTCGTTACTTCTCTTCTCTTAATCCTTTGAAGGTATTTAGAAATAATTGGCCTCGGATAATGTAGAGATGTCTCCTATCAGCTACAGGCGCAACAGATTTCTTTAAATATCATAGAGAACTTTAATTAAAATAATTAATTATTATGATATATTTAACGCGACAAATACGATTTTACTTATATTACAGAAGTGGCATCGGCTTACCAAGCCTCTCTTCTCGTGGTCGAAGGTTCCCAATTGGCTGGTCTTGTTCACGCAAACATAGCTTCTTTAGTCGCCGCGTGCCTGGACAGTCCCTGTCCGTTGTTAGCTTATGCGAGTGCACCGACCGAATTGAATCTCAAGACCTATCTTACCGACGGCAATCACCATCCGGTTACGAGGGATCTGGTGAATATCGGCGCGCAGGTCGCGAGAGCCGGAGCGTTTCTTCACGGCCGGGGTCTGTTGCACAGGTACATTCGAAACAGTTGCCTTTTCGTATCGATACTTCCATAAAATTAATTTGATAACACTGCAATTATGTTATTTTTTTTGTATACAGGGACATTGCAGCGAGGAATTGTCTGATAGAACCAAACAGTCTTCGCGTCAGACTCGCGGACGGTGCTCTGGCCAGAGACATCTTCCCTCAGGATTATCATTGTCTGGGTGATAATGAAAATCGACCTATTCGCTGGATGGCCCTGGAAAGCCTTCAGCACAATCAATATAACACTTCTACCGACGTGGTAAGATATACTTTGTCTCTTGTAATCAGATTTTATTTATTTAAAATGTAAAGTTGCTCGGTAAACTTCTCTCGATTATACAAAAGTTCATTAATCGTCTCTGCTACGAAAAGATACAATGGTTGGCATACGTTGTTCGTTTCAGTGGGCTTTCGGAGTTTTCCTATGGGAATTGGTGACAATGGGACAGCAGCCTTACGTGGAAGTTGATCCGTTCGAGATGATGGCCTGTCTAAGAGATGGATATCGACTGGCTCAACCGAGACCTTGCCCGGACGAACTTTTCGCCGTGATGGCCGTCTGCTGGTTAGGTCTTGCCCGGGATCGTCCCACGATGCCACAGCTTCTTGCCTATCTTCAAGAATTTCATGACGCCCTCGGTGGTTTCATCTGAATATATTTATAAACGAATATACGCGAGGAAATATCTCCATGCGAAATATTCGACTTTTTCTTTCGTCTGCAACGGCCAACTTCGCTGAGAGTTCAACATTTTCTGGAGATTTTTCAAGATGAGGCTGTATAGGTGACGTTCCCATAATTTTTTTTTACACGAATTAGGCAGATTAAAGCTTCGCACCTACAAAAGATGTTCGAAGATTATTAGGGGTAAATCTTTTTTTATTTGGGAAATTGTCGTCTACTATGCTTTCTCCCATGGAAAAAGAGATATTTTCGATGGACGTATATACATTCGCGATATTTGAGAGATCCTTCAGCGCCTTCGAATCCCCAGAGAGGTCCCATGAATAGCGTAATGGTTGAATGGGAAATCGGTGATTTTTTATTCAAGTCGATTTGCTACAACGAGAGGCATGCACGCATCAGGGTGGCCGAGCGGTGGTTCTCCTGGGCACGGGGCCAGGGGGTTATAAATTGCGTCTCGAAAGTGGCGCGTTAGGGTCCAAAAAGAGTAAAAAACAAAAACCGGTGAAGAAGAGAACAAGACGAAAAAGAAAGAAGATGTAGAAGAGAATCGTGAGCGAGAGCTAAGGAAAAAGGTGGTATAGAATGGAACGCTTGTCTTGCACTTGTCTCTTACGAAGAAATTCGAGAATAACCCTCAAGAAAGGATTGAAGTTGCGTGGTAGGAATATTGATAAGACGTGGATTTATATATTCTCTCTTTCCGACCCAACCCAAAACAGAGTTTGCAAATGTTTCGCGCAGGTGCGATATTCAAAATCAATCTCCTTCCTCATTCACCCCAGAATCCACCCCGAGTGGATATATACGTATGTACGTTTGACGATACTGTAAGAGAGAGAGAGAGAGAGAGAGAGAGAGAGAGAGAGAGAGAGAGAGAGAGAGAGAGAGAGAGAGAGAGAGAGAGAGAGAGAGAGAGTAAGGAACATTATTCAATCAAATCAAACAGAAAGTCTGATTATAATCAAAGAACATGCTGGAATTGAAGGTCAGCGACTGTCTGTTTACGCAATTTTCGTCACAGCATTGAAATGACTAGCGGTACAACCATTGATCGATGCTTCAAAACAATAATTAACATCTTAACAATCTTATTATGGTCACAAAAATACAATAAAACAAATCAATAATATTATGTAGAGAAATTTCTAAGTGAAATAAATTTTTAACAAAGTTGATTTACAACAACAACAAAAAAAACGTTGAATTTATAATTGTGAATTTGTCATCAGTGAAATAAATTGTCACAAATGACTTGCAATTATTTCAATCGATTATATTTGCCATCTTTTCAACGTGTGAATCGCTGTACGGTCGCAAGAAGCTTGTCAATCGAAACAAGTAGTAGAATCGCTATACGATCGGACAAGCGCGCCTCGCGCACGGCAACCAGCGATCACGGTCGCACGAAGTGTACGCTTGCCTTACGGTTCTCGTTTTTTCAACAGAATTTCTTAATCTTGCTTAAGAAATAGAAACAGACAGATACGGAGTCTCGTACTGCGGCAGACCGTGGAGTCTATTCAATTGCAAATACTGAGTACAGAATGTGAAAACGTTTCTTGATTTTCATAGATAGAACGAGGCTGAACAGATGGAAAACTCGATCGCTCTTGACTCACGTAAAATTTTATTCCTTCGATGAACATACGCGGGATACTCTCGCGCGTGTATCAACGCTCGTTTGTCCATCATCAATTACTAAACCCGCTTGGATATTTACAAATAGAACTAACGCGTGGCTTCCACTTGCCGGAGGAAAATTCTCGTGGAAATCGGCCGACACGGTAATAAGAGAGAAAGTGAATGTGACAATGACAGCGTGCAATACCATTGTCATATACGACCTTCGGTGGACAGACGATCATTGCGCAAATAGACAGTCGGATCACACGTAGTACACGTACTATTCATAAATAGCATTTCATTTATTATAGCTATATAGATATTCTCGTATAGAGCGTTGATGAAAGTCATTATGAAATTTGTGAAACAATTCAAACAGCCTTGAATAGCAATATTTAAAAACTCGTTCGCACACTGCCAAAATAATAAAAGAACCAAAATTCAGCGAGAAAGTATAATAAACAAAGACAATTCGACGTTTGCACTGCCAAAGAAAAACGATAACTATCCGATAAATTGTAATACAACAAAAAATACAAATCGATGTTTAGATATCGCATGTTTCATTCATATTACGAGAACACAAAACTGTTTCGCTCTCTTTTTCCCCCTTGTATTTATACTACGACCCTCGCACTGTTCCATCTCCTTAAGAGGGATGTTTACGTCGAAGTTCGACAAGACGATTGGTGCTACCGCCACAATCATACCCTTTGTCAACGTATGGTAATAACATTAATAATAGTAACGATAATATATTAATATCCATCTGCAAAAATTTATCTTCTACGACTAACAGTGTACACAATTATATATATATATACACATACACACACACACACATACATACACATGAGAAATACTATAAAATAGTACTAAAAATCGCTATGAGACTGCAAAGATACGTGAACCGCACGACCGATTAAATTATATTTATCGCATTGGGTCTTCGAGTCTCTACTTCGTACTATAAAAATAAAACTAAAAAACTTGATTAAATGCTAAGTATTATACTATTACGCTATTAAAAATATTCCTGAATGTTTTTTATTATTGGAGGAACAGGGTAGGCTAGTGCTGCACACACTTATTTCGCTGTCGCTGTATGATACGAATGAAATATTCGCTGATCGTTTTTTCATGAGCGTATTTTTCTCACCCTCCCGAGATTCCGCTAGAGGGAGAAGAGCAAACGAGGGTGAGAAGGATTCTCCAACGGAATAATATATTGAGGGATCGAAGGGCGAGTTCTCTGTTCTACGCGTTGAGCCATCTACTCGATCCTCTACACCGTGTATCCCCTCCCTCAATCTCTCTCGACACTCTCTCGAGAGAGATTCTATCCATTCGCGTTATCAACCCCCTCTGTCTACGTAAATACCATACCGAGATACATACACGCAACGCAGTATCTATTCACGACGTAAAAAAAAAAAAAACAAACAAATTGTAAATACCTAATAATGGCGAATAATTGTGGTGCGCCGAGTAAGTTGATTTGTGCAGATTCTATTATTTCCTATAACGATGTACGGCATTATTTTTCAATGGGATAATAAAATATACGTGTTAAAGCGAGACTTTAATTATTCAACCCTTCGTCTCGTAGATAAATTTTTTATTGTTGCTTCTTCGTAGAATGAGCTTTGGCTTTGTGAAGATTTTTAAAAAATATTCCAAAACGTCGAGAAATTATATTTAGAAAAAAAAATGTCCGCACGTATGTGTGTATATGAGTGATGAGGTTGCAAATTTGAAATGGCTATGACTCGAAAAAGGGTTACCGAATCATTTTGAAAGTTTACACGCGAGTCGAATCGCAAGCCTCGTCAGGTTGCTGCAATTTTCGCTCAAATCGGGCGTCTCATTTTTTTCGTTCTTTGAATTTTAGAAACGGATATTTGATCTCTCTAACTTTCGTTAACTTTGAGATATCGAGATGAAACTTTTTACAAGAATAGGTGAGAGAACAATATTGTTCGATATCGAGTTTTGCAACAATCGATCGAGGCGTTCAGATTTGATAGAATAATAAGTTTTTAAAAAAACGTCTATTTTCGCTCTAACTTTTGTAAATTTTTATCGATCAAACCAAAACTTGGAATCTAAATTGCCTAGCGGACACGGATATTTAGTGTTAAATTTTGTTAGAATCGAACGAGGGTTTTGTAAACTGTGTGAAGTTTCCAATTTTACTAGATTTTTAATTCTATCGAAAAATTTAATATCACTTTCTCTATGACATAGCCAGAATTGTGATAACCATCAGGAGAATCCGTAAATGGGCGTCAAGTAAGTAATGTGTGAATTTGAAAATTTCACGACATTTTATTTTAGTCAAGTATAAAATGCTTTAACGATTGATTAAGGTAAAAGCCTTTCTAAACGATCGTGTACCAATCGTTATTGGTACACGATCAAGCGCCGATGTGAAGCAACGTTGGCCCGATCGGTAATTGGAACACTCTTGTGACCTTATTCATCCCTATCATCTCAGTAATAGGGGGGGGGGGATTCACTTTAAGTGCTATTTCTATTTCACGAACATTCATTATACGCGGTAAATGGAAAAAATCAATATCTCTCTCCCTTCTCCATATATCCGAAGGATTGAGTAAATCGAGAGAAGGAGGAGAGAAGCGAAGAAAGTTTATTTGTTCAGTTCCTATTATTTATTATTATTTGAATTATAATATTATTATTCACCGAAGAATTTATTTCTTTTAATTTCAGAGGAGATAAAAATATTTAAATAGCAGACTAAGATAATTAATTCCTCAACTATCTTCCCTTCCTGAAAATATTGAATAAATGAAAGGTGAGAGAAGAGTGACCGAAAAAGTTTATTTATACAAATTCTTTTATTTACTATAACGAACATTATTTTTCGATAAAATAATAAAATGTTACGACGTTAATTATTCAATCGTTTAACTCGTGAAGACATTTTTATTTATTTTCAGATAAGAATTAAATACTTTATTGATGGACTAAGTCCGATTCTTATTTCATTAACTTTATACGCAATACATGAAAACAATCGTCGTCCCTCTCTTCTTTCCTTCTTCAAACGATTGAGTAAATCAAAAGAGAGAGGAGTCAGGCGGGAAAAGTTGATTCGTCATAATCTCTTATCTCTTTTTATAACGATCTATGTTCCTATAATGATTCTTTTTTAATGGAATAAAGAAATGTTGAAACAAGTCGTTAATTATAAAATTTTCATTTCACGAAGAAATAGCTTTTATTTTTATTTTACAGAAGGATAATATACCTTAATGATAGGCTAAGTGCTATTTCTATTTCACAAACATCCATTATACGTAGTAAATGAAAAGAAAAAAATGATCTCTCTCCTTTCTCCCTTTCTCCAAACGATTGAGTAAATCGAAAGAGAGAGGAGAGTAACAGAAAAACTTCATTCGTTCAATTTCTATTATTCCCTATAACGATCTATCGGAAATATTTTATAATAGAATACTAAATACGTGTTAATCTTTTATAAGTCACAAGAATATCCCTACTCCTCAATTTTAACATAAGAACGCGTTACCCCCACTCTGATCTTCATAGTCACATATTCTGGGACGGTTCCAAGCAATGTGACTTATAAAGGGTTAAAACGAGGCTTTAATTGTTTAACCCTTCATCAAATATTAAAATGACAAAGTGCTATTTCGAATTCACCAACTTTCATCACACGCAATTGATGGAAAGCATCAATTCCTCTTTCATCTTCTCTTCGTAAAACGATTGAATAAATAAATAAAAAAAAAAGAGAAAGAGATAAGACAAAATAAAAAAGTTTATTTATTCTTTTATTTTCTATTACGATGTGTGGAATTATTTTTCAATGAAATAATCAAATTCTAAAACGAGACGTCAACGATTCAACTTGCAAAGACATTTTTTTTTATTTCATAGGAGAATCAAATACTTTAATGACTGAAAGTGCAATTTCTATTTCACAAACATTCATTACACGCAAGTAATGGAAACAATCGATTCCTCTTCCATCTCCACTTCTTGGAACGATTCAGTGAATGAAAAGTGAGAGAGTAGAAAGACCGAAAAAGTTTATATGTTCAGATTTTTTAATTTCCTATAACGATGTACGGAATTATTTTTCAATGAAATAATCAAATGTTTAAACGAGGCGTCAACGATTTAACTCGCGAATACATTTTTTATTAATTTTAGAAGATGATAAAGTACTTTAATGATTGACCAAGTACAATTCTTACTTTCGTTATACGGAGTGGAAACAGTCATCTTCTCTCCCTTCTCCTCTTCTTCGAACAATTGAGAAAATCAAAAGAGAGAGGAGACAGACGGGAAAAAGTTGATTCGTACGTAATCTCTTATTTCCTATAATGATGTATGTTCCTATAATGATTATTTATAAATGAAATGTTGAAACGAGGCGCCAATTATAAAAATATTCATCTCACGAAGAAATAATTTTTTTTTAATGATAGGCTAAGTGCTATTTCTGTTTCACAAACATTGATTATACGTTATAAATTGATAAAAGATCAAATCCCCTTCCTTCTATCTTTCACCAAACGAATGAGTAAATGAAAATGAGAGGAGAAAGGCAAGAAAAGTGAATGATATTGCAGTGCGAAGACGATTATCCTAATGTCCTCTTCGTTAAAAATTTCTCCAACTTCTCGTATCGTATACCTTGTGTATGTAAAGTTCTTAATAAGTCGTAGTAATCAACGTAATTGACGGAGAGTCGCGAGGTAGCTAGAGATAGAAGGAACGTAATCACGTTTGCGTACTCACTTAGCGAGGCAAAGGTAAGAGCGTAGGAGGGAGGAGGACGGCCCTTTCTAAAATCACGGGAACGCTATGGTGAACGAAGGAGGTGAACGTTGTACAGCGAGCGCCCACCGCGTGTTCGGTACGGGAACGAAGCGAGTCGTGGGGGCGATTGCCGGATGACGGTGGAGACAAGAGGCGGGGTACACGCACTATTTCTTAATCTAACCGAGTGAGAGAAAGAGCGAGTAGCGTTAATGAGAAAGAGAGAAACGATCGACGAGCTACGAGAGGCCCAACCGACCAACGAAAACGAAAGTGATGGAGAAAGTTGGGCATTGTTACGAAGCGTAAAGCGCTCGACGTGCCCCGGTAGCGGTGCGAATGGAAAGAGGAGGGTGAAGAGTAGAGGGGATAGACGGGTAACCCTCGAGGTTACCAGTGAAAACGAACGTCTCTCTGCCCACGTAAGTTTGCATACGAGCATACAGAGTCATATACGTAAACGCATTGTATACCGCGGACGATACGCGAAGACAGTTCTACGATTCAACATGTGGTTAATCCAACGTTTCCTGAACTCTCGTTTGGGAGTGAACGTAACTCGAAGAGAGCCAAAACCATAAAAAAATCTATTGTAACGAAACAAATTGTTCCAAAGGATAACAATAACAATTTTTATTATTTCAAAAGTCAGTTATTCACTGTATTTCAGTATTTTTGTTGTTGTTATTATTATTATCAATATTAATATTATTAATTGAAAAAAAAAAACGATTAAAAATCATTTTGTAAGAAGAAAAATGCTGATATTCAAATATTTTATACTTAAACTTTTGTTTGTCATTCGTTGTAACACTGAAATTTTATCGCTTTACACTTTGAAGTCGTGTTGTTTTTTTTCCTTTTGAGTTTCAAATGAGAAACATACAGGCAAGTGGCGCGCGTGAGATGCAGCAGCGGTAGCAAAGTCCCTCGCTGTATGAATCAGCACGTCCGCGCGCTCGAGTCGTTATCACAAGTGGGTCCGCACGTAGAGAGACGTCCTTACATCGCGAGAAAAGAACGCGTTGAATAGTCGCTGGCAATCGTGTCTGCGATATACACACACGTCTATACGATGTATGTAAGCATCGTATATATGTGCACCAAACTTTCTCCTTCTCGTCGTCGTCCTCGTCCTCGTCAGTTTCCTCTTCGGAGCATGCCGGTATCGACCCTATCGAAATGTCACCTCAATTCTCACCAACCAACCGACCGGAATCGAGGTCCACCGTACATCAAGGGCGTCTCGTGTTATTGGAATTTCTGATGTTCTTGAGAACCTTCGAGTAATTGAATTATCATCGATATCGTTTCGCGATTATTCTTAACGTAAAACAATTTTTTTTAAATACCATTTTCAATATATTTATCCTCTCTCTGTTATAAAATTCAAAAATTCCGCTGACGAAGTATTCCTACAATATTGCTTTCGCTATCGTAACCACTTTGTTCTTAAAGTTATCATCGATGGATGCTTCTTATATACTTACGTTATCGTCATTAAATTTTGACTTGAAATTAAATGCACGACGACGTGTAATACGATGAAATTTATAATGAAAATTATGAATCAATTATTAATTAAAATAAATATCGTGCGATCAATCATGATCCAACCCTAGAACTTTTGAAATAAAAAAAATTATCGATACCAACGATGATCACAGAAAAAAGCGGCATAGCCATTGAAAGTTGACGGACAAAGCGCGTTGGAGTACGTAGCTCCACAGAAATAATATAATAATTCGTTCATTTTATTCTGAAGCGAATTAAATGCTTTTGTATCGAAGAATCGATATACGCTTTGTTTTCATAATTGCATTACATTTTACATAAAAATGTTCTTTAAATAGTTTTTTTTTGGTGTAGCTATGCGTATTTTAGATGTTTAGCTCGTCCAGTTGAATTCTATTCTGCATGTTACGATCGACACGAGAATTCTCACACATCGCACTTGCACAAAAAGAGAATCGTAACGCGATACTAGCTCCATACGTACACAAACGCGAGCGTGTGAGGCATCGACGAAAGTGTCCGTCTTACATAATTCAAATGCGGGACGTCCGTCCTCGTGGGTTCCCGAGTTTCTCGAAGCAAATGAAAGAAAAATAAGTGAAATGACACTAAAAAAGAATTAAACAAAACGAAGAAACGCAAGTTGCGACGGCGTGTGAACGAAGTACACCGCATTATGCGTACTCACGCGGTGGCCTCGCGATTTCCAATTCAACTACTTCTGTTGTTTTTTTTTTTTAATCCCCACAGTCTCCCTCCTTCTCTTTCACTCCCAGCGAGTCTTCCCTTGACAATTTTTCTCATGTCCTCGAGACGAGTAAAATGTTGATACAAATATAAAAAAAAAAAAAAAAGTTCTCGACCAGCTGATGCAAGATTTTTTTTCAGCAAGTTAAAAATAATAATGAAATTACGTTCACACCGAGATATTTGAGCGTAACTGTAACGCGATCACCTTGATCACTGTTTTTCCTTTTTTTAAATAAAAAAAAACAAGGAAGAAAAAAAATTGATAAAAGTGGTACATAGTTTATGCAACAAACCAAGGATAACAATGAAACAGCGTTAGTGACATCGTTGTTATTGCACGAATATAAGGAAATAGATTGCACCTTTATCGTCGAATAAACGCAGAGTCGAGAGAGCGCATACGTCACGATTGTTTCAACGGTGACCGAGCAGTGAGGTAACAGTGATATAGGAATATAGCGGGGGCAGCAGCAAACGTTATGGCAAAAGCACCAGCTGAGCTACTATAATGGAGTACCTCGACGGTGTATTATAGATCCCTACGTAACTTGCGCTAGGTTTGGCAGCAACCACTTTGTATATCTATGTATAATGAACATATTATGTACTACGCCTATGTGAATCTCTCCTATTCGTTATATACTTGCACATATGTACTTGCGTTATGCTCTAGATTACGAGAACTTGGAGAGGAAACAGGAGAGGCATCGCTACATCCCATGTACGTGTATATCGAACGGACGAAATACTAGTGGGATGTCTGCAGAAACGTGGGGGAGCATAATAGGTTGATCCTCGTTCGGTATTAGTGTGTAACAAGATGATCGCATGGACTCGCATCTGCAGGCGAAATTTATGTATTTCCATGTGTTTGTACACGTACAAGTGTGTACGTGACATGGAAAGAGATGCAGTGACAACATAAATTCATATCTAAATGGCGTACGGTGCACAGACACATGTGTGGATTAATAGAGAAAGAAGAGTGGAAGAGTAGAATAGTGTATTAGTAATGGTTGCCGGTGAAACATCAAGGACAAACGATTTTATGCGTTGTAAACGACACGGTATGAAATATTATCGGTAAAGTATGGTATTACTGGTAACGCGTGTCTTGCAATGACATTGTCGTGATTTTAACAATATTTTTATCGGTTACTTTACACGTATACCAACGTAGAGGTACAAATATATTTTTTTAAGCAGAGTCTCTTTATTCGTTTGTGTTGTAGAAACGTGTGGAAAGATTTCTAATCGGTAAAAGAAATATTTCACGAATTTAATAATAAATTAATGTGGTGACAGATTTTTTTATCGCAAAATATGTCAATTTATCTTAACTATCCATTGTCAAATATCTGAGAAGTTTTGCGGTTGTCGCACTAGGTCAAATTGGCAAAATTAATTTTGAAAATGATGGCATTTTCAAACTAATCATACGATTGGACTGCAATAAATGATGGAACATACTTGAAACAACATGCGGAATACATTTTCTTAATAATAACGTAACAAAACAAGTGACGAGAGTTGTAAAAAAATTGATATTTGTTATGATAAAAATGATAACTTTTTCATTTCTTAACTTTTTTAACTAAAAAATCAGGATAATACTTTTTGAATATCTCTCTTTGAGAAAAAAGTCATTTAATGCGCGATTCAAAAAAGGATATTTTTCTTTTAAATTGTCAGTTTGATTCAGGGTGACAACCGAGTATTAATTAGTGAACAAATTAACTTTTTTTCTTTATTTGGAGTAAAAAGTTAATGATACAGGAATATTATAATGACGAATGGCAACAAGTGCAATGCCAAAGACGAACCTTCGAGCTCAATATCATTTTGCACATTCTAGAAGAGTGTATCGGTGAATATATTAATTGTTATGCTATCTATGACGATTTATATAGCGTATATGACAACACGTAGATGAAATTAGAGAAGCTACAGTGACTCTATTGGTGAATGCATAGAGTGACTCAAATAGTATAATAGTAATAGGTTAGCTGTGCAATACCAAAGTCAAAACTTGGAGCTCAAAATCATTCTCTGTATATCCTAGAAGAGAGTATCGGTTAAGATATTAATTCGTTAAGCTATTATGTAATATATGTTATCTTAATACATAATAAAATGATCGCAGAATCTATGACGATTTATATAGCGTGTATGACAACACCTGCATGAAATTAGAGAAGCTGCAGTAACTCCATTAATGAATGCATAGAGTGGATCAAATAGTATAATAGTAATAAGTCAGCTGTGCAATATCAGGGATAAATCTTCGAGCTCAATATCATTCTGGATATCCTAGAAGAGAGTATCGGTGAAGATATTAATTTGTTATGCTAGCATATAATATATTATATCTTAGTACATAATAAGATAAAAGTAAAATCTATGACGATTTCTACAGTGTGTATGTCAAAATGTAAGTAAAATTAAGGAAGCTGCAGTAACTCCGTAAGTGAATGCATAGAGTGACTGAAATACTGTAAGAGTAATAGGTTAGTTGTACAATGCCAGGGTCAAATCTTTGAGCTCAATATCATTCTGCACATGCTAGAAAAGAGTATCGGTGAAGATATTAATTTGTTATACTATCTATAACGATTTATATACCGTATATAACAATATGTAGATGAAATTAGAGAAGTTGCAGTGACCCCATTAATGAATTCATAGAGTAGATCAAATAGTATAAGAGTAATAAGTCGGCTGTGCAATACCAGGGATAAATCTTCGAGCTCAATATCATTCTGGATACCCTAGAAGAGAGTATCGGTGAAGATATTAATTTGTTATGCTAGTATAAAACATATGTTATCTTAGTACGTAATAAAATGATCGTAGAATCTATAACGATTTATATAGCGTGTATGACAACACGTAGATGAAATTAGAGAAGCTGCATTGACTCCATAGGTGAATGCATAGAGTGGCTCAAATAGTATAATAGATTACTATTAGGTTAGCTGTGCAATGCCAAAGTCAAAACTTGGAGCTCAAAATCATTCTCTGTACATCCTAGAAGAGAGTTTCGGTGAAGATATTAATTCGTTAAGCTATTATGTAACATATGTTATCTTAGTACGTAATAAAATGATCGTAGAATCTATAACGATTTATATAGCGTGTATGGCAACACGTAGATGAAATTACAGAAGCTGCATTGACTCCATTGGTGAATGCATAGAGTGGCTCAAATAGTATAATAGATTACTATTAGGTTAGCTGTGCAATGCCAAAGTCAAAACTTGGAGCTCAAAATCATTCTCTGTATATCCTAGAAGAGAGTATCGGTGAAGATATTAATTCGTTAAGCTATTATGTAACATATGTTATCTTAATACATAATAAAATGATCGCAGAATCTATGACGATTTATATAGCGTGTATGGCAACACGTATATGAAATTAGAGAAGCTGCAGTGATTCCATAAGTGAATGCATAAACACTTGCATATACAAAGCTCGATAGAGAAAGAAGAGCAGTCGCATAGAGTGGTTCAATTACTATAATAGAAATAAGTCAGCTGTGCAACGTCAAGGACAATCTTCGAGCTTAATATCATTCTCTGCACATCCTAGAAGAGAGTATCGATAAAGATAATAATTTGTCATGCTAGTATGTAACAGATGTTAAAGTGGTACGTAATAAGATGAACACAGAATCTATAACGATTTATATACCGTGTACGATAAACGTAAGTAAAATTAGAGAAGCTGCAGTAACTCCATGAGTGAATGCATAAATCATTAAAAATATAAAGATTGATAAAGAAAGAAGAGCGGCATAGAGTGGCCTAAATACTATAATGGTAATAGGTTGGTAATAGGTAACGTCAGGGACAAACCTTCGAGGTCAATATCATTTTCCACATCCTAGACGAGTTATCGGCGAAGATAATAATTTGTTATGCCAGTAAGTAATATATGTTAGCTATCTTAATACATAATAAGATGATATCAGAATCTATGATAATGTATATAACGTGTATGACAATATGTAAGTAAAATAAAAGAATCTGCTGCGACTCCCTAAGTGAACGCATAAACACTTATATACCAACAAAGCTTGATAGAGAAAGAAGAGCGGCACAGAGTGGTTCAAATACTATAATAGTAATAGGTTAGCTGTGCAACACCAAGGACAAACCTGCTCGATTTTATTCCACTTGCACATCGCGGAGGAGTCGAGTGTCGGTGAAAACTACGTCCATGTATATACAGAGCAGGCGGTGCAATGGAAACACAGAAGCACTCGTAGATACGTATGGGTAATAAGGACAAACGCAACGTTACGTATCTACGAGGGACATTGCGGTGAGCAAAACGAATGATTCTAAGTAGGTGGTATCTTTATCTGTGAGGAGAGTACAGGCGAAACGTGTAGCGTGTGGCTATCTTGCAGAGTGCAACGCGTCATAGGTTCGCAAGTAGTTACAGACCTTACGTGTCAGACCCGTTGTCACGATAGGCCGATGCTGAGTTACGCTAGCGAGCAAGAGATCCATGTCTCCGAGTTAGTGAAACACTTGGAAAGGCGGCTCAAGGCTTGGTTAGCCTTGGTCGCGTTAGATTGCCCAATATTCATAGACTTTGGCTTCGATAGTTCTCATCTATAATGTATACAGTCGACTACAGTCTGCATGGTATAGAAAGTGAGCTATCGGTCGATGGGTTCACCGCAAGTTTTTCGTTACAACAGTTTCATTTCGGTTGAAAGACTCGACTACGAGGAATGATAGCAAAAACGAGGTGACTTTTCTGGAAAAATACAGGGAGAGAGAGAGAGAGAGAGAGAGAGTCTAGAGCGGACAAGTCAGAGTAAAGGGGTATGTTACAAGAAAATGTGAAATAAAAAGAAACACGTGAAACTAACATCGACAGAATCGTGCGACTAGTTGCGCCGTGCTGACTTATGGTCTGAGACGTCGTGTTTTCTGTAACGGGCCTGCACGAAAGGTGTCGAAAGTAATTTTTATTGTCTCGTTTTCTATCGCCTACGTATTTGAGAACCTTAGATACATTCACGCCGAATCCCTACGAAACTTTGCTCGATATCACGCAATTAATGTATATGGAAATAATATCATTAATCAAAACAGCTGTCTCGTTTTATCAACATTAGCGAGAACGCACGCGTGACAGACGCAGACTCGTCGCGTTCTTTTCTTTTATATTATTCTTCTTTATCGAATAGTCTTTATTTTTCATTGCGTAATGTTGTGTTAGATTACTCATGCACGATCCAAAGTTTGCGCATAATAAACTTCGAGCGAGACGTTGAAAGCCAATCGAACGACGAGTAAGCGACTCGATTTATATATTCGGCTTCGAGATTTCGTGACATCTATATTTAAAAGAGAGATTACTTGAGCAATGCTTTCGATTTTCTACAAGATAGATAAAAATTTGCGACGCGTAGCTCGGATTTAAGCCTCACACCCGTCCACTGCGGATGTTAAAGCCCGTGAATGAAAACCCCAACGTCCGTGCCAAACTTTACCTTTCTCTGGAACGAATAACGTTACGAGTATCGATTCCAATTGATTGCTCGATTAATTAAATAAGCAACGATTATCCCACCGTGGCCCTGGTTGGAGACTTTTTTTTATGTACAACTACTCTTTCAATTGTAATTATTTTAAATATCGAACTATTCCGGGTAATTGTATCCAATATATGTGAAATATGTTAGAGCACGAGTGCGACAATAGAGTTTGAAAGTAAACAACTTAGGTGCAGTGAATTGCCGCCTTTCCTTTGACTCAAAGATTCCTATTGTAGTAATTCCTTCAAAGTTTACCTATCGTAGTTGCACGTCCACGTACGAACATATGTACAAACAATAGGACGTGAGAGTTAAAACAGAAAATATAATCTCGCTGGTGTATGCACCAGGAACTACTCGTGAAGCGTGATAAAAAGATATTTCTCGGTTGGCCATTCTATACCTGGTACATGCTCGTGCAACACTATGGAATCTCTACAACCGCTGCTGTGTAAAGCTATAGTGCAAGAGTCAAACGCTTTGGATTCGGTTTAAATGCGCGGTCGAGAGCGAGAACGAAAAGAAATCGGCACGGTACTCTCTCGCTGTTGCTTGACGCGAAGATAGCGAGAAATAACGTTGTACCAACGGTCCGCTGTCACGGAAGGATCGTAAAGAAAACTTTCGATCCAACCGGATAATACATTCTATGTAGCAATGTGTATAATAATAATAATAATAATAATGATTTTTTTAAAGAAACGTAAGACAGAGCGTACGAACGCAGAACTCGAATGATATAGAGTTATCGAAAATCTAGCAGTTTAATTTTATTTTGTTTTCCTAACTATATTTCGTTATCTTATACGGAAAAGTAAATTTATCGATATTACTTCATCGTCTATATCGATGCGTTTAAAAAATATTATTACCGTTCCATTTATCTTTGTATCGGAGCTTTATTTGCAATAAACTTAATTTTTATTGACAATATGTTGAAAAAGAGCCGAAAATTTATTACAAAGAGCGAAGGATCTATTTTCATTTGGTTTTCATTTTCTTTTTTTAACCACATCGTTATCTTATGCAGAAAACTCTATTAATTCATTTTATTTTATCATCTATATCAGCGCATTGGAAAAATAAACTTAATTTTTCTATCACAACTTTATTTGCGATTAAGTTAATTTCTATTTTAAATATAGTAAAAAAGTGCGGGAAATTAACTGCACGGTGAGTGGGGTCTTCTAAAAATGATCACGTAAATTGAAAAAAATTGTCAATATTTAGCTGATGATATTTGTGGTGATACCCTCTGTCAACAAATGTCAAATTTTCCGATTATTTAAAACATAAACAGAGAGAAACAAGCGTGCAAAGGAGAAACCTTGCACATTGCTTCTTAATTATTTTTCACCTTTCACAAAACGACCTCAATGATAATCGATTTTGGGTTTCTCATAAAGGAAGCTTTGTGAAAGGTGGAGAAAATAATGAGAAAGTAACGTGCAAGATTCTACTTTGTTGGCTTCTTTAAATAATTTTCTTAACATTAGCTTAACCGATTAAAATTTGTACAAGTTAGCGAATCAAATATTCTTAAAAAGCAATGTCTACTTTGCAATATTTATTTCATACAAATATCAATACGAGAATTACAAAAAGTTTAAACCTCTCTCTCTGAAAAAACATAAAACATTTATTTTCCGTACTTGATGTTATTAATAAGTTAACGAATTGTTATAATAAGTTTTTTTTTACCTTTATTTAAAGTCGCATCAACATAGATGATTAATAGCGACTTGACAATACATTTACAAGGATTAATAAAGTTTGACGTATCATTTTCAGTCCGAATTACAGGCTTTGGAAGAAGTTGGTTTTTTTTTTTGCAGAAGTTGAGCACTTTATCTGTATTGTTATTGCTCTTTAAACACTCTTTTAAACACATTTTTCTCAGGGTTTGATCGCATTAAAATAAGTGTAAGACAGAAAGAACTATAATTATTTCGGAATATGTCCAAAGGTACAATTTGTTTGCTAAGCTAGTCATAAGGGAAATATTGTTAAAAAAAAGGAGTGGATGTAAGCACCCTTAAATATCAGTAACTTATGCAGACTTGTTTAAATAATGTATACATACACTAGCGTATCTGATTAAAATTGATACAAGTAGCGAATCAACTATCCTGGAATATCATCAATATATTTAAAAAATATTTTGTCTTCTTCGTATAGAAAGCTTTGAGAAAAGTGGAAAATACTAAGAAAGCAATGCGCAAAGTTCTACTTTGCAGGCTTCTTTAACTAATGTATAGTAACCTCTCTCTGAATATACATAAAATATATATTTTTCGTTCTTGATATTACTAACAAGCGAATGAATTATTATAATAATCGTTAGACAGGTTAAGCTAGTGATAAGGGGAATATTATAAAGAGAATGAGGAGATGCAAGGACCCTTAAATATCACTAATATATTTTTTAAATATATAATAATTTTACAAAGCCACCTCAATGACAAAGTATGATAATCGATTTTGGTTTCCTATAATTTGCAGATTTATTAAAATATTTTTAACACTAACTTATCCCATTAAAATTGGTAAACGTAAGGAAATCAACTATTCGTAAAAAACAAAGTCTGCTTTCGTATCATTTTTCACATTTCTAAATAATATGCCTCAAACGCGTAGGTGGATTTAAAGATTTTGTTAAAGATTCCTTAGTTAACGAAGTTTAGTTAAAACGTATGCATTTACGTAATTTGTTAATTCGTTGATAAGTAGTATCAGATTCGTAAATATAATTAGCGTTACGTTTCGGATGTCTGTGAAATTTTGTCGTCGAATATATTATCCGTGTGGCCCTAGCGAGTTTCCAAATATATCTCGATTCATTTACCCACAATTAGACGAACATTCCGATCCCAGAGATAATACATGACATGCTAATAAGGAGGAATGTATATGGGGGATTGTCGAAGCTAAACCCATGGTACTCGAAGAGATACCAGACATCCTCTGGTAATTTGTACTACACTATAGATGCTGGAAGGATGAGTTACCAGGAACATATAGTATTAACCCCCAATTCGATGGTAGATGCCCATGCCTATGGTGGGATTAGATGGAAGCCTAGGAAGCCGAACGATAAGTGGATCCTTACGGTCGAGAAACAACGAGAGCGGGTAAAGGTAGAACCAGGGAAATGGGTCCTCTTAACGCCGATCCTTCACCATTCGCACATCCCTTAGCACGACGAGACTTGGTTCATCATATACGAAAATGATGATTCATACTTTGAGTGTGAAGAAGATAATAGCCATTTTTTTTTAAAAGCCCCGAAGGATTAATTAAATCGTTAAAAAGGTGTGTAATGCAAAAAAAAAATGAAGATCATTCGATATCTACGAGAGAATAAATGATAATCGATTAAATCTCGACAAATCGCATAATCCTGAAGCCATTGATTACGCTTGAGAATAAAAGTTACCGATAAAAACAATTTTATATTTATATCTGAGACTTTTGGAATTTATTTTCAAACCTCTCGGGATAAATACGAATAGAAAAGAAATAAAATTATGATGATCGAAGGACGTGAGTAAGTTGAGAGGTAAATCATTGCTTCGTTGATTTTTAGTATTATGACAACGGTTTAATAAACTTTGAGTAATGTCAAGATCGCAAGCTTATTCGTATTTTTATGTATTCGACTCGCGCCAAGTGCTTCTTCGCTATTTGGATAAACTTTAATGTTAGATCGTGACGATTTCTTTCGGTTTTAACAACTGTCCGTCTTCCCTGAAATTATTTACGAGGTACTCGTTCACATTCGGTGGAATAAAAAAATGTCCTATCACTCGGATAGAATGATTAAATAAATCGAGTGTGAATTGCCCAACGAACGAGAGATACAGGATCCTGTTACGCAGATACGAGTATATCAATGTCAAAAGTTTACGAAACTCTATGCGATGTATATCCATTCCATTGATTCTCCTTTTTCCATGGAGTGCATTAGTCTGTTCCCCTAATTGTTTACGGAGTATACTTAAAGCCCGAGAGTGCGTGGTTAATTAATCGTTCGGTTATTTACTTAATGATTCCCTATAGCTCGTCCGAAGAGTCATTTCAATGATGCGGACACTTCACCGTACAGCACGTGTAATTGACGTTGAGAATAAAATCATTCGTCCAACCGTGCTATTCTCCTTAATCCCTTGGCCTATTATGGCTACTTCTATTAAAATACATAGAGTACGACAGGTTCATTCGTTTCAACGATTAAATTCGTTATAATTTATCTTCGGGTAAATAGATATTGAAGGAATTAATTCGGTTCGATGGTCATTTTTGTAACTAATAAATCTCTCTAATAACGCAGTCATACTATATACGTCGTGCACGCATGAGCACTTGTTATTATACGGTGATTGAGAAAACTGGTGAACCGGTTTATTCGATCTTACCAATCCTCGCCATCGTTATTTACATCAGCGTCGTTAAATAATAGTAATCTGTTGAATTATACTTGGTGCGATAATACGACGTGTTGACAAAAAAAAAAAAAAAAGAAAAATGTTAATGATGCATCGTTGTGAGGAACTCTCTTCCAGGTGGAAAAAATAAATGGATCTCTCAACGACCTATCTATGAACCAGTACACTTACCGAAGGAAAGAGGGGACTAAGGAAAATGTAACAAGTGTTACACATTAACGCAGACACTCGCGTGATAAAGCTGGCGAGGATTCCGTTGTGACATAACAGCTTAATGCATGCGTTTAAAGGAGACAGGGCAAACCCGGTGCTCTACGGTGATCCGACGCACGCTTATACGGGGGAAAGCAACGAATACCCTGTAAAGTATATATCCCATGAGTGTATACACTCACTTTCACCGGACTGGTACAAGGAGAGTTCGTAGTCTCGGGTGTTCAGCCGAAAGAGCAAAGCGGAGAGGAGAGTAGCATTGTATATAGCTTCTGTCTAGCACTCGTGCATAATACGTGACGTCGGCTAATCTCAGGGTACCCTTACGGAAATACAAATATCAATACGAGAATTACAAAAGATTTAAACCTCTCTTTGAATATAAACAAAACATTTATTTTCCGTACAAGGTATTACGAATTATTATAGTAATAAGTGTAAGACAGAAGAAACTATAATTATTTAGGTATATTTCAAAGATATAATATTATTGCAAAGATATAAGTTATTTGCTAAACTAGTTATAAGGGAAATATTGTACAGGAAGCTTTGCGAAAGGTGAAAAATAATTAGGAAGTAAAGTTATACTTTGTAGATTTATTTAAATAATGTTTACCTACATTAGCTTATCCGATTAAAATTGATACAAGTTAGCGAATCAACTGTTCTTAAAAAGCAATGTCTACTTTGCAATATTTCTTTCATACAAATATCAATATGAGAATTACAGAAGATTCAAACATCTCTTTGAATATAAACAAAACATTTATTTTCCATACACGGTATTACGAATTAGTATAGTAATAAGTTTTAGACAGAAGGAACTACCATCATTTAGGAATACGTCCAAAGGTACAAATTGTTTGCTAAGCTAGTTGTAAGAGGAAAATTGTAAAAAGAAAGAAAATATGCATCCCGTAAATACCACTGGTATATTAAAAAAAAATATTTATATATAAATATAAAAATATATCCCTAAAGCCACCTCAATAATAAAGTATGATGATCGATTTGGCTTCCTCCATACAGGAAGCTTTGCGAAAGGTGGAAAATAATGAAAGAACAATGTGCAATGTTCTACTTTGTATGTTTCTTTTAATAATGTATATACTAGCTTGTCCGATTAAAATTTATAGAAGTTAGCGAATCAACTATTATTAAAAAGCAATGGATAGTTTGAAATCTTTCTTTCATACAAATATCAATACGAGAATTACAGAATATTTTAACCTCTCTCTGAATATACGTAAAACATTTATTTTCCTTACTTGATATTACTGATAAGTAAACTAATTATTACAATAGTGTAAGATAGAAAAAACTATAATTGTTTAGGAATATGTCAAAAGGTTGTTTGCTAAGCTGTAAGGGAAATATTGAAAAAAATATCAGATGCAATCACTCCTAAATACCACAAATATATTTCAAATTTAATTAACTCTGACTAATATATAAAATATATTTTTTTTAAATGTCATTTCCAGTTATAAATTCTGGAAATTTTTCTGCAAAATATCAATAAATATAATAGACAAATATTTGAGAATAATATTTTCCTATTGAAATTTGTTATCTGTCAAAGTTTTAGTCAATTTTATGCTCCAAATAGGATTGAAAATATGCCACGCGTTTCAGGATTTCGTAATAATTACATAAATATTGATAAAAACAGATGAATCAAAAAATTCATTCACTAAAAATGAGAGACCCGCTTAAATTAAAGAGTGACGTATTCGTGTGATCGAGTTGTCGACCGACTGATGTACATTCTTTCCTCTGAGATCAAGACAACCAATTAGAAGTAAAAAGTATATAATCAAAGTTCAATCGTAGTACGATCGGAGTCCTCAATAATTTGTCATTAACAATAAGGCGTGATCGATCGTTACACTTTTTAAATCATTAGTTTTTCTTTTTAATAACCCGTCTGTGCTTTGTCTGAATCGAGGTGCTATTCGCTCGATCCTGCATCAATTTAACGGAATCGCCATTGCACGCACTCCAGAAAGAAAAATATAGGAAGCGAAACTCGAGAGCTTGACAGCAGTAGCAGCGAGTGGCAGCAAACCTCGAATGTAATTTTTCAATCCTTGTTTGTTTCGCGATATTTACGATCAACGATATATCATCGGCTTACCAATCCTTTCCCACCTGTAACTCAATATCTTGTGCATACGCACGTATACACTGCACAGTGTATATATGAGGATATGAGTAATTAATAAAGCTTAATGTTATAACGACCGATTTATAATCGTCGATACGATACTGTTATTCATTGACGAAATATATGGCTCGGTTACTTCCCTCCTCCCTTTCCCCTGGGACTCGTCGAGACTATTCTTTCTCGAACGAAGATTTTCCCAGCCAGTTAGATTCCGTGAGTGATCTACAGCCTTCTGAAAGCGATTCAGACGTATAGTCGAATTGCGAGCTAGAGACTCGAGGATCGTCGATCAGGGACTAAGGGAGTGCCCTTTAATAGTTTCGTCACGAGTCGGAAAGTCGGTCGGCTTTATTCCTCCATTGCTTCTCTCTTTTTCTCTCTGTCACTCTCTGTTTCTCTCTATTCCTTTATATCACATCGATAGACGAATGCAAGTGCCAGCCACGCGGCACTCATCGGAAGCCTTTGACTTCGAGTAGACGTCGTCGCCATCATCATCGACTCGTCGCTACCCCACCACCTTTATTACAGTACTCGGAACTCCGTAATCTCATGCACAGGCCTTAAGAATACTTCCTATCCATCCGTCCTGTCGAACACTAAAAAAAATTCGGTAAATTTTGTGAAACGTAAATAAATGCATCGTTCTAAAAATGCAACATTCATTTATTCATTTTACGTTAAAGCGACATATTATAAAATTTCTTTATTTTATTAAATAGATGTTGTTTTTTTTTAAATGCACACAGAAAAAAGAGATTTATTGGCTCAGCAAAATCTGCTGTTGGTCCTTTGAACTGATCGTTAGTTGAAGAAACAAAAAACTTCCTGGATATCGAATATTTATTTGACAGTTCGTGTCCGTCGCGTTTGAATGAACCATCCAAACTCTTTTCTCAATGCATAAGCGATTCTCTTGAGTCCACCTGTATAGTTAAATATACAAACGATTGGCCTTTCAATCACTCGTGAGTTTGTAATTTTTATTGATTATTATACGCTGCTTTTTAAACTTTGATCAACAGGATACAAGAGGCCCATAATTGGGATACTTAACTAACCCGATATAAGTTGAACGCACCCACGCTCCGCACCCTTCGACACCTTAATATCTTTAAGTATATCGTAAATAAAGAAGTTCAACATTTATACAATATATATACGATACGTAGAGTAAGGCGGTTACTTTCCAATTGCATAACGGCGGCCCGCGCCTTCGTTCGGTTATGTCAGAAGAAAGCTGCTGCTGCTGCTGCTGCTGCCGCGTCGAAGTCGGCAACGTGCAACGAGCGACTCCATCGCCTGGGAAATGTGTATACAACGAGGAATCGCGCGCTAAGAGTCCGCGTGTACGCACTCGAGATCTCGGCTTCTATACTCGATCTTGGAAGCCGGTCTCGCAGACGTCGCGAATATAACTCGCGCGCACGCTTGTCTCCTCTCAACGTTATAAATAAACGAGACGAGAGACGACGAGGTGGCGGAGGTAACGTCGGTGGTGGTACTCGTGGATAACTGAAACTCGGGGTTGCCCGACTTTTTCTCTCTCGTATCTTTCTCACTCCAGTTTGACGACTTTCCCATTCTTGTTAACTACTCGTGAAATAACTCACTGGAACCTTTCTATTAGCATTTAAGGTATTATCAACATAGACGCATTTGTTTAACAATTTTTTAAAAGATATATCAATATATTATCCGAACGTATGTGCAATTTAAACTCGATTTACCGTTTCCGAGTCAAGATAATTAGAATTTAAGTTAAACAAATGTTCAGCTTGTTCGATCGACTGAATATTGTTTGGATCAATTAAATATTTAGTTATTCAACTGCAAAGACAGGTTTGGTCGATTTTGTCAAATTTTTCTCTCATTGTATCTACTCTATCGTCCCACAAATATATATTTCAACACGTAGATGGTCTGAATGCAAAAGGGCGTTAAGAGGTATACTTCAACACAGCGGATACGCCCTTGTGATATTAACCAATACTTGTGAGATATCTTAAGAGAATGCCTTACGTTGAATATTCAAAACGACAATAGCTGAGTTAAACTCGTAAATGCATTCACGCGCATATTATGCAAATTAATTCTACATTTGTGAGGTCGACGTGCCCTAAAAATCGTGACTCAAGAGCATTCTATCTTTTCCAATGTTCCTATTCTCATTTCAACGCTCCACCATTTGTTTTGTAGATAAGAGGAAAGGAAACAAAAAAGATATCTGGTAAATGAAAATGCAAATCTGGCATCGGAAGGGCACGCGTGCTGTGACCGAGATTCATTCGTTGTACCCTTACGGTGGTCCTTGTTGTGTACCTGTTTGTCGAAAACACGATTAACACCCCGTGGCGAAACCACCCTCTCCCTCCGAAATCCTTTTGTCGGACCTTAGTAACCGCGTCCAAGGGACACGGTAAGCCAGACACCGAAAGATCGCAAAGCCACGCGACCCACGGTTCTTGATTTACTGCCATCGATCGCCCTTCTTTCCCCGATTTTCAAACTGTACATCATTGCGAGGTGGGGAGTACTTTTGTTCCTGTGCGTTTCCCATAGACCATCCAGTTTTCGAAACAGATCAGTCAAATGGTAAATCGTGAAAACAAGGTCACTAGTGCGCACTCTCTATCTCTTTCTCAACGTTTCCTGGGCCAAGGGTCAACGTGGAAGACCTTGTGGATTCATTGTATGGTAATTTGTAGACCCAATAGTCTTTTTTTTTCATTGTCACGACTGTGACTACTATGGTAGCAAAGGGCTTCGTTGTTTATTTTTCACAAAACTTCAAGCTTCTTAAAATATTTTCTATTTTTCAGGCCTGCGTGAATTTATTGCATCACCTTAATTTTATTCATTTTTGCGATTCGGTAATAAACAAAATAGACACTTTTTACCAGGCTTTATTAATCCAATATTTCATTGCCTATTACGATCCATAGCCTCGAATGTATAAACACGTTTAATCACAGCAAGCGTTACACCGTAAGTTATAATAATATGATCTGAGATTCCAAATGTTCACTCGTCGCTTGTAAACCTCGTGTGCTTGGCTGCATAAAATTTACACGGATTTTCGATAGTCTCGTAGATAATGGTAATCTAAGTGACAAGTAACCGCGTTGCAAGAAAGAAATGTGTCACCTGTCCCTCGTCGAAAGTGGCCCCGATCTAACGTTATCAACTTTTTCTGCTTCGCATATGTATTCGGTTGCATTATACATCAATGCGATATGCATTGAGAATATAATATCATGAAATGAACAATGATTTTGTTGATTTAAATATAAAATTAAAGAAATTGTATTTTTAGCTGCTTTTAAGCAGAAATTGTTTATCGTGAACGTTCATTCTGTTGAAATAACTCAATGTCAATCGTTTTAATAATAAAAAAAAAATATTATTATTTAAAAGAATTATTTGGATCGTCTATCGAAAAATTAACTGGAAAAGTGTAACAAAGTATTTTCCGGTCCTATTCTATTTTTAAAAGCCGTAACGGCGACACTAAAATTTATAATCCCGCAGATCTCTCGGAGCTTATTGGCAAGTTTGTCTGACTAAATCTCTCGCCCTGATGACCATCGCTACCCGGAAATCATGAGAAAACTTTAGTAAACAAGTTGTGTTTTATTTTTACAAGCAATATAAAGAATACCGCAGTGGCAAGCGGCTAATCTTAACTATCGCTATCGTGCGTCGTGGTCTAAAATGATCTCGTGGTCACTGATACTTGTCTTTCAACATTGTGCGTGCACAGCATCGGATTATTCATTCTCAATAAAATGTGTGTCTCTTGTCCGCTATAGAAAATCCGTTCAAGCGTTCGACAAAATTTGCGTCGCGAATCACGATCGGAAAGACTGTCGGATTCTTCGAGATATTTTTCTGCAGTTATACATTTATTTATTTTTCTATTTTGACGAATATCCAAGCGAGCTCAAAGTCTAGAAGTTTTTCAGTTGTCAGCGTGTTGTCTCGTGGACGAGGTTGGAAAATGAATCGAGAGCTATTATCTCAGTGCCACGCGTGTAATCACGTTCGACAGTACCGATCACTGTAATAGGCTTGGTAGCGTCTACCGTCAAAGCGTTGCAACGCTCTGCGCGATGAGACAGCGGATCATCGTGACAATCGCATTCCGTCGAGGATACTTATGAGAGAATCAGGCCAGGCGATCATTAAAATAGGTCATCATCGTTGATTGTAATTGCATCGTGAACAGATCATCCCCGTTACTCCGGCATAATTTCGAAAGAGAATACCACGTGGAGCCACTTTCTTTGCGACCTTCTGCCGCTTCCGCTATAAATAGAGATTGATCTTGCTTCAGCAGTCATCCCGATGGATGTGGAAGTGGTAATGTTTGCGAACATCATGCGTCACCCAGCGCGATGAACTTAAACCCTCTCGTATACGATTGCCTGAGCGTCGTTAGCTTAAACACGGAAAATTTACTTTGGAATGTGCTTATTCGAATGAATTAAATTTCAATCCACGACATAGATAATTCGAATAATATTATCTACGTGGAATACAAAAATGTCCTTATCAATTCTAATTTAAGACACAGTAAAAGAAAAAAAGTAATAAAATATCTGATACGTTCTAAAATAGAATTGGCGTGAATTGAAAATTATAAATATACAGGAGAATTTAATGGATTCTTAAAGATGTTTTTCACTCATAGTATTAATAACCCCTTAAGATTTGTATATTTTGTTACTTCAAGTGGCGACTACAAATTGACTTGGAAATAATTCGATATTTTTTAATCATAACATTTTTTTGACAACTATTTTTCAATCGATGTATCATCTCGTTTTTGGAAACGTGTAATCCTGATTGTTTACTTGATCGCATACAATTAAAACACTCATCGAGAGGGGAAAGGGGGCAATTTTGATGGAAATAAACATTCCTTTGGTAGCTCAAGAGAACGGCTAGTTTGGAAAAACGTAGAATAAGCAACCTCTGGTGACAATTACGTTTCGGAACCTGACACAAATTCCAATTTTTAGAGACTTTGGGCAACATTTTGTTTTAGTCACATTTTTTCGATGTATTTTAAGTTGGATCTTCGTTCTTATTCGTTCCTCTTTGTTCTTATTATCTCATTTTTTGGAAAGCGTGTAATCCCGATAGTTTATTTAATCATAGATAATAAAAACACTCATCGAGAGGGGAAAGGGGACAATTTTGACGGAAATAAACATTTTTTTAGTACCTCAAGTGAACGTTTAGTTTGAAGAATCTTTGAATAAGCAACCAATCGTGACAATTACGTTTCGATACGAACCGGACAAAAGTGCCTAATTTCAGAGACTTTTAACAAAAAAATTTCATTTTAACGTCGTTGTGTTTTAAGTTGGATAACAGAAGAATATTTTTTTCTAGATTTCGCTCTTCTAAGATGATTTTACATGAAAAACAAAAAAAAAAACTACAAGTTGACAATTAAAAACTGCTTCCTCCAAATTTCACACAATACTCCGCTATGCGGAACTATTTTTGTTAATGTTGTGGCTTCCTTGAGGAACCACAACTTTCCTACAAAAAAATTATTCTTCCCTACGAACGCCTTGACACTTAGAAATAAAAATATATCTCTGCATCAAAGATAAAATGTTCTGATTTCATTTTACAACATTGAATACGATGAGCTACGTATAATAAATGATTTTTTATAGTATATCATCGACGATCATCGGTGTTGAGAACGTAGATGGAGAATCGATTGATACCGACGGTGTATTCTCGCATCGACGAAGAGGGGCCGTCAACGATTTCTAGCCGTGGTAGGAAAGGGTAAGAAGGGGAAGTCCAGCGAGGCACGCGCGTGCGACTGGGTTACGAAGGGCAACAACTTGGCGCCGAAACGCTGCCGCGTCTTTTGATGTACATATATATATAGGTCAGCCTGGAAGATTACGAGCGGGAAAGAAAATGGGTAACGCGGTTGAGGGGTAGGGTAGAGCTTTCTTCGTTCGCGCCACGTTGCGGCCTTCTTCCGTCTTCTCTTCTCTATAAATAAAATCTGGCGTTTGTGTCGGTGAGTATTTTCCTCATACTCGTGGCACAATCAGCCTCGCTCGTACGCACTCGCTCTCTCGGTTACTCTCGCTACTCGGGCAAACAAGTGACGTGTGTTCGTGACGGTGGGATTTGAACGCGACGCGCTGTTTAGCGTCGAACAAGTTATTGCGACAGAGAGAGCGCGATCTCAGAGAGCACGGAGAGCATGTCGGGACTCTCTCGTTGCGACATTGTACGGCAGAAGCGTCGTTTATAAAACACACACATGATATGTGGGAGGAGGAGAGGCCATCAAGCGCGGTGATGGTATAAACCATGTATCGTGTAGTGTACAACACTGTCATATATCGTTGGCTGCTCCCAGCCGCTGATCTTCCTTCAACTTTTTTCACCACTCCTCGACCTTATCCGCACCTTCTTCGATCGACATTAATACAAAGGTTCTCTGAGATAAATGCTATAGCCCTCCGATCCGAGTCTGATTGATAAAACATTTTAAAATAATTAAATTCATTATTTCATTGTTTTGTTTAAGCTTTCTTTCAATATTATCGTCACAATAATTTTTCCTGATTTCATTAAATTTCATTAATTTCATTAATAACCGATTTTTATTTTCAAACAAGTGTCTCGGACTACTTGGCTGCTGTCAAATTTGAATTGTCACTTAATGCTTATCGCTAAAAATTTCCGTAAAGAAAATCATCGATTATTCGTATCAATCAAGAAAAATATCGAATAATCGATTTATTCGATTCGAACCGATCGATAACGATTATGGTAATTCAATTTGCGACACCGCTCATCCCGTTCATTTATATTATAAAATACTTTCCTCACTTTAATGATCCCGAGCACACTTCGACCCTGAGAATCATTATCCTCCCGTCACGATCTCACTCTCTTTCGTTGATATCTACCTACACATACACGGTATAACTTATTTGATTCTGCAATCGTTGTGTGCACGCTGTACTTTCTACCTTGTGGCATGGCACACCATGTTCTCGGGGTTGTACCACCACATTGCGTCCCTCGGAGACGCTCTCGACAATCATTCTCTTTGTTACAGTGAACTTTCTCGTTGACGCGCGACTATCGCGATCTCTACGTTTCTACGATTCACAGTCTCCTTACCCGACTGAGCGGGTGTCACTTATGTATGTGGTTGTATACTGGATACATGTATACACGAGATTCTCATGTACAATCATTGACAAAACGGTAGCAGCGAATGCGGTGATGAAGAAAGAAATGTCCTTTCACTTTTATTCGACGAGGGATATTTCGGAACGATATTTCTCGATAACATTTTCATCATAAGAAACGTCAAATATATCAACATCGGCGGAAAAAAATAGGCAAAATATCTTTGCCTTTTATATATTTATTTAAAAAGTCATATAATTCATATAAATTGTAACAAAGCAAACGGTTTTTTTTGGATTTTTTAAACTGAAATTTATGAGTTTTCGAGAAAATTGATTATGGATTTGTCATCATCGAGAAAAAATATATATCGACGTAGGATCTGGAAATAAAATTTTTAAATAGCCAAAAGATGGTTCACTAAATCACTTTGTGATGAAATTGCGATGGTAATTAATATTTATCTTCTTCGCGATCATTCCAGCATTGTAATAACGCTTAATTCGTTAATCTGAGATGAAAAAAAAAAATTTGTGAACACATTTTAAAAGTCAAAAAACCGATTTTTCTAAATTTCGCCATTTTTCATCGTTGTTTGGTAATTTTTTAAGTGCTCTTTGGCTTTTTGAAATAAAGCTATTGGAAAGGATCAACTGACAGCGAAACTCACTGAACTTTTACTAAATATATGCGTAAAACGATCAAACCGATATAAATCGTTATGAGCCCTTGAAATTTTCAAAAATGATATATTTTTAGGTTTTAATCTTAGCATGCAAGATACTATTCGTACCCTTCACTGCACACGATTGTGTATTACTCGTGTCCGAGTCGATTTACATTACTTTTATGATCAAAAAAAGGTTTTTTTAATAATTAAATCTCACACATTCGTTGACATTTCAACAAAGTTTTTCCCTCGGTTACCTAACTTTTTTTTTTAGCGACGGGACAGAAGTCGCTATTCAGTTACGAGACCTTGGAAAAAGGAAAGAAACGCGCTACGAATGAGCCAATCGTTTGTACAAACCAAGGGTTAGACGTATATAGTTAATTTATTAATTTATTTTCTTATCATTATTTATAAAACAATTACTCGATAAATATATATTTCATTGAAAAAATAATCCAATGAAATATTTCTCGATAAAGATTATAAATATTAAAACATTTTTATTTTACAACGTTTGAATTAATTTTTTTCTCCTTATTACGAATTAAACGACCGTTTTGTTAGAAAACTCAAAATTTCGGTGTAGATAACTAAGAAAAAATATAAAACTAATACGTTATTTCTTTGTTTATCTTTAACTAAACTTTAACAACGTACATTTTCACCTATGATAGCCAAATAGAAAGTCTGGACATCGATCTACCTTTTACGACGAGCACAATCGATTTTCGCTAATGTCATCGTTACGATGCACTATCTTGTTTTTGTAAGCAACTATTCGTGGTAACGTATTGTCAGATTGAATCACGTTAAAAAACAAAAAATACGATAATGGTAGATCAAGTTATTTGTCGTTATTCGATAACGATCCAATTATTTCTTATCGATTGACTTCATCGTGAATTCCGAAGACAACGGTTATCGAAGTATATGACGATGATGTGAAATTAGCTATGACGTAGGTGTACGGTCCATCGTGATGAGGACGATTTTAAGCTGTGGAACTCAACACTCTTTTTGTCAGTTTTCAGTTACCCCATTGGAATATTAAAGGGGCAGCAACAGCAGCAGCTCAAACAAGTAAGCAAGCAAGGAACAGGCGGTGCCTGCAAGGTACATAATAAGAGTGGCCACCATTATTTCGACACGACTCTCTCGGTCGGGTCGGCACGGAGCTTACGTAATGCCCGAGCGGAGCTCGCGAGAGAGTCGACGAAATGAAATTGAAAGTAAAGTAACCAAACGTTCTTAGCCAACCGACCGACCGAACGAACGAACGAACGAACAGGGAACGAACGAATCATCGGTGTTCGAGGTGTATACGATAGGATAGGATATAGGTACAGAAGGTCTGGCGAGTATAATGATGTCGACCTAACAGCGAACTACGCAGTTGAGGTGTATTTACCGCGACGATCGAAAAGGATTGCTCATCTATTTCTTGGCCTCCGCTAAGTGGAAAGTCGAAAGGCATCGCGACGACTCTTTCAATTTGTCTTCGGTTAAAAAAGAAAAAAAAAAAAGGATGATGTTCATTCGTCCTAACATTTTTTTAAATGAATGACAAATTTTCTGTTTCTTCTTCGAGCCGTCATTGTCGTTGGAGCGGATGATTCATTGGAACTCCTTCAAATTCGTCTCAATCTCAATATAATTGTTATTCTTTAAGATTAAGGAATCGATATTCCTCCTTTCCTTTTTTTTTATTGACTCTTGAGATGAATAATTGGAAAGTTCATTGCAATAGCCACGAGATAACAACCCGAGGTTACTCGCGTGTCGGACGGCCACTTGGTTATTCTCGTCAAGAAATTCTTCTCACGCTCGGCAAATTGATTATATTAATTTTTTTTAATTGATGTAATAAATTTTAATGAAAGAAATTGAAACATTTTCATAATAATTCGATTCAATATTGAAATCAATCACAAGGTTGTTTACACAGTTTAATTCTTTGTTAATCCGAATGAAACTCAATGTTCTTATTTTGTCATTAATAAATAATGTTATTAAATTTACGTTAAATTTATATTTATTTTATATTATATATTTCATTAATTGCCCATATTGATCGGTGAACAATTCAAAGTAGAATTATTTATTTAAAATTTGCCTGAGGGCGAAGACCATTTTATTAAATTCGTTCGATCATTGTCGTTTTCTTGACAAACTAAATGCTCATTCGATTATCTCTTTCTCTTTTAATCGTAACAACGAATAAACGGACAGCCGATAGATCAATGTATGGTTGACGTTTCGATAGTTTTAGGGCTACGTTGGTCGCACGTACGTATCACACAAGTCCTACGATACGTTTCACGAAGCTCGCAAACGATATAAACTCGCGCGTTCTATTTTCCCACTTAAGTCAGTAACTTGGCCAATCGTTGGCCAAGAGCCACCTATTGCACCTTAGCAGCATCTTCCTAACTCTCCGGACCTTGCTCCCATTTCTCCCAGAAGCAGAGCGGTGGTGACTGCTGCTGCTGCTACTGCTTGCAAGCAATACATGCAAGCATTGCTTGAGCGAGAGAGAGATTACAAATAGAACGTGCTATGCGTCGCGGTACGGCCGAGTTCCCGGTGTGAAAGGCCCTTGCTCGATGTCGGCCACTCGTTGACGCTGGCGAACTCTCGAGTCCCGCGAATCCAGAATATTTTTGCGCCCCTATACCTTCGCTTTCTCTCTCTCTCTCTCTCTCTCTCTCTCTCTCTCTCTCTTTCATTCTCTATCTCTCTTTCTCTCTCTCTCTCTCGTAAAATGTGACAAACAGAAACAAATGGATTAATCATGAATATTCATTGCGAGGAAGTTCCGAGCGTAGCATCTCGATTTCGTCGAATAAAACATACGAAAATGATATTCCCATAGTGAAACAGTTGGAAGTAGTTCGCAAACGACACGAGTAGAAAGTTATATACGGGCGACCGGAAGTCTCATAATATTCCTTCGGGCTGCTATTCTATATTCACTCCGTGTAATGTGTATGGATCAGTTTTCAAAGTCGATTGATAGTAAAAAATAAATTTGTGAAATAAAGAAAGGTTTATAACTAAAGAAAAAAAATCAAGAATTTAGTAAATTTCAATTAATTTTTTCGTCAACTTAACGATCGTTGTTCATTAGTTTTGTATTGTACGAAATCTATGAAATGATAATTGACAATTATACAAAAGAATTATCAAGTTAAATTGTATTTTTGGATTTATCGGGCAAAGAGTGCGTTTGCTAAATTTCGAAGAATTCAACAAATATTTTTTTCTCCCAACAGCTACGAATTCTCAAAGCTAAATTTGAAAAGCGTTGCAGCGGTTTTTTCTATCTATACACTTTTATCATCGACACAATTGATATCATTGAGTTCAGCGATACACGAGACGCAAAATGTTAAGAAGAAAAAATAAAAACTGTATTGACAAACGCCATTGGAAAAATGATTAATTCCCTCTCGCAGTGTCGCCAAGAATGTTGAGATCGTTGACGAGTCGCTATATACGCGTAGGAAAATCTTGGGAAAATTTTAGAGTTCCCTCGAGAAGATGTCCTTCGATCTTTTGCCTGTCGCATCGTCACTACTCGCAGCGAGACGACGACACGCTTAATACCTAATCGCTAACTCTTACGCTTCGCGTCCTCGAAATAAGAGTTTACAACACTTCTCGTTCTGTCTTCGCTGTTGCGCGCTCCTTGATAGAGACGACAGATGTTATAGGTACACGCAAAGACGCAGAATAAGAAGCAGAGAAGAGAAAGAAGCAAGAAGAAGTTACAACAGCACGTGAGGCTCTCTCGATCCGAGCTCGAACGCGCAGTTCGTCTTAAATGATCGACAACTCGCCTTCGTCTCGCGTACACGCACGCGGTAGCTTAGAAAATAAAAAAAAAAAAGAAAAAAAAACATTCCAAAGTCTTTGAACGACGAGAAACCGGAGAATATCTTTCTCTGTCGTTCGAACAATCGTCGGAGATGCCTCGCTTTCGTCCCTGAGACTTCATACTTATTTTAACGCGGATGGTATTCGAGCTGCGAAAGAGATATTAAAACGGATGGAAGCAGAAAAGGTTCGGAGGTTGCGTCATATATTTTTCTTCTGGTTTACGACCCTTCGTGGAAATGAGATTTTCGGGAGTTTATCCTCGAAATTTCTTGAATTAAAAAAAAAAGCAAAGAAACAAAAGGTTCGACAAATATATAATGCTCGAGGTTCTTCGGGTACGTTTGTACGTTTCTTCGGTACAACCTAGTTTTTTTTTTTCGCCTAAATAAGCATCGTGCCAGATCGAACGTTATGGCATTCGGAACCCTTCGACCATGAAAAATATTATTTATTACCACAGATTGTATGCGCTTGCTTGGTACTCGTTGAGACGACGTAGATCGTTGCATGCGAATTCACTCGATAGATTTCTCAACCGCGTTCGATATATTTTTACGGCATTAGAGATGAAGAAAAATTGTCACGGACGTTCAACGACGAGGGCATGACAATCTCATCAATTATTTTGTAACCTTCGACACTGTGAATAGATTTTAACGAAACTTTTAAATACGACTCCGTCTTATTTTCTTTAACTTCTCTCAACCGATTTGTCTGTTGGAAAGTAAGGAATTCAAGGTATGGTGGTAGCTATATGACATACCGTGTCAAAGTTCACAAACCACCGTCAATCATGATTTCTAGACGTTTCAAGGATGATGTTCTAACGTTCTTCATAGAGCTATAGAAAGATCGTAATTTAAAAGTCAATTAAAAATTCAAATGAAAGCTTTTGTGAGATTTACATTCTTAAAAAAAAAATACATTAAACTATCTCTGACGCATAATTTTTAAATAAAAATAACCACTCCGGCCTTTCTAGTGCTAACAAACCCGTTCTTCAAACACAGCCACATAATATTATTCGCCGCCGAAATTTCTGCACCATGAGGCTCTTCCTTCTCTCAACTTGATATATACTGCACGAATGACCGGGGTTACTCGATACACTTGAAACATTTTAAATATTTTGTTTATTCTTTCATGACTCGATTAATCAGTTTGCCCTTTGACACACGATGAGATAGAGCATTTGTCTAGTTTAAGAAAAAATAATGACGCCTTTTATCAATCAAGTATGTTTATTTCGAGCTTGCAAGTCCGACAGTTACAGTGCGTCGAGGAGTTGCGCGCAATGGTGCACGCGATGCTGCGCATGGAATCGTGTGAGATGAGCTTAACGTTTTTATTGAGAGCCTGTGTAGTAGAATGACTTCGGAAGATGATTGATAACAGTGAGATCATACAAGTTGCAGTTAATTAATATAAAGTGACGATCAAGTTAACTCAGAAATTGATTGTTGGCATTAAAATTTTTTAACGATTTGTCAAAATGAAAATTTGTTCATGTACAAATTGCGCCTGCGCGTAGTTGTTTTGTTTTTTTGTTTAGATTTTTATTCAGAGAGACAACGGAGGTATCGTTAATCTATCAAGCAAACCCGGTCTAACCTCGTTGTAATACACAGACAGTCCAGTATATATTATAATAGCTATTTCTTCTGATTCGTTGGGCAACGAGAGACAGCGAGAACCAAAGAGTCGTAAGTGTTATAAAAGCGCGCGTCGAAGGCCAATTTCTAATCCCCTCGCGCGCTTGGCTCAAGGATAAGAGAAACGGGCGCGGTCCTTGCCGTTCAAGTGCTGCTCGGTCGCGCGGCAAGAAAAAATTGCTAGAAAAAAGAAGAGGTATTATGGGTGGCATGGTAAGAGAGTCTCTCGCTGTAGCCGGGGTACACGGGTTGCCGAATGCCCTGCTGACACTGGCAAAGAGACGAGAAACGAGCAAAGCCGAAAGAGTCGAGCGAAAAAAAAAGCCGAGCGAGCCATTTCCTTTTCCGCCCTTCTTGGCTCGACTCGCCCTTTGCGCGAACGTTTCATCGAGGCCGAGAGGACTGAACAGACGGTGAAAATGCGCGGGAATAAAAAAAAATGGCCGGCTCTCATCTGACCCTTAGACTCGAGGTCGTCCTTGCAATTCCAGTGAAAAATAAAACGTAAGAGATGCAGGAAGAAAGAGACAGAGAGAGAATAGAGACGAGGAAGAAAGGATTGAACATAAAAACTCAGAATCTCCTGTCATTGTAGCGAGACCGGCTAAAGAGGGATAGAAAGAAGAGAAAGAGAGAGAGAGAGAGAAAGGGAATCACCCGGAATATAATATTCACCGACGACCACTCATTCGTAAACGCTCGTAAAGTCATAATGTCGCGGTGCTTTGACCAGTGGAGATGGAGATATGTTTGTAAAAGCGAGACTCCGCGTGACCTCGGTTTTCAGGTTTCGAAAATTTTGCGGACGTCATTACGAAAAAAAAAAAGGGTTTGGATGGCCATGCAGTTCCGGTTTTCACCAGGCCTTTCCTTGTTTTTTTTTTCTTGTTTTCTTTTTTTTTTCGTGGCCGAACGTCCTAAACTCTAACATCCCTTTTGGTGGTAAAACGATTAAGGGACCGGAATCGCTTCAGCGAATTTTATTGCACCCAATAAACACCTCCGATGCAACACTTGGAAACTCGCAATTTCGTTGCAGATTTGATTGCCTCCCTCGTTTAATATTGCGTCGCAACGAGAAAATGCACGAAATACGATTGACGAGGTTGAGAGTGCATTTTATTATTATTGGTGACATTGTAAAGATTCAAATTAACTGGTCAGCGAAGAGCTAAATACACGTAACAACGGTTACAACTTTAACCAAGAGCACCGAGAGATCGTCAATTTTATTTTATTTCTTTCGTTCTACCTTTTATAACATGAAATTAAATCAAAGTAGCAATTTGCTTCAATTGTTTCTTTAGACGTTAAATGATTTTGACATTTTTATTATTTTTCTTCGCTCTGATTGAACGTATTTCATCAAACTGTATATTAAGGGAGATAGTCTACTGATTTCGGTAACAAAACGTGTATTTTTCATGATAAAAAAAGTCTTCTCAAAACTTCCATGCGACTGGTTGTTCGTAACGGTATTCTGATTATGTAAAAAAATCCCAAGATCCGAAAACAACGAATTGTGTAAATAACAAGAAAAACAAAAAGAACGCTTCTTACAATTTTTTCTATTCGAATTAGGAACAATGTTACGAATATTTTTTATTGAAAAAATGTGACCTTCTACCTTAAGAAAATTGTTTTCAACGATAATTTCATGTTAAAAAAAAAACAATTTCAACAATTTTGGACATAATAAAACGAATTAATTGAAACAATTTAAAGAGTGCAATGAAATATCAATAACAAGACCGTCGGATGCACTCTTGTGCAATTGAAGTTAATTTTCATGATGGATTAATATTTGAATATTATATTATAATGTAAAAAACTCATCTGTTCGACAAGTACCTCGTTATCTTCTTTCTGAGCTACTTCCCATTCGTGGATAGTGTGAACAACGAGTCTTTTACGGCCACAGTTAGATATTCTAGCGAGCCAGCTACCTCTAAGTTGGCCGAGGCTACAATTTTACGGCACTCTTCGGACATCTCGGAGTAGATGGGGGTTCGTCCTATCTGCTACGTGCTTCAAGCGTTATTCCTTCTTCTGCTATCTCCGCGCTTAAAACTCTCAAGGTACACACGTGTACATAAAGCGCGTGTGAGCGGAGCGTTTAAATGTGCGTGCATCATCGTCTACGACGATATACAAGATTGAGCCCTTTCTCACCTCGGAGTAATCGGGTCAACGCAACTATATTTAATCTCTCAGATAAAGTACACGCTCCACAAATTCCTTTATAAATTATATCGAAAAACGAAAGAAAAGAACATTTTTAAAATCTTTAATGAGACCGAGTCAATTGAAAACCACGAAAATTAAATTGCAATTGCACATATAAACCTAGCTTGATAAAAAGAACAAAAGTGCCACTCGATCAACACTAAGAAAATAAAAGCTTTTTATAAATAAAATATTTTCTTACAGTTCGGTTCATCGATGCAAATTTTCTTCGTCACTTTCGACTTGTACATTTTTTGGTTGCAGCGTTGGACTACATTGGGTTTGGAATTACTCGTTTTCTTCGTACGAAGACTCCGTACCGGTTCGAGTATAGAAATTTCTATTTGAACCTCTTGCGCAAAAGTTACAAAAGACATTTGATCAAAAATTATTGCGTAAAGAAAAATTTACTACAAAAGTTCGTTAATTTTTTGGGCAAGATATTTAACCGAACATTCTTATCCTCCGAACCAAACAGACCATTTTCGGAAAGACAATGACACGTTGCGAAGCCAATTTGATCCATTGATACAATTGAAACTTTACGACAAGTTCTAAATGGAAAAAAAAATATTTGCAACGATCAACTGGAACGCAACAAGAATATATTTTACTTCTGAAAATGTTTAATCTTCTTGTTGTGATCGTCAAGTGTTATTTTTTATCAAATTGCACGATTTTGATTTTTAAGATTTTCAGATGACCCGGATCTCTTCAGAAATTCTCGCAAAAGATAAATTTAACTGTATGACGACTTAAGTTCTTTCAAACAATATTCTATACCGTTTGAGCGAAGAATATATTTTTTTTGCGACGTCCTTTGACCAGTGCAATCGACTAATTGAAAAACTGTTGAAATAATTTTGGCATTAAGTGTGATGCACCTCTTAAAGTTTTTACTTCTTTCAATATTTGCTTCGCTCAATCGTCGTCGAATGTCATTGCGAAGTAAATGAAACATCATCCATCGGTTTTTTTTTTGTGAATCATGTACAGAGTTGAGAAAGGCCGAAATGAATTTACGAGGAATCCAGTAGACGTAATTGATTTTATCACGAGACAAAACTTCTGTATTCCAGTAATCGATCGTCCCATTTTAAAAAATATTTATCATTTAGCTGTAAATAAAATTACTAACAAGTAAAAAATATATTTTTCAATTTTAACCCTTTGCACTCCAGCCTAGTAGGGCATAGAGGCTTTAATGTCGCAAATACGGCGACAACGGAGTGCAAAGGGTTAATATTCTACAGATCGTTTTTACATCGCGTAAAGTTTTTTAATAATTATCTCTATAGAAGGCATCTGTTGTACTTTTTCCAATATCTTTCTTCAGGTCTATTAAATATTCCATAAAATAAAATTGTAGCATTAAAGTCCATTGCTATTTTCATCTGATCGTCTTTCACGCGCTTGGAAATAAAAAAAACGACAGCAGGCCCTTGGAATTCATTATTAAATAAAAAACGACGTACAACCAGCAAAGAAAATTGCAGGTTTCGTTGTTATATATTTGACGCGTTCGATTCTGAACGATGCCCTTATCATCTCCTTTCACTTTCGCCGATTATTCGTTACAAGTGCGCCTTCCAATTATGCATTAACCATAATCTCCAGTGGCTTATGTTGCTGGCTGGTGATATGTTGAAGTCTGGACGTGTGATAATGATGCCGCTCGAGCGCGCGTCATCGAAACAAACCAGCTGCTGGACGATCAGTGTAATCGGGTTCCGTCCCGCTTTACTATACAGTTGCTACTGCTGTTGCTGTTGCTGCTGCTGCTGTCGATGATTGCATAACGCGAAATTGAAATTCTCTTCGGTCCGGTGGGACCGAGAGCCTGACTCAATCTCAAAAGTGTTATGCCAGAGCGGGACCACAACCGTACAAACTTTTAAGCCTGTATTCCTAATATAGTCCAACAAATACAAACATTTTTTTCTCAACAAATCAAATTTAGGATCCAACCGATGAGATTCCGGTGAAAATATATTCTTATTTTGAATATTTTGTCATTGTAACAGTACGATCTATCGCGAGAGTCGCTATCTCGGTAAAAGATTTTCGAATACAACGAATACGGTATTCGAGATTTACCTTGACTCGAAAGGCTAAGAAGGGAACGATCGACTGTGCGATAAACAACCGAGCATCATTTCACCATACGTTCTATCACCTGTGATTATCAGAGATAGAAGACAGTCGTTTTACACGCAAGAAATCATTTTCACGTGTACGAATATATACGACCTTCGTAAAAAAAAAAAAAAGAAAAACGTTCTTCAGGTTTTAATATACCAAAGATGCGATACAGCTTGACAAGTTTCGCTTAAGTATATCGTAGTACGTATATCTTAAAGGCAACATGTGGCTCCACACCGTATAAGATCGAGGTGTGCTGCTGGCACAGCCAGACTCTGGCTCGTTCGTTTGCTCTGCGTTGAATTTCTGTCGACCCAATTTCGCAATGCGTGCACTCGGGCTCACGCACACGTCTAGCTACGGAAACTGTCGCCAGCTCTACGCGCGTTCTCACTTCAATCCGTGTGCTATTATTTTACGCATGACAGAGTAACGGAGCGTTTGAGTAAGCACGATCCATGAGTTTATATTTTCGGTGCGAATGGCGGATAGATTTTTTCTTTGAACGAATTCACGCGGTTTCTTCCGTGTCTCTCTTATCTCGCATGTGCGTTGATTTCTTCGTTACCCACCGGAAGGTATCGCGTGTCTGTTATAAAGTCACGATCACCTGTAATTTATCGGTTTGGGGAAGCTCCGATACGAGAAATCGTGCCTGTTTTATAAACAAACAAAAAAAAAACAAATTCTTCAAGGTTGAATATATCTTATCGATTATACAAATCGATAAAATCTCGTTGCGGTATATAGAGCGTCAATAAGGTTAATAGCAGCCATTTTTCTTTCATACTATTTATTTTTATGACTGAATACACTTCACCTGCTGCTTTTATATTCCTTATTTCGTCCTGCTATAACCCACTGGTGAATGAACAGGGTCCGCTTAATGGATGCTTTCATGTATTATGAACAAACTTTCGATATGTTTATTATGTTTTCTTGAGTTAAACTATACTTCAATGGAGCAGCGATCGATAGAATTTTATTTCATCGCGATGTAAAGGATCATTCGATGATTTATTATTTCCACGTATAAACTTTTGGGTTTTACAATCGCTTCCGATTTCTTACAATTACATTAAATCATCATAATATACATTATCGGGTGCCTATAAAGAAATTATTTTCAAATATTGACCGAAAATGTCGTCTGTTTAGCTGACCATTCGCGCATGATGCGTTAACCGTACCAGTTTAGCTTAGACTCGTGAAGCACCATACGTGATTCACGAGTCACGTAACGTACTTGTTTTTTTTATATCTTTCCTAAAACAGCGGAGTGACTCGATAATATTAAAGGTACAATAAGATACTTTAGTCGAATGATTTGATGAAGAAAAAAAAAGTTCTTACGAAGAAACGTGATTTAAGATTTTTCCTATTCTCGTTATGATTTATTGTGATGTTTATCAAAAAAAAATTCTTGGAGTTTCCTAATCAATGAAACATTTCTGGTCAGATAAGATGTTAACGATACGTTAAAGTCTAAAGAAAACAACTATTCGAGCCTTGGAATCCGACGAACGATTAAAAAGATATGAATCGAGGCGATGTGCTGCTCGGCGAATCTAGCAGGGCTTTAAACATTTAAAAAAATGTTTTTTAATGCGAAAAATAATTATACTAATGTTTTTCTTCATAAAATTTTTTATAAATCATATAATTAATTAAATATTCATGTTTAATATATCAATTAATATTTATAATTCAGTGATTAATTTGCAAGATTACAGTCCCAGAGGATCCGTAGAGTCAAGAGCAACAAGTGTATTTTACTATGAAAATACGTCTTTAACGTTTTTTAAGAAAAATAAATATCATTATCATTCCTCGTAATAAAAAAAAAATCTTCGAACGTTTGATAGCCCATTTATTCCAGTGCCTGCGTCTTATCTGAACAGATACCATTACTTTATGGTATGCAGTATGTCATAGATGTTTGTTTTTACGTGTGTGTGTTTTTCCCTGGATTCCTCTAGAAAGATCATTTCGATAAGGTAAAATCGATACAAGAAAACTGCGGAGGGTTATAACTCGAAGATGATATTACTACAACCAATGGTTCACGTGGATTCAAGGGGACTGCGAAATATCGCGTTGAAACCTTATTGACACAAGACCGCATAGATAGTTTATTACGATATCTCTATCGTCGGTTTGCTTGGCTCTTGGCGGGACAAGAGGGCACGTTCACGCAAAAAGTCAAGGCCTCCGTCGGTTACCCAATGAGAGAAGAGTGCAGTAATAGCACAGCGGTAACGACAGTGGTAAGAGCAGCAGCCATAGAAACCAGTAACAGCAGCAGCAGAAACCCGCGCACGTTGCCATCCCTCCCACGTAACTCTTTACGTTAGAGTCTCGGGGCCACACAGAGCTAGCTAACTCTCTCGGCAATTTGATTCGATTTCACTCAATTATCATAAAACTAGGTCCCGGCAGAAACTCGTGGCTTCGGGCTTGCGTTCGTATCGTATAAAATAATTGTACCCTTGATATAACGGTCCTTGACTAACGTCAGCCGATAAATAGAATAATAACACAGAAAAACAATTAAATTTTCATTGAAAGAGAAAAGATTAACAATTGTTCGGGTAGGAGTTGTTTCCAAGACGCCGAGTCGAAGAGGTGCTACGTCATTGCGTCACTGGTTCATCCAAAGTGGGACGATATCCCTCGTACCGATTCCCTTATCTCGAGACGAGCCAAGGAGCTTGGAAAAACGACCGAGAATCGGAGAGTCTTGATTCGTTGATTTGTGCGACTCACATGTGATAGGTGCTCGCGCGCGTTTACTCGACAACCCGATAAAACGAAAGTGCAAAAATGTCACGCGATAGTCAAACGATACACGTGGTATGTCCGTACTACGCTTACCTCTAACCTCCATAATATAGCAACTACGTAGATATTAGATAAGCCGAAACTAAAATACATAATACATCGTAACGCATATATTTGTAAATGTGTGAATACACGATTTGTGATAACCGTTATACGTACGCGTAACTCGATAGCAATTGGGAACAGTTAAATTTTGTAAAACTAAAATTAAAACTAAATTCTCTAGTTATTGACTTTGTAAAATAAGTAATAAATATTAATACTACAATATATCAAGAATTTTCAGATAGTAGAACTTGAATAAAATAATCGAATTACTTTTAAACGGTAGAACGATTCTATCGTGAAATAGTTCATAAAATTTGGTAAAAAATTGTTTCGCGTATTCCGATAATCGAATTGTGTATACCGTACTCCGGTAACCGAGGATATTCACCTTACAACGATCTTGAAGTAAAATTATACAAAGTTTGTAGCAAAATGCGAGTATAACAGAGCTCTCTTCTAGCCGCGACTATATGCATCTAGTACCCACACGTGCAGCTGTCTATAATACGTATATTGCGACGTATCAGTCAAGAGGTTCGCGCGAGATTTGATGTAAACATACTATATGTCTGAAACTCACCCACACACATAAGCGAAGCGGCAAGTTTACGCGTGGATAAACAGAAAGAGCCCTGTACGGAGAGCCACGTGTGCAGCTTATATACGTGTGACGAGAGTAAGTAGGCCACGGTGCTTTCACACACGATAAGGCCTTATCAGACTGTGCGTACGACTTTTGTGGTGTCGCAGAAGAGAGAGAGAGAGAGAGAGAGAGAGAGAGAGAGAGAGAGAAAAGCCGACAGGCAAGCGCGTGTACTTCCTCCTCTGTCTTCGATAGCGTCGCGCTCTCTCGGTTTGCACGTCGCGCCTCACCACGCTTCTTCTCCTCCGCCGCGATAAAACTCTCTTCCCACGCGCTCCTACCGCTATAACTATAGCAAAAAAGCAGGCTGTGGTTGTACGATGTCTCGCGCGCCGCTTCGCTAGAGGATTTGTAAAGCCGCACGCGTGAATAAGAAAGAGCTCGAGGATTTGTAAAACCACTCGATTCGACCGGGCTTCCCCCTTTTTTTATGTACCTCGTTCACTCTTTCCGTCCTCTCACTCGCTTCGTATACAGCGTGTGTGTACATACGCGTCGTAGGAGCTTTGCAGCAGCCAGCAAACGCTTATTTCCTTCGAGTATCGCACCGACTCGCCCTTTCCCTTTCGTACCACAGCTCGCTCCGCCTGTTCTTTCTCTGTGCGGCTCTTCGCGGCATTCTCTCTACGCTATAACCTACACTACCACTTCACTGTTCTTTCATGATTCTGAAACGGTTGCACCGACTACGCGTGTGTACGTACTTCCTCTTTTCTCGCCCTCCTTCTCTCACTCTCCCTTTTCTCTTTGAACGCTCCCTTCGGTAACCTCTCGTTGCAAAAGCTCTCCCTCTCCCTCCTTGTACCCCCTTCAACCTCCTCGTGTGTATCCACCACCTTTGTCTGCACCTTTGTTGCATTATGGAGAAACTATGAAGCGTCTGGATTCATTAAATTCATAAAGGTACAAAATATATCTATAAATGGAGTTGAATTATTATTTAAAAAATATTAAATATCAATAATGTTTCACTTTGGAAAATAAAATTACAAATAGTCACTCTTAGTCGGATAATCGTCATTAAGATTTGTTTTATAAATCATTGGATTATTCTAAATTTTTATTTCGTAGCTAACAGATATGTATCAAGAAATAATAAATTTAACAAACATTCGAAGCTAAACCAAACTCAAAGTACACATCAATTTTATAAAAAAATACCTTAACGGTTATAAACAATTGAGATATATTTACAATGTTTCCATATAAATTAACATTTCAATTAACATTCATTCTATGGTGTCAGCCCTTTGAAAATATTTGGGAAAAATATTTGACGAAATGTGTCTATTGAAAATAAAATTAATTATAAAACGAGGTGAATTAAATTCTGTCGTTGGAGGAGAATCGTTCGTATCGGTAGTCCATATTCGCGTTTGGACTGCAATGAGACGATGAGAATAACGACGACGCACAAATCCGACACGTAAACAACAATGCTCGCGGACCTTGAAATTGCAATGGTGCGAGACAACAATTATATTACATAATGATCGAAGGCGCGGGGTGTTCCTCTCTTTATTTCTTTCCGTCTTCTTTCCCTCTTCATTATGTATGCGGTATACGTATCAGCAATTTTCACGCAACACATTCAACGTTTTATGTGCACAATATACATCACATTGCGATATCACTGGGTGTGCTGCGAAGAACGTTAGTGTCGTTCGATGAATCCGTTAGGACAACATTGTTAATCGATATTAACCGTCGTTCGTGTGACATAAATAGTAAACATTATCTTCTATATTATTATTTTTGTTATTTGTAAAGCGTTTAATCACAGTTGAAATTTCAATAAAAGTATACAAACAACTTGATAGAATTAATAATTATTTTTGTTGCTTTTAGTACTCACAAAAATAATTTTAATGCATCAAACCAGTCGATTAATGAATTATTATATCAAGCTGGTTGAAGAATAAGCTTTTATCTTTAATTACAAAGGTAACATTAATTATAGCAGATTTTATTTTATAATTTTATTGTTTCCTTTAGAATTATACTTCGTTAGACCTTGAATGTCATTTATCATTATTGCACAATATAAATATTCACGGTAATATAAAAATGAATGCATGGAATTGTAGAATTAATTATTTTCGTCGTTCGTTTAATAAGAACAGTCCGACGATATAAGCAACTTGGCTGTAATTATTTCAACAATTTTTTAAAAGTAACAAACATTACAATAAACTGTTAACTTTGTATAATATATCTAGTAACGAATGATAGTTTCTTTAATTAGAACCGTTACACGTGTCTTCTAAAGTGTCTTCTATTGCAATTACTATTATTTTTATTTTAAGGGATAATTATAATTCTATCGAGTGCATATCTAACAAATTATTGTAATTGTCCGTACACCCGTTACGTGATAAAGTAGAAGAGTTTATTTTTTATTCAAACGTTCTTTTTAGTTGTTCGATGTACATAAACAGTTGTCTCAAAAAATTCAGGTAGAACTAGAAACGAGTAAGAAGATCCGTGACGACCGTGAGTCTGGCTAATAATTGTGCAACGTAGGTTGCATATTACATACATATATTATATATATCACACGTACGCGGTGAATACGTGTAGCACTTTACGTTGCATTAACTAAACAGAAAGTCCAGAGATACGCAATCTTTAAAGTAGTCGGTAAATAGTACGAATGGCGAATCGCTTACACCTTCATCAGAATTCCCAGTAGAATCACAAGAGGAAATATAATCGCGGCAAAACGTTTTATTCGGTTTATTCTAATTATTTATTTCCTTTTAACGAACTCTATCTTATTATATTGTTCTTTTTCGGACGATTTTACTTTTTCCATCACACACATACTTTGTGAGTGACGATGCAATGCGATACAATAATATTTCGTTAAAAACAATTTTTTTTAAATAGATAATTTATCGTTCGAAGGATATGAGATTTCGAACGCATATGATTCGATTTATCGATTTTCGGCAATTCCGTAGCAGTTTCCTCAAAATTCGCACGTAGCTGATTAAGAGATTTTATTAATTGAATAATCTTACCGATCACGCGTTATTATGACTAAAAGGTAGAAAATGAACAAAAATAAATGACGAATAATAAAAACGTGGTGCGCCCTTGATAATAAGATTCAATTAATAACTTATTACATTTATATGCAATTTTAAAAGCTATCGGTGAATAGTACGGATAGCGAATCTTTTACACCTTCAATGGTGTTCCCGGTAGAATTACAAGAAGACATAAGTACAGTAGAAGGTTTTACTCGGTTTATTCTAATTCTTTATTTCCTTTTCACGAACCCGTTCTTTTTACTTTATTTTTCTGTCGCACAAATACCCTTTTTCTTACTCTATCATCGTACGACCGGACGCTCGGTTTGCTTATATATATATCTATATATAGGGCTATATGGTGCTACTGGTGATACTGCTGGTGCTGTTAGCAGCCAAAGGCCTTTATGCGAGACTTTGCCAGCCTTTCTTTCCCTCTTTCTTTCTTTCTTTCTCTCTTTCCACCCTCTGGCCTTCCGTCCTTCATTGCCATAGTGTTGAAAGCGTTCTTCTGCGTTACGCGTATTGCAAACCGGATTCGCAATAAAAGCAGGCTGTGCCCCAGTGTGGATAGTACAACGAAACACGAGAAACATCGGGAACATAAGGAGCAGCAGCGGCGAAACACTGAAGAAACAGAGAGAACGGACGCGGTGTGCACCGGTACGCCGGATCGCGGTTGCCAGGAGAAAGAACGATGAAAAGAGGAAAGGCCAGTACGCGAAATGGGCAAGAACCGCGAGGGCTTGTACAGCAGTCGTACATTACCATAATGATGATGATGAAGCGGCAACCAACACAGAACAAACTGAATATAAGAGGGAGAATCGGCTAAGAACTGGATCTTTGAATCGTCAGAGTGAATACTTATTCGTCATTGAAATTGTCTTCAGGAATTCATTTAACTGCAATTGGACCAAATGAACAATTTGTTTTTTGCATCTAATTAACATTACATTGCGTTAAAACTATTTCTTTTAATAAAAAAAATATGAAAAGGATATTAAATTTATTAATTAAGGTCGTTGAGTTGTGATTTTATTTGTTACTACGATAAATACAAATGAAGATGGTATTTCAAGATTACTAACTGCGAGTGGAATGTTTTCAAGGTTTTATGAAATAATTAAAAATAAACACGAATATAAATGGATTTATCATTCGTGAGTAATTTAAAAGATGTAATTCTAACATTTTTTTATGTATTTAATGATTTTTTTAGCTTGTTACACTTGATTATGATTTTATTTCCGATAACAAGTTAAAAAACACAATTTCGAGATTAGTGACTGGCACAATGGAGTGTTTTGATCTTGGAAAATGCTTCGAGAGATATTACGCATTGATAAGAAGGGATAAATAATAAATCCACATTTCATTTCTCTGGGTATCTGTGTGCGAGTTAACCTGGCAGAATGCTGGCGAAATGATAAATGACGAGTCGAGCACTCGCGCAGCGGATAACGAGCTGCTAAAGCGGATTGCGCAATGAGCCCTGCCTGTGGCCTTCTCGTTGTCGCAAGAGCCACGAGTACGAGCGAGAGAACGTCACGCTAAGCTTTTAATTTAGACCGCACGCGTAAATAAATAAATAAATAAATAAATAAATAAATAAATAAATAAATAAATAAATAAATAAATAAATAAATAAATAAATAAATAAATAAATAAATAAATAAATAAATAAATAAATAAATAAATAAATAAATAAATAAATAAATAAATAAATAGCGTCGAGGCGCGATATGCTCAACGGACTCGCCACGATAAAAGCGAGAGAAAGCGCGAGGAAGAGCGAATTATATATACGCGAATCAGAAAAATCGTTTCGCCAATTAATCGGTTGGCTAATTAATACTTTGTACCCCGGAGGTCTGATAATAAAAGCTGATAACAGCAAATATTTTATGCAAGAATTTCTCTCTTTCTCGCTCCAATCGCGTGGGAATCACCGGCTGGAGCGATATTATCCAGACCAGCAGAAATGCGTCCTGCATCCGTGCGGAAATTATGGTGAGAATCTCGGTAGATTATCGTAGATACTCCTGGTTACTGATAGGGATCGGACAAAACATCGGATCGAATCTTAAGATCAAAATATTGTACTTAATTTTATTTTTAATATTTTACAAACGGTTGTTAAATGTATTCCAAAAAGGATTCCGGACTGGATACCTGATCGGGATCCAAGTTGGATCCTACAAGATACGCTAAAGCAGGGGTCTCCAAACTTTCCAGCCTTAGGGCCATACTGATTACTCCAGTAAGTTCCGAGGGCCAAAACCATATTATCATTGTTGCCGGTGGTAAAAAGTGAAATAGTCCAAAATCTGTCCGCGGGCCGAATGTGGCCCTCGGGCCGTAGTTTGGAGACCCCTGCGCTAAAGCATCACAAGGGATCTGATAAGATTCGAAAGGATCGATATGAGGATCATATTCGTTACTGACGTTTCGATAGATACGTTCGGACGAGAAATATGAGTGAAAATATATTTATTTTTAACCGTAAAGGAATTACGTGTGAAATTAAAAAATCTAGCAGTAAATTAACAAAAAGTTCATTATGATAAATTTGCTGAATACTTTGTTTTTAGTTAGTTTCAGTAAATTATTATGTTTGGCGTTTATGCGGAGGGGGTCGACATACATTCCATTCTTTAGAATTAAAAATCTCGTTTCCAGTACACTAGAATAAGTTGTTAATGGATGTTAACGATTGCGTGTAATATCTTGTAAGAGCATTTGAAATTAGATGTAAATAACTAGGTACACATATTTGCGTTATTGTATCGCACATACAGATAAATAGCCATCATCTTTCGTTAATTTGAAAATCAATTATTTAATACTTATCGATTAGTGCAATGCATGGTACGATCGGGGACTCAACTGGAAACCTAAAAAGTCGATTATTTCGGGAAATCCCCAAGAAGTCTCGATTGAGATTTTACCGAAAAGTGAAGTTTAGATAATCTTTTATTTATCAGGTTTAATCTGGAAAAAATCCGGAGCCATCTAAGATCCTGAGAGGATTTCGATTTTAGTGCATCCCTAACAAATCCTGACCAGGATTTGACTGGGTGCTAGGATTCTCAAACAGATTTCTCCATGGGTATTCGATTGTTCCAGCTTCTCTACGAATTTAACAAATAATTCCATCTAAATTCATAGGTTCCTGATTGTCTCTTCAAGTATGATTATTAAATTTGTATTAACCAAGTTCTTGAACTTGAAAAAAGTTAATTTTTTTTAACAAAATGTCGCTCAGGTCGATCTCTGCGACTTTAGAAAAAGTAACCAACCGAGTGATTCTGTAAATCGAACGAGCGACTGAAACAAATGTAAAAGAAAGAGAGACAACAATACATTTTACTCTCTCTCTCTCTCTCTCTCTCTCTCTCTCTCTCTCTCTCTCTCTCTCTCTCTCTCTCTCTCTCTCTCTCTCTCTCTCTCTCTCTCTCTCTCTCTCTCTCTCTCTCTCTCTCTCTCTCTCTCTCTCTCTCTCTCTCTCTCTCGCTCTCCCTCTCTCTCTCTCTTTCACGTTATTCAATTAGCGAGGTCATTCAACTGACCTGCAACATCGAGCATACCCATAGTGCTGTCACTTTCCAGAATTAAATATTGTATGCCGATAGTGATGTTGAAACGTACGTACCAAGCCGGATATCCTTCATGAAAATAAAACGAGGATATATAATTTATATATTTATTATATATACACTGGAAATTTCCAAAAATATATATCTGAAATGTACAAAATATATTTCAGATATATATATAAATATTTGAAGATTCATAAGAGATTCACGATAAATATATTTAACTGCGTAAAGTAATTAATGTAAAGATCTCTTCCGCAACAATTGAATTCAACGTCCAGGTCTTTAGAAAAGAAAAAAAACCATAGCCATCTCGATAAGATATTGCTTAATAGATAAAAAGACTTTCAATAATTCGATTACTACCAATAAATCATCGTATTCAATGAACGCACCGCCTCTAACTTGCATTAACAATTCTGTTTTCTCTATACCATTCAAGACTATGCAATTCGGTATTCGACATTGTTCTGGCAATGAATAGTTGATTTCATTCACCTTTATCAATTCAATTCATGTAAAACAAAGGAAATACGTAACAGTAGGAAGATAGTAAAGTCGTTTTCAATGGTGAAGAAAAGTTGACATTAATCCATATTTCGTTGAATTATAAGTCGACCCATTCGTAATGACAAGGTTAAGAAGTTGCGAGTGCTGAGAAAAAGTAAGAGTCATTGTAAATATGAAGATGTTGTGGGTTTCCGAACAGCGTGACCAGTCGCATCAGCTGGTTGCGCTGTGTGAAATTTATGTCGAGAGGTATTTGAGGATGATGCGTGGCAGTCCGCTTTGGCCCTAGCGCACCTTTCCTTCGGTACTGGAGAGGATCGCGAGTCACGCGAAGTGGTAACATCCCGTGCAACGCGGGTATCCGTGAGTCTGGTTGTTCGGCTGAACGCGAGTCGAAGCGTACAAACAAGCGTGGAGTAGTGCGTGCCGGCTGAGCTCAGCCGGGCGGCCGTCTAGAACGTCAGTAGCGGCCGTGCGGAGCGAAATACTATAAAAATAGAACGCTACGCGCGCGCACGCCTGCTCCTGGAGTGTGGAGAGTGGTACGAAATACTCTGAATAGCGAGAGAGCCTCGACTAAATTCGTATCTGCGCGGGCTCGCGCGCGTACCCTAGCACACAACTTGCCACGCGGAATGAAGAAAGAGAGAGAGAGAGAGAGAGAGAGAGAGAGAGAGAGAGAGAGAGAGAGAGAGAGAGAGAGAGAGAGAGAGAGAGAGAGAAAGAGAGAGAGAGCGGAAATATCTGTAGAATGGAGAAATAATAATAGCAACGCGATTCAGTAACACTTTGTAGTACACAAGTTATATCACGGTAAATTAAAGCGCGTGGACATTCTCGCTCTCGTCCTCACTTTATTCGCACTTGGTGACCCACATTTAAAATACATGAATGGGCGTTGCACTCATTGGGTAAAAATAGAATTAGGCAAAATATAAGCTCCGATAATTTATGCAAGGACCCCTGGACAACTGAGGCAAAGTCGTCGGATGGTAGCGGCGCGGAGTACGACAGCAGGGGAGAGCAGGTTTACCTGGGCGCTGTCGGCTGCGAGATAAAGGGAGAATGTGAGAGAGAGAGAGAGAGAGAGAGAGAGAGAGAGAGAGAGAGAGAGAGAGAGAGAGAGAGAGAGAGGGAGGGTCTAAGTTTTGTTCCACTTTCACCGTCCCTATCAGCGAGACGATTTTAGCCTAGTTAGTATCAATATTAGCAGCGGTACTTTAACGCTGATAAACGGATGTGTATAAACCAAATAAATATATAAAACGATTGAGACTGTCAGATTAACGGGGCAAAAGTGACCGCTCGAGGCAGATATTAAAGTTCTGTGGTGATGCGTACATCGAAGTGAGCCACACTGTTGAAAATAAAGACAGAGGATAATGAACAAGAGGAGAGGCGAGAAAGACGTAGCCCAGTTCGGTTCGTTATCGTCTCTCTATTGCCGGGCCCTGCGTGAGTGAATGCGTTGGTGTTTCGTTTCGTTGTATCGTCACGCACACCGATTCCAGCCACGTGTGCTGTGCTCGCTGATGTATACCGGGCGCGACGCACGTGTATACCTTCTACTATCGGTATGCGTTGATACGTATCTGAATAAACTTTATCAATGTGTTCGACTAGACTCGTGTACTGTACCTAAACCAACCCATCTTTGGCTCTCGTCATCGGAGCTAGAGGCAAGAGAGCTACTTGTAATATTATAGCAAGAGAGAGAGAGAGAGAGAGAGAGAGAGAGAGAGAGAGAGAGAGAGAGACTTCCCAGTGTTAGGGAAAGGGACAGTCTTAAGGCTTGAGTGGACGGAGGTGGGAGGTCCGGTACGAGTGACGTTGTAAACTACCGACTACCACACTGCTACTAGAAAGAGTATAGCGGAAGAAGCGGGAGGAGGCGGTGGAAGATGAAGAGACGGAGAAGGGGTGAAAGAGCTTGGAGCATAGAGAGGAGTGCACAGCCGAGTGGGGTAATGACGATAAAAGGGAAGGAGGTAGGTAGAAGTTGCGCCGTGGCGGTGGGTGGTGAGAACGGGAGGTGGAGGTGGTGCGCGAGCGGTACAGAGCGAGTGAAATAGAGGGAGACGTCAACAGAAACGAACCAGCTACAGAGGAATTAATACTGTAATTTCCTATAAAACGAAGCGAGTACGACGAGCTGCTTCGGTCTCCGTACCTACCGACAGTGGCTGAGAATGCATGCACTAGATATGCCTATATACTTTACACTGAGTTATTGCGCGACGTACGTAGCGCGATCTTGGTGGCGAAGCCAGGGCTTAACCTGTGCCGGAACGTGACGCGCGGCTAGCGCGCCTCGAACCGACCCTCCCCGGTGGTATAACAACCCTTTGGTACCCGAAGGGTTCGCACTCCTTCGCTAACACAGAGGAGCAGGGCCGAACCCTCCCGACACACCTGGCTCTGACCCCGCCCCCCTCCGCTACTTTGTTCTACCTGCGCCTCTTTCTCCGTCTTTCTTACCCTATTGCACGTTCCCTTTCTCTATTTAACTCTGTATCTCTTTACCCCTTCCATGAACGAAACTCCACCACCACAGCTATCTCCTTCGTCTACACTATTGCAGCCCAATACGATTTTAACGAACCAAGACTGTAACTCTTTCGTTCACGACTATGAGCCGCCGAAGAGCACTCGATTTCGTGTTACGGACCCCTATTTCTGTACTTACATTCGGTTAAGCTAGGCAGCTAGATCTATACACAAACGAGCCATGTACTCGTTGCATCTCTCTTTCTCTCTCACTCTCTCTCTCTACGTTTTCCCTCCCCCCTGCCCCATTATGGGCTCATGTCATGCCTCACGGAAACACCAATACAGCTGTGAATTGTTCTACGGTAGATAGACTGAGCTAATGCTGCTGCTGCTGCTGCTGCCAGTGACGGTGTTACTCCTTCACCACCACTGCCAAGATTTGAAATTTCATGTCTTTCTCACTCCGCTTGTAAACTCGCTTGCTTTTTCCTTGTTGCTCTCTATCTTTCTCTCTCTCTCTCTTTTCTTTCTCAGCTACTCTACGCGATCACCTACTCAGGTCGCTGGAGCGTGGAAAACGGGGATAGGGAGTCGAACGGGTGGGAAAGTGAAGCAGTGAATGAGCCAGAGAAAGAGAGGAGAGAAACGAGCGAGAGCAAAGCCGGAGCCATAGCTTTGCGCAAAAGTTACGCTGTAGCGAGGAGCCCAGTAGTGAAACACACCGCGGAGACCGGAAGAGAGGCTCTCTTCGGAAGACATCCACGAAACTGTGGTGCGCGCGCCGTATACTCACTTGTGTCGTTAACACGGTCCACGAGCCGGCTCTTATCGTAGTTTATACCTTTGGCGGTAACCTATTATCGTAATACAACAATCAATTCTAAAATGAGTTTAACCTTTTATGATAAGCTTGAGTAATCATTGTTGTTTTTAATCAAAGTGCAACTGTTTCTTTTCGTCGAGTCGAAACGATTTTTTTTTTACGTTTGTGTCTGTGATAAAGAGTCACTCGATATCAATGTACCGGAATCAACGCTGACGACTGGCGAACCAAGATATAAACAACAATAACAGTGCGAATATCGAATTCCTTGTTTGCCGAGTTGCCGAGTCCTAATCTCGCGGCAATTTTACTAAAGCGCACGTACAGCGAACCTACTGTTCTCTCCACGTTGCACGAAGACACCGGATACGAGGTAGAAAGTTAACTAAAATTCATTTGGTATCGAGTTTGGCGAGAGCGATTGTTGGCTGGAAAATCTAGAGAGCGCTGCTATGTTTCGTCGAGTTTTGTGCGCGAAGACAGCAATTTATCTGTTCAATTATTAAGGTAACGATCCAATCAATAATCAAGGAAAAGAAAAAAACGAGAGAAGGATATTGAACAAGGATTAAGAGGAAAAATACGCACGGGCGAGTTATTTGCTCGCGTTACCGTGGGTTGTTCGCATAATATACGTGAGGTTCACGAGGGCCTGTGAGTCTCGCTGTATTGCTATTGCTGCTGTTGCTGCTGCTGGTTGTGCCGGGCCGGGTTGTGTAAGAACTGAAAGTAAAAGTTGAAACCGTGCGCGCTGCGGCAGCGGCGAGCGCTGAGCGCAAGACCGAGCGAGCGCAACTTCGGCGCGACCGCGTGAGCGCGTTAAAATTCGATCCTGCAGGTAGAGAGAGAGCAAGCACGATATAAGAAATCAACAGAGAAAGGAAAAAAGGAGAAGCTAGTGAAGCGATACGTACACACGCCGAATATGTACCCCCACTCGTTGATTTTCGATCGCTTTCGCTCTTTAACGAAATCGTTCGAGTGGCCCTCGTCGTCCATTTAAAAATGCACGTTCCGATCCCCTCCGATTGGCTTCGAAATCAGCAATAACGAAGTTATCGAGGGAAGAAGGTGAAAGAAAGAATAATCGTACGAGAGGAAATCGAATGGTGGAGCTGGATAAGAATCGATTTCCAACGATCGAGAGAATTTACGTGGATAGAGGAAGCGAAGTGAAGGGGTTGCGCGAGCGCGGAGAATATGCTGGTTCTGGCTTGTTGCTTGTTGTCCTTGAAATACGCAGTCTCCGTCGGAGAGAAAGTGAGGAAGAATCGAGAGGGACTGCTACAGTGAGGCATTTGCTTCTGGTTGGTGGTGGTGCGGACGTGCAGGAGGAAGAAATAAAAGCGTGTGAGAGAGGAGAAGGAGAGGAAAAGAACCGCGAAGAAGAGAAGGAGGTGGAGAAAAAGGAGGAGGAGGAGGAGGAGGAGGAGGAGGAGGAGCAAGGTTCGCGTCTGTATGCTCGACATTGCGTAACCCGAACCTCGCTCAACCCAGCCCGCGAAAAAAGATAGAGAGAGAGAAAGAGATTGACAGAGAAAAGAGAAGAGAAGGTCTGCGCGAGGGCGAACAGGAGAACGAAAACAGAATTGAGACGAGCGCAACAGGACAAACAATATTTATTTTCCGACGCGCGATAAGCGAAGAATGAAAAATCCGACGAAAAAGATGGATATCGAGGATAATTTTGCCGATCCTCCGGCCAGTCCTTTTACAATTATTACTCGTGAATTCGAACGGTAAAAGTATACTTTTTTACATATTTATATATATTCGAAAGCAATCGGAAGTGGTCAAAGAGTAAAGGAAACTAATTGGAATTAGGCGAACAACGGAAGTGGCGACGGAGAACGGAAGTGTAGAATCGTTCGAGTACGAAAACGAAAATAAAACGAGGAGAATTCATCGTATCGGTGGAATCGTGGACGATAAGACGAGGGCGAAGAATCGCAGGAGGTATCACAAGTAGAAGAAGTTCCGGAAGTCGGAAGGTCTTAGGCGTGAGAGGTCTCGTGTCGCCGGAAGAGTGGGAAGAGTGTGTGTGGCTGGCCGGCACAACCTCGTCGGGGTAATAGGAGCTCCTCTCGTTCGCCAGTCGGTCTCTCACCGTCCGCCACGTCGTCGTCGTCGTCATCGTGATCGTGGTCGCGTCGTCGAGCGTTGTATAGTCGTCGAGTAGCCGCTCGTAGCTCGCCTCGACGACTTTTACTTCGTGTAGCGGCTGTGCCGAGAGCCGAAAGCCAGCCGCGCGAACCCGCGCGCCGTTTCGTAAAAGGATTACAAAATCGTGTAGAAAGAGAGAGGAGCAGGCCACGGGGCTTCGACGCGTACACACAGCGCGAGCGTTCGCAGTACACGAGACTCGGAGAGGAGAAAGGAGGTACGGAACTATAGAGAGAAAGAGGAAACATAATTCGAAGAAGGGAAAAAGAGCGAGAAGGAAGTTTGAGAAGGAGCGCGCGCGCGATCTTACACGCGAGAGAGCCACACACAACCGGGCGAAAGTGAAGTTGAGCGCTGCCTCGCTTCTCGGCCCCTCGTGGTCTTCTCGAGCGCTCGTCATCGTTCTCACGTCTCGTTCTCGTCATCGTTTAATTATACACACTATTTAATTATAATATCCGTCTTGGTTTATAAATATCTAGAAAAACAATTATACTTGGAAAAAAATTAATAAAAACAGTGAATAACAAATCATGTGGATATCGTAACAACTGGAAACACGTTCGTCTTGAAGAATAATAGTGTCATCAGTGTGTTAATTTGGAGTACGAAAGCGTGAAATAATTGTGGAGGACGATCAGTGAATTTCGTCGTCGACCAAAGGAGATGCATATCGAGTGCACCCGGTGACGTATAACGAGTGAAATTGGTATAGGATTTCGCGACTGGACAGAGCGAGAGTGCGATTGAGCGAGTGAGAGAGCGAGTGAGTGAGAGAGAGTGAGTGACACAGAGAGAGAGAGAGAGAGAGAGAGAGAGAGAGAGAGAGAGAGAGAGAGAGAGAGAGAGAGAGAGAGAGAGAGAGAGGGAGAGAGAGAGAGCACACACCTGTGTATTCATTCAGCGAACAGTCGTGCACCAATTCTCTGACCTTTTCGCACTAGCTACGATTCAACAACGATCGGAATAATCGAGCGCGAGGCCCGAGAATTCGTGATCTCCCTCGCGACGATCGACGCTTCTCGTGCCACCAAGTTTTTCCCACAACTGCCGTAGTGGTCGCGTCGCGCCTTTTCTTCACCTTGGGTGGCTGACTGGCGGCTGGTTAGAGTCGCGCTCGGGGATCAGCGGAACAACCGCGAGGAGAATCGGCGAGTAAACGCCAGAGAGCACAGCGGCGAGCTGGGAAGAGACGTGCGCTCGGTCGCGATCGTAAGTCGCCTCTGGCACGCTCTGCTCGGTTCTCGAAGAGTGAAACCGCGCGCGCGCCCGCGCACTCGTATACGATCATCCTCTTCTCTCAATCGTCGTCGTCTTCTTCTTCCTCTTCTTCTTCTTCTTCTTCTGTTTCTTCTTCTTCTTCTTCTTCTTCTTATTCTTCTGCGTCACCGCACACGATCTATGCACTTTTCACCGCATACTCCACAACAGTGTTCACCACCGCGAGTGAGCGCCGATGTGTATTCGACTGCACACCGAGAACCGACTAGTGTCCATTTTCCACTACTAAGTGCAACGAAAACTCTATATATCGTACTGCATACAGAGTTCGCTGCAGTGGCACACTGAAACACCGTGTTACGTGTTTGCCAACGCATACGAGAGACACAGATGCAATATAAATTAACGCGCACACATGTTTGATTTTCCTAACTGCTTCTAGCCTGTTGCGAGCGCGTTCTCGCGCTCTTTCATCGCCTCTCGCTTTGCGGTCCGCGTGCACCGCTCACGGCCTATAACTTCAACTGCATCGTGTACGAATAATATACTTGCGATGTATGTGTGAGAAAAAAAAAACATAGCAGACACAGTTGATACCAATACCAGTATCGCTCCTGAGCACCAGGGAGAGCGTACACTCTGTGTTATATTACAGCACACAGTACCAGTGTGTGTCGAGGAATTAAAAGTCCGCTTAAAAAGGTTAGCGGGATAAAAAAGGCTCGCGCGAAAGGATAAGAGAAAGGAATATAGGAGACTTCGAAGTCCTTGAGAGTACCCAACGGGTAAAAGTGCTGCTGCTGTTGCTGCTGCTGCTGGTACGAGAGAACCGCGAGTGCCAGCCGGCTGACCCTGGGGAGCCCGGACCGCCGGTTCAGGCCCCTTAGCGCACTCGTATCAAAGAGTGAGAGCCCAACCGCCCCTCCATCATCTACCAATTACTCGAAGAAACAGAGAGAAAGGAAGGAAAACTTAGAAAGAGAGAGAGAGAGAGAGAGAGAGAGAGAGAGAGAGAGAGAGAGAGAGAGAGAGAAATTTTACATAAAAATAATCGCCAAGTTATATCTCCTCGTTATCTACGCGTCTGACTCTCGGTGCATCGCCGCGAGTGCGTTCAAGCGTCGGATAGACCCACGTGCATAATATAAACTGCCTGTACCGACTCCTTTTTACAATAGTGGAATTCTTCACGATTCAAGGACCGTTTCACGCTCCCCGGCTACCACTCATTGCCGAGTGAATCACGTCATCGGGATATATCGTTTAATGATTCGTGAGAAAAGAAGGAAAAACAAATTAAAATAAATCACGAAACATACGAATCCGGGAGAAAGTGATTGTGTGCGGAACGTACAGAAGAGATAAATAAATAATCATTATTTAGTAAAACAGTGTGTATTTGAAAAGTGTTGATACGTGTAAGTGGGGTCGGAATAGAGTGACGGGAAATTTGATAAAATATCGTTATCGTTCGACATCAATAGCAAGCTGCGCGTCCATGTGATTCTATACACGCGTTGACGCTCTGAGAAGAATAAATAAAGAAAAGAATAAAATAAAATAACACGGAGAGAGAGAAGAAAAGTGTTGTTTCAATGTACGTCACGTGTCGGCGTGTTGGGCATCCCCGGGCGATCGCCTATCGTCGTTTACCGTGCGCAACCGCGATTACCAACTTTGCAGAATCGTCGTCGCCCCAGGACCTGCGCAGTGTCGTGAAGATGCGACGCGTCTCCTCGAGAGAGTCCTAATAAAAATCGATTTCTTCTTTTTTTTTTTTAATTCATTAATTTGAAACGCGCCCCCTCGATGCCGATTAATTCGTCATCGAGTCTGGAATAATTTGTAACATACCGTCAAAACGGATTTGACAGCGTGGAGGATCATACAAAACAAGGTTAGTACCAGAGACTTTGCAGCAATTTATTCTTGACAATTAATTTCCTTGTAATTAAGCGAATGAATTGTATGTTTTGTAATTGAAATTACGCATTAAACATACACGTACATTCGAGTATTAATGTGTCACGATTTGTAAACGTGCGTAAGAGAATAAGCTGAAAACAAGGAAGAAAAAATACGCCAGCGTGAAAGGAGGAGGGAAAAATGAAAAAAAATAACTCTCACACTCGTTGTGTCGACGACCCTATAATCTCGTCGACACGGTGAGTGATTTACGAATGACGTTTATCGCAAATCTCACGCGTTTACGTTCTTTTTTTTCTCTCTCTCACTCTCTCTCTCTCTCGCTCTCCTTCTTTCTCTCTGTCTCACTCTTTCTCTTGTTGTATTGCCAAGAATTTTCCTCAGATGAGTATGTCACAGTATCTCTGCGGTAGTGACGGCAACGCTACTTGCGTTGGCCTCGGCATAACTCGCTAGTCAAATGTGAAAATGAGGTCGACTTCGTGGAAACAATACTACGATGATTGTACTGATGAAAATATCAATCCGATTATCATCCACAGTTCTCCAATAGAATTCACATAGAATATCATTTTTAAATTAATTCCTCATTTAGAATTAAACGTAAGATCGATGAATATTTATTTCGATAATAAAAGGTCGAGTGTAGAAATATCTCTTTTGGAGTAAATAATTGTTACAGTAAAGTACAATACTCTCTGGTAAAGTGTAAAAAGAAAATAAATTCAAGAGCAAAATAATATGACGAAATATATTCGATTAATCATTAAATTTTTTTCGCGAAAGTTATTTTTAATGACTTCCTTGTAAATCGGATGGATGACGTGTCGTTTAAACATTCGAAAATGCACCAAAATACTATAAACTCAATCAATAACTTCCTCCATGACGCAGCCCATCAACAAATTGATGCGCGAGTCTCAATTCAGTGATCCACGTGCCCGATTGAACTTCGAAATTTTGATAAATCCTCAAGCTCATCATTACTAATTTCGCTACAAATATTGCACGTGAATGAAGAAGCGATCGATCGATCGATTGAGAAGCTTCAATCGTGTGTAAATAAAAAAAAAAAAAGGAAAAGGAAACGAATGCAAAACTGAAACGGAGAGGGAGTCGTGAGAGCAGCGTAAAAAAAAACAGCGTGCAATGCGTCGATCGGTGCGCGTGGACTCTCGTCGATCGTAAAGGAAAAGTGATCTCTCGTCAAGGTTGCGAGCAAGCACGACGAAAGGCGCCTCAAACCGACTCCGTCACATTTCGCATTCATCGTCGTGTTATTATCTTCCCGAGGAGGAAGAGTGGTGAACTCTTGTGGTGGGAGTCGACGGTAGAAGGGATATAGAGTTTCTCCTCTCTATAACCCGATATATATCGCGTTAAACTTCTCGATACTACATAAAACACTCTCGCGTGACTAAGTGATTCTATACACATCTGTGTATATATGTATCTAACATATACAATACACATCTGTATCTACCATAAATACGTATAAAGCATATATAGATGTAATTAATATATGCTTATATATATTTTTATGGGGCCCTCTGAAGCTCGTTAAAACATATATGGCGTTGACTTGTGGGATTAATCAATTATTATTATTGGGCATTTGTACTACAGTCGTTTGTAACATTGCATACATGTTACCTCTATGTTTAATTATCGTTGATACATAAACTACCGAACGGATGACACAATCGGATGAAATATTTCGAAAAATGGAAATACGGTTTTTCCTCTCGATATGGCATGTCAATTATTCGTCAAATAGCAAAGTATGTATGTATCCATGCATACTTAAATGTATATGTACATAACGTAATAACTATGTACATATATAACACGTAATAGATATAATTTAATATTTTTTTATGGAGCCCTCTGAAGCTTGTTAAGACATACATGGTGCTGACTTGTGAGATTAATCAATTGTTATTATCAAGCTTTTGTACTACAGTCGTTTGTAACATTACATGTTACCTCTATGTTTAATTACCATTGATACATAAATTACCGAACGCATGACACAATCGGATGAAATATTTCGAAAAATGGACATACGGTTTTTCTTCTTGCTATGACATGTCAATTGTTCGTCAAATGTTAAAATGTATATGGTGGTGACTTGTGGGATTAATCATTTATTATTATTGCGTGTTTGTACTACAGTCGTTTGTAACATTACATACATGTTACCTTTATGTTTAATTATCGTTGATACATAAATTACCGAACGGATGACACAATCGGATGAAATATTTCGAAAAATGGAAATACGGTTTTTCCTCTCGATATGGCATGTCAATTATTCGTCAAATAGCAAAGTATGTATGTATCCATGCATACTTACATGTATATGTACATAACGTAATAACTATGTACATATATAACACGTAATAGATATAATTTAATATTTTTTTATGGAGCCCTCTGAAGCTTGTTAAGACATACATGGTGCTGACTTGTGAGATTAATCAATTGTTATTATCGGGCTTTTGTACTACAGTCGTTCGCAACATTACATGTTACCTCTATATTTAATTATCATTGATACATAAATTACCGAACGCATGACACAATCGGATGAAATATTTCAAAAAATGGACATACGGTTTTTCTTCTTGCTTTGACATGTCAATTATTCGTCAAATGTTAAAACGTGTATGGTGGTGACTTGTGGGATTAATCATTTATTATTATTGCGTGTTTGTACTACAGTCGTTTGTAATGTTATATATTACTTCTATGTTCAATTACCGTAGATACATTAATTATCGAACGCATGACACAATCGGATGAAATATTTCGAAAAATGGAAATATAGTTTTTTTTTTCGTTATGGCAGGTGAATTATTCGTCAAATAGCAAAGTAGAAAATACTATAATCACACTGAGAGATAGATTCAACTAAAGTAAATCTGCGATTGCAAATGACGAACTAAAATATCCGGTTAATTAAATAAAATTCTTTTTGAAGCAACTTAATACGTTTTTAAATATTCAGTTTGTTCAATCTGTTAAATATTGATTCGATAAATTAAACGTTTAGTCGCGTTACGCGTAATTTCAGTTTCAATCGATTTTTCCTGATTTTTTTTTTCTTAATATAGTTTTAGAGTTTTATGAACAAAAAAATTATTGGTGATTTTTGAGGCTCCCGTTGGGACAGTTGACGTTAAATTTTCGAATTATTTGTTGGAATACACAGACAGTGGAATACAGGGCTGGAAGGTCGTGTGATGAAACACCTGCTCGTTCACAAGAGCTATGCACCGGTTAGTTCTCTTACAATACTGGTACCGATCTCACGATGCACGAACACTCGCTGAATGGTCTTCGGGTGAATAACTAATTAACGAATCATTTTGCCTCGGAAATCGATCGATCGTTCGGTGACTCCGCGGTCGTCGCAGGTAATCACGAGAGGGGACGCGAAAGAGAACGATTAATTAACGCGCAGGCCACATCTAATTAGCACCACTCAACAAACACGCGGTTATCGGGATTGCGGTACGACTCGTGGATCCTCACACGTTCCCTCTTATCCATCGTTCGGAAAACCGCCCATTTGCCCACCGTGATTACGTGGAAAGTCGATTGGTATAAACGTCGATCACTAGCTATTTCGCTCGTGAGTTATAACGCCGAGAGATAAATGTTTTGATTGATTGTGCGATTAAGAACGAGAAAGGGAAATTGACTTCTGGCCTCTGTTTGCGTAAGAATCAATTGTTTGACGTTGTTGAATAATTTCAAGTGGGGATAAACAGGATAAGTTGAAAACTTTTTATTTCTTTTTCTAAGGAATACATTATTTTTCATGGTAATTACGGAAAGCTATTTAACATTGAGCTTACGGGACGCGTCATTATGACGCATTTCGCATTCCGAGAGATAGGTCTATAATAAATGTTGCAAACCTAGTGTTAAGGGGAAGCGAAACACTCGCTCTGCCGCATCTAATTTTCGGAACATACTTCCTCCTTGTGCACTCAACAGAATTGGATTAAATTCAGCCGGTAGACTGTAAGAACGCGAACCTCCCGAGTGACGAGCGTAGAAGTGTTAAAATAAAAAAAAAAAATTACAGATCAATTATCCGCAGTTATCTGTAATGGAAAAATCACTTTTTACAATAATTTAGGGCACAAAATGAAAAACGCCGTTTGTCACCCGGTAACCAGAACAAAAAGACACACGGTACATCGATTCGAATTGCGATTTAGAAACGTAAAAGTACCTGAATCATGCACGAGAACTATCGTTGCCAACTTGGAAGAATAAATCCGCGAGACACAGCCGGTAGATAAACTGTACGAAGGGGAGGCGAAATATCCATGAGTGCGAAAGAGACAGAACTAATAAAGTTTCGTCTCACTTGAATTCCGCGAGAGGCGCTGGTAGTAATTCATATAACTCTCTCTCTCTCTCTCACACACACCAGTAGAGTAAAATGCTATTGTTGACAGTTTTATTTACCTACTGAGTGAGCTGCACCTTCCCTTAAGTCGATGTTAAATGATTTTATTTAACCTAAAAAAAAAAAATATATTGCCACAAAGAATCATTTGCGGGATTCCAATACGAATTATTCGCGGATGTAATTCTCTCGTTGGGATTTTTTCAATGGCGTTGATTCTCACATGCTACTCTGGCGTGATACGACGAAGGTAAAATATTTAATAGAAGGAAAAAAAATAAAACACAACAGCAAGAAGGCGGTAGCGTAACCGGCGAGAAAAGAAAAGAAAGAAAGAGGTACGAAGAATGGTATGTAAGGGAGAGCGGATGATGTGGGAAAAGAGGAAGCTAATCAAAAGCGGATGTACGCTCCGGCAAATCCCTCGCGCGAACTAGCTTTTAGTACTTTAATTGCAACTTTTCTCACTCTCTTTCTCGTTTATTTACACCGCGTTCGTGTTCTCCGTTTGGCTATTGCACTACGTATTAGCCTCGAACTCTGCGCATACGTCTCTACTCTTATTTCCTCTCGGCATGTACTCACTCCTTTTCCATTGCACGAGGGTTATTTAAGGGGATTTAATAATGAGAGTTGAGTGAGAAAGTGCAACGTGCACTTTTCGAATTATGCAGGTGAACCAACAGGTCGGCAATTTATTAAATAATTAAATATACGTTGAGAGGAATATATCGTGTGGAATCAATGAGCGTTAGCCCTTATTTAATTATAATTTTTATGGATTAACTGCATTCTAATTGAATTCATTTTGAGAAAATAAGATTTTTTAAAATAATTTTCATGCGAAAAAACTTGGAATAACCGAGAAGAAAATAGAGTCAGTCTTGCTTCACTCTGAAATGCAACTTGAATATCTGTTTATCTTCCACAGAAATGAGAATTTTGTCAGATTTTTAAATTTCAAACTTAATCGTCATTGAATTTCAATATTTCGAAACATAAAATTGGATTATGGTTTGAAAAATTAGAAAAAAAATGTTAAAACTTCTCTGTTAGCTAATAACATTTTGATACCGGAGTGGACTTGCGTTTGGTTTTATTTTACCAATTAAATAAAACTCCGAGCTATGTCTTAAGACGTTAATTATCCAGCATCAGATTTTTGTGAATTATTTCAAATCTATACGAATTTTCTTCGAGCTTTCGTTCGGTGTATTTTTTTTTCTTTAATCGTATAAGTAGGTGCCCTAAATAAAACTACAAAGAAAAGTTCTTTGAGTTATAACAACGATATTCATAAAATTTACGTTGAATGCCCGATAAGTTGATCGATTCGTGCTGCCTTTCTTACGGAGGAAGCTTTGCGAATGGTAGAAAACACTGAAGAAGCAAAATTCTACATTGCAGAATATAACGAAAAACAAATTATAAGACTAGCGTGTGAACAGACATTTTTGACATAATTCAAAAAATATTTCTATGTGCGTGATAAATTTTATAATTCAAAATGTTCTCAGATTTTAAAGATTTAAATTTTATGAGACTGATACAGTCGATCCACCCACACACACGCATGCACATTAAAAAAAATATGTTAATTTTGAATATTTTAAAAGATTCTGAATAAGATGACATCAAAAGCTATATTAAAAAAAAACAGTTTTCACAAGAACAAAGTTTTCTATGTATAAATATATATATATGAAAGCGTTGTCATAAAATTGTACAGAGAATAAATTTCTAAGGAAACAATTACAGAGCTATGTATATATTTATATACCAACGAGTTGTAAACTTTCGCCTTCGTGTCTCGTATAACCCTTCAAGTTCATTGCTCGTTCTAAAATTAGCCGAATGGACGTAAGGTCGCACGACAGGCGCGCGTCCGTGAGTTCGTAAATATTTCAACAGTTCGGCACGCGACGAATCCTTCGTTCGATGGGTCCAGCAGCCGACTGGACGCCACGCGCAAATCCTTCCCATTCCCCCTTAACGCCCACTACCCAGGTATTCATAAACACTAAACTGCAGTCCCTCGACTCAAGTAAATTACCTGTTGCACCCAAAATTTGCATTCTAGCTACAACGCTCGAAAACTCAACGATTTCGGGCCTCCGGTGAAACGGTATAATTGAATTGACATTCGTGCAACCCTTTTCCCTCTCGCCGCTCCTTTTTTCTTTTCTTTCCTGCTTTACCTGACCTTTCATAACGTTGTATGTGAAAAATAATCGTTTTAGTTATTTTTAAATTGGATAAATTCCTCACGTTAATAAATACTCTCAACATATTTAAAAATCATATAATTACATATCGATTGCGCGTTAACAATTAAATGAACAATATCCTCAAATTAATTGTCAGTGAGTATTTAATGAAATTAAGGGAACAGCCAAGTTTTATTATTTTTAAAGTTTATTACCGCTCGGTTATTAATCTCTTGCAGACAATTTAATATCTTGCGGAACATTTGATAGTTTGAAGTCTCCTGCGAAACGGTATCGATTTCGTATGGGTTTTCTTTGGGACTAAATAACAAGTCATAAATGTCTGCCATCAATGTACGTTGGTATAAAATACGAGAGCAATTTGAAAACGGCATCGGGCAACCGCTCGGACTGATTCAGCTTTTACCTTCGCCTTACACTCTGTTATATTCTATCAGGGCTACGGTATTTCGACTGATTCCGTTCTCCGGTACGGCTCGTGGCGATTGTAAAACCCGTGGGCTTCGAACGTACTTGTACAGAGGTGTACGTATAACGTATATAGGAAAGGTAGCGTAAACTGGCCAGCCATAACGAACGAGCGAACGAGCAAAGTAGCAAAGAACGTGGCGAGGATCGAGGACTGTAGCAGCAGCAGCAGCAGCAGCAGCAGCAGCAGCAGCAGCAGCAGCAGCAGCAGCAGCAGCAGCAGCAGCAGCAGCAGCAGCAGCAGCAGCAGCAGCAGCAGCAGCAGCAGCAGCAGCAGCAGCAGCAGCCCTTTCTACCTTCCCTTTCACTTTCATCTATCGGTTGTATTGCTCCTATCCTGCTTGCAAGTCGACGAGTAAACTTATCTATCCGCCTGCTATATTTGCTTGTCGGTACCCCTGACGTCTCCCGGATTTACCGTTAGCATTAGGAAAACGTACTTGTGGCTTAAGTCACATCCACGTGCTTGTGGTTTAAGGAAAGATTGTAAAAAAAATTGTGTTCTTCATTATTTCCTTCGTTATCAATGAAAACTGATGCTTGAATATAATTTTTATTAGATATTCAAGTGAAAAGTAACTCCTTAATCGATACTGACTCGCATACATAAAATCTTTGATTAATTCTGTCTTGAAAATAAACGAGCTTTGAAATATATTCCATGCTTCGTACAATCTTTCAATTAAATCTCCTGACGTTATCGCAGTCGTGTCGAATTGATAATTCTCAATCGTTTTCAGGATAAATAATTAACAATAACTTCCTCGATACCTTAGTCAACGTGATTTCCCTGTGAAAGGGTCTTGAGGGTCAATATTTCAATATGGATATGAAAAGTGAGGCATTTTTATTATCACACGAATGTAAATTTTAGTTAACGATTCGACACGGAATGCCGATTGTTATAAATCTTTCCAATGTTATGAAAATACAATTGACGTCATTTTTGTTTTATATAAAAAAAATCTTTCACGTCAAAAAAAAAATAATAACTTTATGATTTCTAAAGTATTAAACATCCTGGCCCGAATGATAATCATTCAGATATAAGTGCGGAGTATCTCTTTCAGTGAAAAAAAAAAGTACAACGAAGAGCGTGATAATATTAGTCAACAAAATTCTTAATTAAAAGTGCCACGGAGTGCCTCTTTGTCGCGATAACACGTATCTTCCATTCTCCCGAGGCATTGAAGCTTCAAAGTCCCTGACGGATGAGTGCAGGTCGTGGCATCGCTAGGACGCAATTTCTCCCTCTTTTCTGTAACGACCGGTCTCGTTGCAAGCCAATATAATACTTGGCTCTCGTTGCACCGAGAGTCAGGACGGTCAGAGCGCTAGACTCACGACCCAAATACCAAATTTTGTAGCGTGTTTGGAGTGACGGGCCAACCAATAGAATTTAGAACGACAAAATGAAAGAAAATCTCACGGTTGGTTGCCGTACAAATTTTTCGACTGCGAATTATAGCGTTCAGTCGGAGATACGGAGTCGTCGATTGACGTTTCGTCGAGCCGGCTGTGTTCCGGTGCAAATATTAGCATAAACATTTTAGTCCGGATGGTAACTGTGGAAACGACACCGGTTTCGCGTTGTAATTATACGCGATTATAGTGGTACAATATTTCGTTTATACAGTACGTGGACGTATAGCGCAAAAGAGTTATAACTTCCTAATGGCCTGGCAACAAAAGACTGCTAATTACTCTTACTCCGTAAAAAATACGTTCATACGTACGGCACTCGTTATTCTGTTTACGGATAATATTCCAACGGAAAGAGAAGCGCGAGAGTGCGATGCCAGAGACAAGAAAACAAGAGATAGGAGAGAGAGAGAGAGATAGAAGAGAGAGAGAGATAGAGAGAGAGAGGCAAAAAAAAAGGAACGAAATTCTATTGTGCGTTAACGAACGTGACTCTCGACATTTACCACAAGGTATAATCGCAACTATGGCGGTTTATTTTTCTCTTTATTTCCTCCTACGTATTATCAGAGAAAATAAATACATCTTGGAAAATTTGAGTCGATTTCTCGACTGCGATTGTTAAATTTAAACCCGTGACTAAGATTCGTAACAATCATTCAGCTGATTTCGTTTATTTCTCGATGTATCAGTCACTTCATTTTATTTTCTCAGCCTTCTACGCTTTGCTAAGAAAAATTAATTGATGATGCAAAAATGATATAATTTTTGTTGATCTCAGGTGGAGCTTTCGAGTTTGAGGATATGACTGATAGCTTTGTCGATCGATCAGCCTAGTTCATTAATTCTTTAACTTGTTTTGCTCTTAATTTTCTCCTCTTCGTAAACTTTTTCTATTAGTCCAACGACTACCAGTGGAAATTCATTCATCCTGCTATAATTCTTTCTTAATTCTACTGTCCGATTGTATCGATCACCGATTCCCATTTATTTCTCTATCACATCTGTCGTTTGTAAGCTTTCAAGTGAAAAAAAAATATATATATATCATTTACTAATCAACCAGCAAAAATTCTGTCGATTTTCACCTTGAAGACGCTATTCCACTTCTACGACGGACTAGGAACTGTGTCGATCGTCGTTAATGTTAGCTGCCGAGTGGTACGGTGTACCGCCTGTCTCTCAAGGTCTGACGGACAGCACGGAGAGAAAATGAAATGAGCGTGGCGCGACGTCGAGGAGTGTAGAATAGAGCAGAGCAAAGCGTTGTCTACATACACATACAGAGTCGAGTTAAGCGAAGGATACACCAGCATAGTAAAGTAGAGTAGTAAGCAAGCAGGGGGGCGGAATTGGCGTTGTTGCGTTGATGTTCTGGTGCACGCGTTAGGGGTCGGTGGGGGAGTCGACTCACGGGGGGCGGGCCCCCCTTGGTCCGGCAGAAACGGCAATAGCGCGTCCGACACGGTGGTGCACGCTCTCACGTGCGTCGCAGCACCGGTCGAGCACTATGCACAGCGAGTCCCCACCTTCTATGTGAGATCACTCTCGATTACGTAAGTGTCCAGCAGGCCAGCGGTGGTACTCGCAACAGCGAGAGTACTCTTTCTCGCTCGATGCATAGACGCGCCAGGCGCATCGGTATATCACGTATCGCGGAGCGCACAGCGTGTCCCCTGTACACCGGCGCGTACAGCTTCTCTGTTCACTTTGCACAGCATTCACTCTTACTGACCCCGTATCGTACGTAGATGCAATATCGTGCTACATACGCATGAAATAGCTAGTCGCGTGGATATAATTTATTATGTTTCAAGATATCGAGTGCTCGACGTCACCGACAAGTTCCACCGTATTTTTCGAGAACGCGGAGAACCTTTTTTTTTTATACATTATATTCCAACGAGTTAAAACGAATTTTTCGCAGCCAATAAGATTCTCTCTGGTTAATAGTTGTGTTCTCAATTTTTAAAACTTGTTTAATCAGGAGAGCGATAGCCTAGAATGAAAAGTAAATGAAAGAATAATATAATTTGTCGATAAGTAAAATAATATATTTCTTTCGATATTTGTTAATTTTAAAATTTTTTGTTGAATTAATTATTATCGAAGATTATTGGATACTCAGCGACTGAGATATTGATTAAAACGTCTTATGGAATTGTCGGAAATTTGATAATATATTCATTTAATGTTCAATGACAATTTTATCGATTTTATTATTCGATATATTACCTTACGATTCATTAATTAATTAACTAAACATGTAATATTTGTGGAGTAACGCAGAGTAGATCAGTAAATATTTGATTATACGTTAGAATTATAATAGTGGTGGAGGGAAGTAGCGTCACACTCTCGCGTATCAGAGCGTATAACCGAGTCATACGAAACACCCATCGGTGTACTCTCGCTTCGTTAGAATACCACGCGTATGCGTAGTGTACGATGATTATTCACTGCCCAACCTATTCTCTCGGCTCGTAAACACCGAAACTCTGATTCTTTTCTTTAATAATGATTGCTAGATTTAGTTTCTAATGAAATGTGCTGTCCAGCGACGGTTATCGGTGTCGGCACACCGCTACGATCATTAAATACTTCACACGTCCTTCTTATTATTACCGCGAAAGTTATTAAAGAGTGATAAGAAATAATGGAGTACAGAAAAAATGATTTCCTCAGTCCGATAATATCAGCAGAGCTTTGTCGCTGTAATTCTAAATATCAACGATCGTTGTTTTTGTTTTTTTTCTACGAAAAATCTTTTCGTCTTTTATATTTGCATTAATTCTTTTAACAATTTTTTATTACTGTAATCCAATGTTTCGACAGTAGATTGATATTTCAGTGTAAATAAAATTGTTATTGTCATGATTGTTCTATTTCGTGGTAATCAACAATTGGATATTCTCGAGCACGAAGAATTATCGTGAATAATAAATAGCAAAATTGTACTTTTCTCTCTTACACTTACGTTCTATTTTACATCGTTGTAATAAACAGAAACGAGCTTCGAGTGGTTAAAATGTGGGTACGTCTGGTGTAGTTTGTGAATGCCACGATCTACCGTAATTACTCGAAGCCGAGGAATACCTATAGCTCACGGTACTCGTCCGCGTTTCCTGTAATTGCGATTAAAAAATTGTTTTCTCGCGAATGTTATGGAAAAACAGGATAACGAGGGTTACAAGAACATTTCACAGAAGCAGGTGGTGCAGTAGGGAGGAAACTCTGACGGAGGGAGTAAGAGAAAAGAAAAGAGAGACGTGGGAACCTGACGGCGACGTCAATGACGACGACGACGACGATGCAAAGTGAAAGGATTACAATGGGCAAAAACTCGCTTTGTCGAACTTTTTCTATATCTGTATACAGATTTTTTTTCTTTTACCTCCGCCCTCCCTCTCTCTCTCTCTCTCTCTCTCTCTCTCTCTCTCTCTCTCTCTCTCTCTCTCTCTCCCTCTCTCTCTCTCTCTCTCTCTCTCTCTTTCTCTCTCGACTGCATTATTATGTATCGTGCGGCACGATCGTCGGGTTACGCAACGAGTGGCCAGCAGCAGCAGCTACAGCGTGTACACAGTCGTTTTGTGCTTTGATGGTGTTGCTTTCCGATGGGAGACAAACAAGAAATTTTTTTTTTTTTTTTCTCAAACAAGATAAAGAGAGAATAGAGGAAGAAAACATTAGCTGCACAACTATATGGAATCTAGTGAGAATCGTCGAAGGACAGCGTTGGACCGAGACCATGTGACGCGCACGTATCCCATAGATCCAAGCTTCGCCAATAATTTCTGTAAATTCAAGAAGTCATCGTTTCCAACGGTCAAGTATATCAACGACACATTGAATTAATGAGACAAAGAGGCCAAGCAGTAAAGTTTCAATGAATCTCATTTGATTGAAGACGCGCATCAATGAATGGGCAAAAATACAGAATGAGAAATAAGTGGAAGGTGAGGTTGAAAAGTCATCAAAGTCGAAGAGGAGAAAAACACAATGGAACGATTGGAAAATTAATCGTTTCTGGTTTAGTCATCGAACGGTAACGAAGTCGAAAGAGAGAAGCGGAAAGAATGGGGGCGGGGGGTGAGAGAAGGCCCAAGAACGTTCTCTATTGTCTCACTTATATTCGAGATGCGTAATCGCGATTTATCCAGTCGACGATTTCAAGGTAGCCTGCATAATTAAACGCTGTCGAGTCGCAAGAGGGAAAGATGGAGACGGAGTGATAGGAAAATGGATGGAGAGGATACTCTCGCGTCCCGATCTCGACGATCGCAACTGATCGAATGACGCGCGCGTGGCTTTGGTGATTCGCGTGTGCGTGCACATGCGTTTAAGTGCATACAACGCGAGGGCGGTTACGACGCTGTTGCTGAACTGTGACGGTGCGTGCCCTTCGGATGCAACGCCGGATCTATTGAAGATAGCGAACGAGTGCGAATTAGAATGGGCTATGGTCTTGCGCAACGCGAGAGAATTCACGGCGAGATTGTAAATTAGCGTTCGCGTATGCCTCGAGGCCAGGACAAATAATGAACGGAAGGATGTGTGGAGAGAAAGAGGCTGAGAGACAGAGACTTTTTGTTGCCACGATTGATAAATTCGTAAAGAGCAACGATCATTGAAGAAACATTCAAATTGTGACTTAATAAAAATAATTTTTTAAAATGTATATATAAATTTATTAAATTTATTTTTAAAAAAAAATATCACTATTATTGAATTTATGAAAGAGAGAACAAATAAATGAAGGTTGATTGAGAATCTAATTGGTAATGGCAATAACGATAATAATCTCACTCGCCTTCGGTGATTCTCTATCTTACGCTCCCTCGCTGTTTATCTCTCTGCAAAAGGCTTCACCTTTCTCGTATTTTATGCACATACTACGATATTCCTTCTACAAACTTTATTATATTCTTTAACTTTGGTACGAAACACGAATGTATGAGTTTCTCGAAGAAGCAACGAGAGAGTCAGCGAGAGTCGTGAGATACAGGATGACCCATTACGAAACGTGATAGCAGCCAGGTTGTACGGTATACACATGCACTGTACGTGTAATATAGCGTGAGCGTGAATGGATCGGGGCCGCACCAACATCGTTGTCGTTGTCGTCGGCACACCCTCCTCGCTTCAACAAAATGTATAAAAAATTCTCTTTCAATTCCTCGATAGATCGCTGCGCTCCGTTCTTTCTGTATCCTTCGGAAGGATCACGCAAATGCAACTAATACATACGTACAGTCCATCCTGCATGCACCTGCGCATGAGGCTATGAATAATGAAGCAAGCGAGAGCGGAGCGTTAAAGTTGCTCCGAAAGATGGATATGCGGTGCAAAGAATAAGAGATATCTCGAAGAGGGATAGCGGGAACGATCTCGTAATTGTCTTTGCGGACGCGCAGGCGCGCAAGATCGGCTTGCCCTTCGGATTCACAATGATGGAACGTCTATTGGAACGAGCGATTGTTCTTATGTAATGAATGGATCATGTAACTGGCCGCTTTGCGGACTCTGGGCGGACTGTAGCTGCAAACCGAGACTCTGGAGCTACCGTACGGCGGACGCGCAGGCTCACTTGCACTTTTATCCACGTATGCTTCTTCTCTATGCATGTGTCACATACAGAAAAGTACATACTGACTTACACGCATATACACCAACACGTTTTTACTCGCATTTGAATTGCACGCTTACTTATAAGAATTACTTGCACATTCGCTCGTCCCTATCGTACATCATACGCCCGCTCTATGAACCATCGCGCATACTCGTACGTTTCCACTCCTGCACTTAGCAAGTTGATGCTTTCAAGAGGTAAGAGTGAATGGGTACACGAGTGTACAGTACACGTTTCTATACCGATGTAAGATGGAGTTTGCAACGGCATAGTTTACGTGCCAGTTCTTCTCGGTGAACTGCTTCTCTTCCCTAACTCTATGCGGTACGGTAAGTTGACTCGCGCATTACGGTGTTGGTAAGTTTCTGAATGTCCGAGTGTGCGTGTATGCGTGTATGTTCGTCCGCCTGTTGGTCGCCCAGTTAACCGAGTTGAGACACACGAGTGTGAGCTCAAGCGCTTGAAAAGGCTTTTTACTTCTGGCCTTGAACGAAATGTATCCGGCAGAGCAGCGGCGGTCGAGCGCACCGTGTGCTTCGACGGTCACCGCTTTGCTGGATATACTTACCGAGGATGGCGAACAACGAGGACGAGCTTGGTGAATGACCAAGTTTCCACTCTACTCGGATTTAACGAACAAGTTATAAGTTGGATAGCTTGTGAATTTGGTTTTCTCAGGCGAATGCTCGAACGATGGATGTGGTTGTGTCGAAAAGTGCTCGTTTGCACAATTTTATTATCGATTTGCGTACAAAAATTTAAATAATATTCGTTATGGAAGATTTTGGAACGTTATAATATTTTTTATTCAAATTATCTTTGAATGGAAAAAGAATTATGATTTTTTTTTTTAATTTAAATGACAAATAAAAAATATTTTATTTGCACGTTACTTTGCGCAGACAAAATTAAACGCTCGCTCGCCGGTCTTTTTACCAAGATATTTCAATTAAAAAAACAAATATAAAATTAACGAGCCATAACGTCGTCGAATCCACAAGGTTGTACAAAATTTCATCCATATTTTGATTAGATAACGTTGAAAATAAAAATGCTAATTGTAGGACAGATTATGTGAATTCCGCGTAATTGTAACCACGAATAATGACTTACCGAATATTTTTTAATAGATATTTCGACGTACGAGACGAGAGAACGGCAAATCGTTGCAAAAGTCGCTGGAATAACCGAAGCGGAATGAATAGAATCAACAAGAAAACTTGTTTGATTATTCTACGTCATCTAATCTCTCGACACTCAGTCAATATATTTAAGTTTCTTGGTAAACTGATTTATAAAATACCCACACCTTCCATAAAAATTGTAGTTTTACACGATATTTGTACCAAACTTGACTAGCACAAAGCGGGATGATTATCTTCAGTGGAATAGCTTGAGATATTAAATTCTGATTGAGCGTTTGAAATAAATCCATTCACTGATTCTCCAGAGGAACTTTTCAGGGTAAAGAAGAAAATAGGAAAATATTTCGTTTGGTTATCTCAACCGTTAGAAGTTTGGATGGTAGAATTCTTAAATTTACTTTATATTAACGAATCACACAAGTCGAACCCCTTTATGCACGATTAGGGCATTCGGAATGAACGAAAGGAAAGCATACTAATCGTCGTTACTTTACGCCGCTGATGCAGTTCGGGGGCTGTGAGAATGGCACGACCCACGCGTCCGCGATACCAGTCAAGCGGTCCGAGTTAACGATGCTGGAAAACCGGGAGAGATCATTGCTGTTTATGAACGAGAGAATAAAGAATCGTTCGGTGGGACCTCGCTACGATGTCATGACCCAGTGACGCAAAGAGTGAAATAATAACGATACGAAAAGATTTAACAATCATAACAATCGTAACAATAATTTCGAAATACATCTAAACTTATCTCGTGGAAATTATTGAGAAGCCACAAATAACTTCCGCTCGTTTTGCCTACTTCGCTTTACTTGTAATTCATCGATTGGCACAATCGATCGAACGCAAAGCAACGAAACATCATTGTAATTCGTTAGAGTGGGAGGCGAATGAAATTTTGAAGCAACGTTAGGATTGGTTGGTTGTTGCGGGAATCCCACATGTGCGCCTCGGTCGATATCTCCGTGACCAACATACAAGCGCACGGTCTATCCAGCCTGGTAAAACGTAATTGGGCCCACAAAAAAATGGAGCGGAAACGCGCTGGGCCCCATTACGTTCCGTAACGAGTTTTGCTAGGTCGCTCCGCTCTGCTCCGCTCTGCCTTGCTCGCACTCGCGCGGGTGTTGCTCAATCCCTGTTCAGCGTTGTAGCATCGTCGCGTGTACATATACATCGCCATGGTCGATACAACGAACGGCGTTGCCTCGCCTTAATCAGTGCCGACACGAGCACGTCGGTGATCGGCTGTTTCACGGTGAACATGCGATATACAACACTATCCGAATTGCACACGAAATTCACAGCCGCGGACGTCATCCTTTCGTAGAGAGCTCACTATGAACGATCGAACGACGGTCAAAAAGAAACGACGGAAATCTCTTCAAGGATCATATTCTCACGCGATGTTACGAGAACTGTCCTTGAAAAATACTATCCTAACACATGATTTCTCTCTCTCTTTCTCTCTCCCTTTCTCTCTCTCAACCCTTTCAAAAAGAAATCTTTCTTATTCACGAAACTATTAATCATTTCAGCGAAATTCTCACAGGTTTTATATAACGTGTTTTGTAAAGGAAGGAATGTCTGGAACAAAAAAATGAGAAAAGACTCGTCACAGTTATGATTAATGTGTCGTATGTTGATTGTAAAATAAAATAATTTCTTTATATTTTAATTTTAATATAGTTAACCATAAAAGTATTCTTTTCTTGTATCATCTTGTACATAAAACCCAGTTTCGACACATTTTCTTTGTTGGTACTAGGTTCCTCCAATTTTCAATTCTATCGATTTTTCTGTCATCATTTGTTCACGGAAAAAATTCAGTCGGCGCCCTTAACGTGGCCTTTTCTAGTTTTCCTAACTTCGTTAGGGACCCGATAAGGAAATCTAATCATTGCCCTACTAACCTAGTCGCGAATTAAAAGTATCGGTCGTTCATAGACTTAGTTATTAAGATCTGACACAAGCTTTCCCATTAAGCCCATGGTAAACGAACGAACAAATTCAATTTTTAAAATATTTATTTGAACTTAATTGCAATTTCTGTGTCTTAATTAAGATGTATCGCATCAACTTAATCAGACATTTAAAGTTTTTTCTGTGAAACAAGATTTTTTACATTTATTTTTTTGCATATGTAAAAAATAATTTTTTTTTGTCACTGGCGAGATTTGAACCTTAAGCCCTGTGAATTTTAGTTGTAGACGTTAGTCCACTGAGCTATTCGCATATCGGTAGAAATATTTGTTCATTGTCTATTCCAAGTATAACAAAAATGTAAACACGTCATGACTTTAAACATTTATACGAATGCGACTGAAATAATAAAAATAAAAACACATTGAATTGCTTTAGCCGGATACCAAACGTTTGCAATATTTAACAATTGTTGCTAAACGATTGAACGATAAACTTAACGATACTCGCACGATACATTGTACATTTAATTAACTAATTTCGTAAATTAAAAATTCATCTCATCGATGCAACATATTGAACGTGCAAAAAATTCAAAAAATATTTGCATAAATAAATAAGACGAACAAGAGTAACAATCGCTGCCAGTTACATTAATTAATTAAATAAAATTGTTACGAAATACATTTTTTTAAAAATAAATGTACAAACGAAAATATTGATTAACGCAATTAACGAGTAACACTGTATGTCATAAGAATAAAATAAATAATTCTATGATTATAGAAATGAAAAAAAAAAAAAAAACAAACTTATTTCGTTGTAACGAGAAGTGCCCATCTCCGGTTACCGATGTCTCCGTCCGTACATTATGTTTTATAAGCCATTCTCTTGGAAAGCTAGCAACAGAGAGTACGTTTTACCCTATAACTCGTCTCCGTTTTATGTCGAAATCTTCTCATACTGTCGCGAAGTGAAAGAGTCAAAGGATGCTCGCGATCGTAAAGCATATGTACGATACATCCAGTAGGGGGCGCGAATGTTAAGCCATCGCATTACAGAATAGTATAAGGCCGCCTTAAGGCATGCATTTTAATTTCCCAGCCTCGACATTTGCGTAACCCAGTTTCGCCATTGTTCGATTCAATGGTAGATCGTAACGTCCGCCGAGGCCTGGCTCGCCCGACGCACCGAGATTACAATGCGTGTATGTATCATCGTATATACGTGTATACAAGTATATATATATATATATATGTGGTATATATTTATTTATTTATGTATATATGTATATACGTCATGATTATGTGGTATATTGTATATATACGACATGGATGTGATTTCTATAGCACGTGCGTATGTGCTACATACACGATATAAATAATGGGGTGCACTGACATGTGTAAGACATGCATCCAGTGTATGTACAATACGAGTACAATAACTACACAGTGACACGACCGGTTGAGCGATAAGCAGGCGTCCCAGTGAGTTAAACAGGAATTTACAAATTCATGGACTTTCTCTCCTTATCGCAATCTCTCAGCGAGCGAGCAAGCGAGTGACTATGCGACCTCGTGAACCCTATGCCCCGTTCCGGTAATACGGTATAGACTCGTCGATCATCGATCATTCGTCATTTTTGCAATTCGCTATTGAACGTCTGTCTGTCATTCAACGTAGAGTACTCGTTGACACTATCTTGTAAGAGTATGTCAAGTAGAATGGAACGGCGCACGAATCGCAAAACTTTAGATATACGAACATGAGAATGCGAGAAATTATTGTGTTTTTATATCGAGCTCCTATAACAGACTGCGACTACTTGCACTTGGCGGTAGTGCAACAAGGGGTGGAGGAGGAAGAGAAGGAGGCAGAAGAATCAACAGGTGGTTGCATTCCCTTGGAACAACTACACGGTCATAAGTCCCTGTTTCTTTATCTTAATCGTAAAATAAAAGGAGAGAGAGAGAGAGAGAGAGAGAGAGAGAGAGAGAGAGAGAGAGAGAGAGAGAGAGAGAGACCAAAGGATACATAAAACCGGAAAGATGAGTCACTGTTATTCTCTCGTAATAACTAGCGCTACATTGCAGCGATGTTGCAATAGAAAGCGAGATGAGACCATGAGCTATGCACTCTAATATTTTTAATTCCTATTGTATTGGTGAGTATGAAATAAACCAATTTAATATCTATATATTATCTCTTATCAATTTCAGTTCGAGGAAACGTCTTTTGTTATTTTATTATTTTTGCTAATTTCCATGACGATTTAATTAAGCTGGCCTTCGAGTGTTTATCATATGCAATTCCGAGATATTGGATCGCGCCCGCTCGATTAGTCTTTAATGGCCATCTCTCGTCGCTAAACGACACTCGAATTAATACTAAAATGTCTGGGTAAGCAAAGTGTTTACCGACCGCGTTGCGTACCTGCGCAACGTAATACGTTTTCACGATCGGGCCCGTGACAGAGTGCAGCACCTGCAGAGTCACCGGTCGCTTTGGGTCTTGGATAGAGAATGGTGGGGGAGTCTCATGAGCCTCGTGCCGCATTCCCACCACCGGCATCTCCGCCAGCGTTTCTGGTTCCCCACCAGGCTGAGATCCACGCGGTCGTCAAGGCCCAAATAGAATAAGAAAGACTAAGGGAACGCGTGGCCGTGCGCTGCTGTTGTTGCTGCTGGACATAATCCGAGCCCAGCAGCGCTGATTGACCCTGAACTTCAGGCACTGCAGCAGTACAGACTTCGCGGTACAAGACTGTAAGCCAGAGAAAATATGTGTGTGCGTGCGTGCGCGTGCTGCTGGCATGCAAGAGAGAGAGAGAGAGAGAGAGAGAGAGAGAGAGAGAGAGAGAGAGAGAGAGAGAGAGAGAGAGAGAGAGAGAGAGAGAGCAAGTACAGTGCGCACCAACAATTTCCTTATTCAGCGATTTTCTCGATGCATAGCGATCATTACGTATGCGCGCGGGTATGTCACGACGCGCGCGCGCGGCTATAACTCTTACCCAAGGCCACCCCTTTTTTAATGCACTCGGGTCTCTCGGTTATATTCACTTCTCGATGCATGCAGATACATATAGCACTGTCAAATAGGAGTCTCGTGTAGATGCATAATACCGATTGGATAATTGAGTTTTCATAATCACGCTCACGTTCTGGGAAAATCATCGGAAAGACTTCGCTGAAAGGAACGATTTATCGATAAAATCAGCGATATTAATGCGATTTTTATTGATCGATGCAATTGAAACTTTGGATTAATATTCGAGAACGAAAGTCATTGAAATCACTCGTTGATCTACTTGGTAAAAATTTGTCGGATTCGACCTCGGATTCTTGCTGAAACAATGACGCACGGGAAAAGAAATTAGTTGTGACACTCCGATAAAATAATTGTAAATACGCTTCGCAGATAATCCTTAAATACGCATGAATAACAAAATGTACTAAATCATGTGGGAAAAAAATGTAATTTTTGTGTTCTTTGATTAATCGTTGACAATTATATTGTCAGAAGAATTTTTTTATACTTTGGCTAAGATCAAAGACAATGTTAACGTCAAAGATATTCCTGATACGATATTCATTGAAAACAATCGGTGAAAGTATCGTGGCGTCGATATCACTGCCAAGTTTTTCCGGGTACGATTACGACGATCGTGCAACGTATCGCAACGATCCCACCCACACCCGATACCGACCTTGATTGTTACATAGACGCTCGTTGAGGAGTCTCACGAAGACTGCATAGATGCAACTCGTTCCTCCCACACTTGTCCGAGGTGTACACTTGTGAGATTCCTATCATATCGTGGATCGTGCTTGCTCGTCTTTTTTTCCTGGAATATAACAACCATCATAGAGATGGATCATTTGGATTCCTATGTACGCCTCTCACTCGTTTCTTCATTTTTTCTTCTCGTTCTTTGCTCATAATTAATAGTCACGTTCTAATATTTCCTCATAGCCGAATAAGTGGTACAGTTGTTAATCATTCTATGACGATTAGCCTACGAAACACACGGAATAGACGGACGGAGGGATGTCGGTAATCAATAATCTTCCCCTGAAGAGACGATCACTGTGCAGTTACGACTCTGTTGCTCTCCTACAAATTGCCATTCGATTAATCGGATGATCCTTGATCGGCGTCTCTTACTTTTCTCGTAATTTGCATTTTACACTTGCTAATTGCATTGCAATCTATGATGATCCTACTTATCGTTGAGGTCGATCGAAAACATCTCCGGTACACGATTTAGACGTTTCTTTTTATTTCTACGCTCCATCACCTTTTCCTTCGCCTGTCTCTATCCTCCACCACACGCAGCGATGGCAAATCGTTTGTTCCATCGATGCATCTCGCACATACGTACGTTTTACATGTGTAACAACCTGCAGCAGCACCCGTAGCAGCACGATCTTTCGTATACGTATAGCATCGTCGAGAACTCGAGACGGAGCGCAAAGAAACGGGAGTGACGCGATTCTTAAGCTTCGTGACTCTTACTCAAGGTCTCCCCTTTCCAATTCCGCATGATCGAAGGTCGCACTCTGTCGCGGTACAGCGACGATCACTCCCGCGCCCGCGTTAATGCCACTCTCGAACTATACCGCGCGAGAAACTTTTCATTTCCGCCAACAGAGTTTTTCTCTCGATGCATCGAGTAAGACACGTTGATGACGGTGCGCGAGATCTCTGTTATAATCGTCTAGTCTTTTAGTATTTAAACCGATTCGCACGACAGGAGTACAGGTAAATTTTTACTGAGCCTGTACCGATCGATCGATAAATCGATATCTCGTTGAACGCGGGAAATGTTTAAAAACAAAAAAAAAAACAACAGAGAGACAAGTTATTGCGATTTCAAATGTAAAAGTGCATAAATAATTTGATATTAATGTTACGAAAAAGTTACGTCGACATGTACGAAGAAACGATTTATCGAGACGGAAGAACGTATTTTAAAAAATCAGTAAATTCATATTTTATTCCCATGAGACACGAGAAGCTTCGGTAAAATAAATTGTCAACGATTCGAAAGTTTAGAAGACAAATGATATGAGATTTAAATGAAATTGAATTTTTACATATTATCTGTTGCAGACGATGTATACGGACGGTCTACTGACCCTTCATTATGGGAAACATCCGGCAACGTTGGCCGCGGAGGTCGGGGCCTGGTACAGCGGGGACCGTCACGTCGACGTCACCCTGGCCTGCGACGATGGATCCGTCATGAGAGCCCATCGTGTCGTATTAGCCGCAGCTAGTCCACTTCTGGCTAGTCTACTTCGTAATCCGGCCCTGGACCACGTAGTCCACTTATCCGGCGTTCGGAGGACCCAGCTCAGTCACTTGCTCGAATTTCTTTACAATGGCGAGGCTCTCATACCTGTAAGACGCTTTATTGATAAACTATCGCCCCACGAATGTCTGATCTCTCGATGATCAGTCGTTCAAGGTGTATGAGTCTCTCATTAAATTATTACATTTTTTTTCAGTCGACGGAGTTGACGCCGCTGCGGGAACTATTCGATCTTTTACAAATAAAATCGGAACTTTTCGATCCAAATCAACCGCAAACCTCGAGCGACTCCGAAGCATTGAGGATAGCGACCCCACAGGCGTCGGATAGCCAGGAGAGCTCCAGTTATGAGTCACAGTACGACAGCAGGTGCGTAAAAAAAATGTCTCACACCATTAAGCCTTCCAAATACTTAAAAAAAAAAAAAAATAAACCACTGTTAAAAAAATCACTTTCCATTGACTAAATTACAATCTCATTGAATTGATTACATAAAATGATGATTAAAAAATCCTATTAATGGAAATAAAACACGTTCTTCCCTTTTTTCACTTACTGTTTGGTAATTAATAATAATAATAACAATGTAATCAATTTTAAAAAATGCTTGTCGATCGAGAAAGATTCGAAGAAAATGAATACGAATCTCAATGTTTGTATCAGGCTTGATGAGCATCATTTATTTGACTCTCCAGGCAATCGAATAATCCAGCCGACTGTTGCTCGGTGCTCATAAAGAGCGAAGGCTGCGACGAGGAACCGGAAGTCGACGTGGAGGGTGTAGAGGGCGACGCGATGCTCGCCGACAACAGAGAAAGCAGTATAGAGCCACCGAGGCGAAGGGATAGTTCGGATCCCGTGAATCTCAGTCTAAATTCTGGGATCTCGACGACCAGTGACAGCTCTCACGACACGACTCACAGGTAAGCATCGATCAGAACGAAAATAAGTATCTCAAACAACGTATTCGCGTTGGTCATTTAATAAATATACAATATAATTTGTATCAATTAACACAGGCTAGAAAAGACGCTCTTGGAAAGGAGAGAATCGATGGAGGAGGCGGAGGAGAGACGACGACAATTAGCGGCTCGTCTCTCGCTGGGTCTTGAGCCTGGTAAACGGAAACCCGAGGAGATACCGATTCCACCAGCCGAGGCGTACGTCGTAACGCCCCACAGGAAACGAAGACCGGGATTTCACAACGCCCCAGCACAGAATCCTGCTTTTGTGCCGTTCAACCCTGGATTCGAGACGCCAAGGAGGTTGCAGGCCCCACATCCGTTGAGCGTCTCGGCACCGCCTTACCTGGTAGGTTTAACCGAGGTCGATGGTAGACGCCAATGATATCCAATGTCAATGTCTCTGTATCGCACCTCTGAACAAATCAGCGTGTAACGTTCCAAAGATTATATTTTCGTTTACTTTTCTTTGCATTTGTAATTGATGAACGAAATTCGTAACAACATCAACGATCAATGTCTTTGCTCGTAGAAATGAATTTAAGCAACGTTTTTCTATAAATTTCGTTGATCAATTACAAAATAAAGAGTGAAATAAAACGAACTTTTTATTTCTTTGGGTTTATATGCGATCGTTGAACAAAAATATCTGGAATTACGATACGAATAGTCGTTGTCCTTGGTAAATCGATTTATTTTTATAATTGATGAACGTGACTAACGATAAATTTATATTTTGACAGCAGGATAGGTCCGTAACCCCACCCGGAGCATCGCACAGGCCGCCGAGTGCCGATCCAACATCGGCAGCGGGTCTGGAGCCACCGTGGGGTGCGTGGACATTGCCACCTTCGCGAGCACCGCCTCCACCCCCGGCGGAGGACCCACCGAAATCTAATCCCGTCAGAGAATATCGTTGCACCTACTGCGGCAAGCAATTCGGCATGTCGTGGAATCTCAAGACGCATCTCCGAGTTCACACGGGCGAGAAACCCTTCGCCTGTCGTCTGTGCGTCGCGATGTTTAAGCAGAAAGCTCACTTGCTCAAGCATCTGTGCTCGGTTCACAGAGGGGTAATAGCAGCACCCGACAACACATTTACCTGTTGCTTCTGTTCGCTAAGCTTCGACAGCTTGCAGGAGCTCATCAGGCATCTGTCGGGGCCACACAACAATCTGCTACTTAGCAAAAATTTACACGACTAGCGACGGGGCTGAAGGTCGACTGGCAACACCATTGGGGTCTCGATCGCTTCTTCGCGAGCCACGCGTCACCGATTTACGATAATTTTTTATTTCGCATATTGAAATTGTGACCGGAAATGGGATCTCTTCGAAGAGAAGATAATCTCGTGGATGAAGCGAGAGTGCAAGCTCCGCGGGTTCACGAATCTCAACGATAAAAATTTATTGAGCGAGGAGTTTGCAAAGCGCAAGTACAGGACCCCGCGAGGATTCCGCTGTTCTCATCGTGAGAGAAGATTGTTCGATATTGAAAAATGCTTCTCGCTGAGAAAATAAGAAAAGCGGAGACAGCAGCCGGGACGACCTTTTTTAATAATACTACACTATGGTATTGAAAACCGTGCACGCCTTTTCTCGCAGGTGCGACGAAATCTCCCGATGAATATGTTTTACTGATAATAAGCGAAAACTCACCGACGCCCGATAATATCCGATCGAATCACGAAGATATCTCGGAAGGGTGGCGTCGAAAACTTTTAGAAAGAAAAATGTAGAACGCTAGTCGTTGACACGAGTAGGATAAGACGTTAGAATTGTATGTTTGAGAAGTAAAAACCGAGGAAGACACGAGAATCGAGGAATTCGCGCGATTTCAAACAGTATCTCGCCATATTGGCTCTCGTGGATTACCCGTTCTTACGATTAATCGTACCGAAAGAAATGTTCGCGGTGCGAATTCCATTCTCCGCGCCTCGTATCTCTTGTAAATAATGTTACATACATAGTTTATATTTTATAAATACGAAAGGACATTATTATTATTTATTTACCAGTTGCAAAGGGACCAACCGACTTTCCACCGATTTCTGTCTTAGTTAGTTATTAGATAGTGCCTGCCCGTAATCGCCACCAACCAATTGACCGTACGTGAGATTTAATAAAAGCAAAAGAAAGAAACAAACAATATTGTTATAATTATGATTCGATTCTCTCGATCGCTCCGTATAACGTTGGAATCTCTAAATTTTGTATAGCAACGCGCGTACAAACTTTCGATTTGTCGGTCTAGCGTCAAGTGTCAGTAAAAATAATAGAAATAAATAAAATCTTAAGGAGTTTACCGACTGGTGTAACGTACAATGGTTTTAAATTGGTCGATTGGGCAGTGATTTCATGTGTTCATAGGCTTAAGTGTGTACGGGAGGTAATGCTCGCTTAGGAGACCGTCAATAATTACGTAGGCAGGTTAATTAATTGATTGTTAACGTCGATTCAATCCAATTCGTATTGGTAGCCGCTTAGTCGACGATAACTTTGGCGCAGGACGTCAGATACCTTCAAGAGCTCAGCCTGGCGTTTTATTAATTTTTTTTCCAAATTAATTTCTTTTTCGTTTCGTTTTTTGGCTGTTGGAGCATTTCTTCGCGATTGACCTCCTGAAAATAAAAACAAAACAAAACAAAACAAATGCCTTAAAAGTCGACGACAAAGAAAATTGTATATTTAGAATATAAAAATCCGAAATTATTGTTCGTCTTGATTGGCGAAAAAAATTAATAAATTTTACGTAAAAATTGTTATTTTCGAGGAAAAAAATAATTTAAAGAAATATAATGTTACACGAATGTTATCATGACGTGTGCATTTTTCACACTGTAAAATTTTATTTCAAATCTCATGATCACGGAAGATTGCAGAGGGATAAGAATATTTTTTCACGGTAGCAATAAAACAAGAAGAAAAATAAATAAATGTAAAAGAGATAAAGAAAAAGAAGATATTACTATAAGAAAAGAAAGAAGATGAAGAAACAGTACAATAAATATTAAGAAAAAAAGAACAGAAAAGAAGAAAAAAACAACAACTCGTCGTGCCGCATAATACCCCAAGCAGAATGCATAATAAAATAGAAAAGATAATAATACATAATTCTTATTTCCGAAGCAGTACACCAAAGATATGTTCGTAGGGCCGTTCGAGTGGTTACTAAATAAGTTATTTTCTGTCTTCGTGAAAAAGAAAAAAACACGAAAGGTGTGAGAACGGTGGAAGAGATTCTTTTGAAAGATAAAAAAGAAACGTCGAGACCTGAACCCTGTAACGAATTTAAGACGATACCTACGACAGATCGCTGTACACGCATAATTAATGAAACAATTACAAAATAATAAACTCTGTTGAATACGCTCCCTCCTGTTATGCACTCTCGTTCTTATAGCTTCTGAAAACCGCCTGTGTGTTTCCTGGCTCCGAGAATTACGCAAGAAATTATATAAATTTTATAATTCTTTCTACCTTGCCGACATTTAACTGTTAAAATATTTTATAATTTGGATTATAATCGATAAACGAAAGAAACAAACAAAGATAATCTCGAGTCAGGAAAAAACAGCCAGCACAACAGTGAACGCAATGTGATACTAAATGATAAATAAAATAATTATTGTTTAGCGCGCGCGAATTCTCTCGCGGCGGGCACAACAACTTTCAATTAGCGATCCGTGGTGATTTATAAGCCCTAGCTTTCTTTCGAACCTAAGCGCACTAGGTTATTATTAATATTATTAATATTATTAATATTATTGTTATTATTATTATTCATAATAATATTATTATATTTTTAATTCATCATAGATTTTATTATATTTACGGCGTCGATGATTTTCAAACGACGCGATCTTTTAATTGTACATACACCCACGAATCTCGCCCAGGTCTCCTCCTTCGTTTTCTCGTACCATCGATGATATTGACCTCATCTACGAAGTCCACTCAAACACAACATACGAAGAAAAAAAAAACGACAATAATTGATATTCACTCGCTCGCATAGATCTGCTCGATCCCAATGACAATTTTGCTATTAATAAATCCACGAAAACATGACACCTTGAAATGGCAACAACAATGCAATCGTGACTGTTAGAAATTTATTATTATTATTGTTATTATTATTATTTAAATACCGTGACATTCTAATTGTCTTCGTCCTCCGCGTCTCTGTATTCTTCTTTTTCGTCTTTGTATTCAATTTTCAATGTTTCCTTTATTATTTTTTTTCTTGGAAATCTGGGCGAACGATGTAGTTTTTTTTAAGCATCATCTTCCGAGCGGAAAACTTCTCCGCGTGCTTTCTTAGTGTTCATAGGTTTACGAAAAATAAATTAATTGAGAAATTACGTACCGAGAGGATAAAAAAGTTATTCACCAACATCTGATACCGTCGCGTTATCCTATACGTTCAATCTGAGAGCAGCCTACTGCCTGATCCAAGATTAATTCCCTTGATCCAAGATACCGTTTGGACATTTAACAGCCCAAAAGAATTTTCTCATACAAGAGATTTAAATATATAATATTTCGTGGCACCGCTCAAGATTTTTTTACAACAGCCATAACCGAGCGGACAGCACGAGAGAATGGAGAAGAGTCAGTACCGATTTATTGCTTATGCGTCGAAAAGTCAGACAGCCAGAGACTGCGCCCGGGGTCGGTTCATCGCTCAGATATTACTCTCGTACATATACGAATCTAACGGTTCAAAGTTTTACTTTTGTAGAAAAAAAGTAAGAAATAAAAAAACAGTGAGAAATGCTCGCGCGCACTGAGACCCGTTACCGTCGTTAGCTGGCTTGGGCTCAGCTCCAGCGAGGTGTAAGCGCGTATGCAAAGCACACGACTGGTTTCATCGAAGTATCAGAGGTTCGGAGCCAGCATGCGTCTCGCGACTCGCGAGTACGCTCAAGCGCTCTATAAATAATTGATGATTTCGCGAAGCAATAGTCCTCTCCTCGCGATTAAACACTCGAGCAATTTTCCTAGCAATAAAAAAGTTTTATAAAAACAAAAAAAAAAGAACAATTTCAAATATCTCTACCAACGATTGGTTCTCTTTACTTGATATGCGCGTAATCATTGTTTTTATATTTTTTCTATTTCATTTTAAGTATCTATTCAACCTGGCGAGAGGATAGTGTCTCTAGCAACCGTATAATTCACATTCATGTAAGAAACAGAGAGAGACAGAGAGTGACAGAGAGAAAGAGAGAGAGAGAGAGAGAGAGAGAGAGAGAGAGAGAGAGAGAGAGAGAGAGAGAGAGAAATAAAGCAATGGGCAAAGTCCAAAGTGCAATGCAAGAGGGCTTTGACCAGCGGGTATGCTGACTGTCGATGTTTTACTTGGAGCTCGGAAAAGGGTTCAACACCCAAGGGTACCTGGAGCGCAATTCTTTTTATCCGGACCTCGGACACTTCTGGTTCTCTCGAGCACATCCTTTCAAGAGTCGAGAAAGAGCTAACGAGAAAGCAAAGAAGCAGCATCCCACGAGAATCGCAGAAAGGAAAAGGATCTGTGAGCGAGGATGATAAAATTGTCGAAAAGCTAGCAATCAAGAATAAAAATAGCCTCTGGCGTAATACTTGATAAGTCGAAACTTCACGGATGAGACTCTTTCGATGAACCGCAGACTTTCAGGAGTGCACCGGGAACGAGAGGAACTGCTATTAATATAAGAGAATTATTATAATTATTATCATTGACCTTCGTTATGCGACTACTGGGATGCAAGGGGTCGTCGCACCGCGTTTATAAATCGACGTTAAGGAGACGCGCACTTCTTCGTGTCCAGCTTTCTCTTTTTCGTCGTCTTCTCGTTATTCCTTGCAGCCTCTTCGAAGAAGCCGAGAGTGTATAACTTGGATAACACGCGCTGGACCATCAGCGGACGAGTGTATTGACCAATGGTCGTCACGTGCCTGCGGGATAGCTGGGTGCTCGCTCGCTCGCTCCTTCGCTCCTTCTGCTTCGTCTTCTTCGTCGGGTTCCGTCTTCTTCTTCTTCTTCTTCTCCTTCTGGCAACGAGTGGCTTACGCGGTGTCCCGTGATGGTACCGTAACGCAAGAGAGCACCGATGACACGCACGGATGAAGGCAACACACGCTTAGTGGACCCTGGCGTCGGATGTCGATGAACGGGCTCTACCCGGTGACACCGGAGAGGTGGAGGAACTCGTGGGGGGAAGAAATGTCCGGTCAACGCTCCTGCCCTCCGCAGCAAATGTATATAAGACACGGGGTTCGACGATCTTTACGCCATATCGTACAGAAATGTTGAAGAAGATCCTTTGCGTAGTGTCCGTCCTGGCTCTTGCCGGGGCACAAATTCCAGCTCTGACCAGATGCCCCGATTACGTACCCATGACCGAATTTGACATGAGCAAGGTAAGCAATTTTTTCTTGTTATTTATTCTTGGATAATATGGATCAAACTCTTATGTTTTGTTCACAAAGTTATTCTTCATTTATATTTGTTATTATAGTAATGAAATAATATTTATATTCTTCAGTTCTTGGGAGTTTGGTACGAAGCTGAGAGATACTTCCAGATCAGTGAATTGGGTACTCGTTGCGCGGTAACAAACTACACTCAAGAAGAAAAAGGCACATTGAGAGTCAGTCACGAAGTGACCAATCGATTGTGAGTGAAAAATTCAACAATCTTTTAATTGTTAGTAATAAAAATTTATGTCAATTGTCAACGATATTTCAATTATTTATTTATAGCACTGGAATTAAGAGAGTTCTGGAGGGTGAGATCAAGACATCCAATTTAAAAGCTGATTTAGGAAAGTTCAATGTTAAATATACGGTACCGTTCACACCTGAATTGAAGTACACCGTTCTCGAGACCGATTACAAATCGTACGCGTTACTCTGGAGCTGTTCTGGCATTGGACTATTGAATGCACAGAACGCTTGGCTAATGACAAGGTCGCGTCAACCTGATCCGGAGACCATTCAAGCGGTATTACATATTTTTAACTTAACTATCCGTGTAAAAAGACAAAGTTTAAATGATTTCATTTGATATCGATCAATCGTGTATATGATTATTAGTTAAACACTTCTATAAATATTTGCTTTCGTCAGGCTTACGGTGTCCTCGATAAGTACAAGATCTCGAAGACCTTCTTCGTCAAGACCAACCAAGCGGACTGCGCTCCCGTGGATAACCTCACGCCTGCCAAGCCAGCCGAGAATGCCGAACAACCGGCTGTTCAAGAAGCAGCCGAGGAAGAGGTTGTCGAGGAACAGCAGCAGGCGAGGAACGTCGTAAACTTTGGATCAGGAATCGTACCCAATGCACCGAGTGCCGTCGTCGAAACGAGTAAAGCCGACGTTGCCGAAGCGGCTGAAAAACCAGAGACAGAAGCAGCAATCGAGGTTAAGACTAAAATTCAACCTGATGTTCTGCCTAAAGCTGTGAATCAGATTGAAGCCAAGCCTGAAATTCAGAACGCCGAACCCGTTGAAGCGGTTCAGGAAAATAAGGAAGAATCGAACGTCGTTGAAAAGGCTGTCGAAGCAGAAATTTCTCCGCCAGCTTCGGTGCCTCAAGTTATCCTCAAGACAGCTGATCGCGCCAAAGAGTTGGACAAAGTATCGACGGAAGACGCGAAGCAATTTCAACCATTTGAAATTATCCAGGAGGCCTTGGCCAACCCCATTGCCCAGTTCCAGGAGACATTCGGCGATCCAGTCGCTCAGATCCAGGGGGCGTTCGCAAAACCCGTGGCACAGATCCAGGAGGCTTTAGCAAAACCTGCGGCACAACTCCAAGAGGCGTTCTCGAAACCCTTTCAACAGATCCAGCAAACCTTCGCTGGGCCACTACAAAACATTCAGCAAGCGTTTAACATCCCACCGAAGAATAAACCCAATGCCATTGAAAAGCCAAACGACAAAATCAATGATGCTCCTGAGAAACTCGTGGAGACAATTAAGGAAACACCGAACGTACCAGCGGCTGAGGCTACGTCCGAGAAACTTCCCGAAGAAATCAAAGAAAAAGAAGCGACGCCTAAAGTGGAGGAAAAGAAAGAAGAACTCGAGAAGATCGAACCCTGACGGGGACCAGTAAAATGTTGATTCATTCGATACACGACTCTGGCATTATCCAAGTGGTCAAACGAGGAACTTATTTGAATTCTCAGGCTCGTAGCGGCTCGTAGCTTCTTTTCGCTCGATGCGGTGCGAAAGAGCAGCGAACCAGTCTCGCCCGGCGAATCTCTAATTTACTTTTTATGACTCAACTAAGTTTTTTAACTATATTCACCAGAAACGAATGCTCCACGATGAAAACGTAGTAAAAAGTTCGTATAGTTATAGGTAAAGAAAAAAAAAAGAACAAACGAACGAAAAAAGATTATCAAAAATGTTATTATTGTACAAACGAAAAAAACAAAAAAAAAATATTGTGAATAAATTGTTACATAAAAATGTGTTATAAATGGAACTTTTGTTATTCATAAGCCCTGCATTGCCTTTTACCTGTAAAATTTATGGTGCGACATTGATCGATGACTCAATTTTTCGCATGAAATGTTGTTCAAGTCACTGGAAAAAAATATAAGTTTATTCATCATTCTATGAGAATACTTTTATAAAGTTATTAGCAAAATTAACGATGAGTTAAGCAATTTCAATAAATAACACCAGGGGATACTTTGCACAGCTAGATATTACCTTCTAGAATCCAATTACACGCTGCAGAGACGTCAATTGTAAGCAAGTGACCTAATAATACAAATCATATGCATAGTTGGCGATAAGTGATACTCGAATCTTCTCCGGCCCAGGTTGACGTTGATCATTCAAACAAAAAATGATTCCGTAGTCTTGCTCCACTGCCCTCTATGATGCATGGAAAAAATTCTAGAAAATATACGACAAACACCATAACAACTCGGAAGTGGTATAACATACTTGCATTACCATATTACTTGTACCGATAGAAAGTTTCAAGCCTCGCTCGATTGTTCGTTTATTGAGCTACTTCCAAGGGAATGTTTTGTTGATTTCTTTGATTCACGTCGTGTACGAAGATTAACGCGAATGTACAAAAATTAACAGAGTAGGCGTCTTCGGGTATGAAACTAATTTGGTCAATACGATGAAAAGAAGACGATGGTGGAGAATAAAAATGTGTTCTTCCGATAGTCAGGCCTTAAGGCTATGTCCGATTGGATACGAAGGATTACAAAGTGGCAGGGATTGGCGAATTCGAGCATCGTGCATGGGTTTCTTGAACTCCGTTATTTACCGTTACTGACCCACTAACTGACAAACACCTCTCTCGGGCCTACTACGAGAATAAGAGAGCCTCGAGCTCGGAAGGTCCACGACAATCGAGAACGTTGGTCCCCAAGGCCAGTCACAGACACGCATCACGAACGTAAAGTTCGGTAAAAGATACACGGCTTCGTAATACTCGTTGCTATACAATCCGGCTGTGTCGATAGTGTTCAAACTCGTTGAGTAATCTTTAATCAGTTACGAAACTTGGAGGGTCAAGTTCATCATGTTAAAATCATCGACAGGTAAGAAAACGACTTAATTCCAAGCGGATATATGGCCGAAGAACGCAGGCAATAGAAGAAAGGATCAAAGAGTGAGATTAAGTGTCAAAGCGATTAAAAACAATAATAAATATAAATGTAAAAATAATCAAAAAGTTTTTGAAAATATGATTTTTTAATTATATTGTAACATTATAATAATATTTTAGTAAATATATAAACTCGAAATAAAAAATTAATTTGGCATCTACGATTATAAGAAATTATTTTATTATTTTGATTATATTTAGATAAGAAAATGCTGTGGGTTCCTTTGGTTCTGTCATTGGCAACTGGGGCATTAGGAGTTCTGCCAGATTTTGGAATTTGTCCTGCAGTGACGGCGGTCGAACAATTCGATATTCAAAGGGTCAGTTAATATTATTTTGTACTTTTTCTACGCTCTATAGTCATCAACGATTGTATACGCTATACAATACGTTGTATGACGAGTGAAATGGATGTGTACACGCGATACGTTAGATCGTATACGTAGATTACACCAAGTGTTACGTTATCAACTACTTATCATTACCAATTATGACCATTTCTCGAGTACACAGTTTCTGGGAAAATGGTACGAGGCCGAGCGATATTTTTCCATACTATCCATCGGCACGAAATGTTCTACATCTAATTATACTATGAGCGAAGATGGTACGCTTCGTGTAGTCGAGTCACATATTTCAACAATGTGAGTTACACTTGGAAATTTTATAAACGTCAAGGTAAAAATTGTCATTAATACGATTGAATGAATAATGAGATAAATTTAATTTTTATCTCTACAGTTCCAGGACGGAATCGAGTACGATCGGAAGTATGACCACGACCGGAAAAACCACCGAACCAAAGTATTACGTCCGATTCGATACGGTTGGAATTCCTTATACAATGTCGTACTGGATATTGGGAACTGACTATGAAAATTATGCTGTTGTATGGAGTTGTGCAAATGTAGGACTTTTCAGGTGAGAAGAAAAATCGATTTTTTTGTCTAAAAAATTGAATGAATTCGAATAAAAATATTGATTGTTCGATACAGTTTGAAGAGTACGTGGATCATGACTAGACTGAGGCAACCACGTGTCGCGGTTCTTGAGAGTGCTTATCGGATACTCGATAGGAATCAGATTAGCAGGGCGTATTTGTTCCGTACCGATCAGAAAAATTGTCCGGCTGTCTACTAAAAAAATATATATATATCTATTTATATCGGTGGCCTTAAGGAATTTCCACCAAGTGCATTTTCATTGTGAATCATACATTTGTCAGAAAAAGTGGTTAACACGCGATACTCACGTGTCAGGAGATACCGATCGTTATGACAGCTTATGATGATAATTTTGTAACTCTTGACTCATCCAAAACTGTATTTATTTCCGTATTTATTTATACATTTGATCAGCCATATTTTATTGATCAATCACTGAGGTATTTAATACAATTTTATGATAATGGTGCCTCCTTAGACTGAGTTAAAACAATTCTCATTTAAAATAATTATTTATTTTTCTTTTTGAGACTCGGCTTTCGCCGTGACATTTCAAATTTGTATTGAGAAAGGAGATTCGTAGATTCGACTAAATCAAGCGGGCCCGGACTGTCCAAAAAAATGTTTAATTAGATCAACCAAGTTTTTTGTTTCTTTAACAGTCATTCGGTTTAACAGACCAACACATGTTTGAAGCGAGCAAAAATGTTGATGCGTTAACTAAAAATTTATTTGACAGCTCGTGTTTGCTGGATTTTGTTGAGCTAACCAATCTCTCTTCTCAGTGTAGATGTGTCATTGTTGTTACTGTTACTTTAATATACGTTATTACTTTGCCATGTATTTATTTATTTATTTATTTATTTATTCATTTATATAAAGTAATAAAATAAAAATATAACGTACCTGGTTATGTCATTTTCTTACCTTTGGAGCTTAACAATTGGTTAAGGATAGAACGATGGAAATTTTTGAAGAAATAATTACTGATAAGGTCTACGCTATCGGCATAAGACTAAATCTGCGCTTGTAAGTGTAAGAACGGATTAAACAAATCCATTTCTCGTCTACTAAATATAACATTTTTTTTAAATGTCATTTCTTTCTTTGTTTTTGTTAAGTTTTTCTGTCAGTCTACTATTCCGATAATGAGTTATCGGTGTAATCGGATAAAAATTTTCATTGATTTATCGAATTATGATATTACCACGGAATACCTTAAGGCGTCATATTTATTTATTCTAATATGAATGAAATGCGAATGATAGAGGCGTTAGAATTCGATGATTCAACGGGTGATATTGAAATCACAGATGATGGCGACTTTGGTTAAAGAAAAACAATATTCTTAACATTTTCCTGATTTATTTCTCTGGATCAATTGATCAATTATCTCTGAAAAAAGTTCCTACTGTATCTATGATAACAGCCGATTATCCCTATCAATTGATAGCCCTAATTCTGTTCTATTCTTATGTAATCACACTATTCTGAACGCGTAACGTCTAGCAGAACCGAGCCTCTTTACTTTTGTCATTCTCTCGCGCAACAACGATTTATGGTGACTGAGGTGTCGATCGGTGCATGGTATCCATTGTTATGCATGCGTTGCTGCAAGCGTGCGTCTCAAGAGAACACGGTGACAAATCCAATCTTTCCATCAACCGCCGTTTGTGTCTACTCCAGCCCCCAGATACACTGCAAAATATTTGCTCGTGTGATGTCGATCGCCACTAGAGGCGCTGGTGGTTATCTCCTCGATGTACGCATAGCTCGTACAGCAACATCTCGAATATAATACAAGCAAAGCTGTCAAATTACCATCAGCGCCACGTAACGGAGTGATGTTTATGATTATAAAAAGCGTATCATATTCTCATAGGATGAAAGCATTCGGAATTACGGGATTTGGACGACTATCGTTTGCATCTCCACCCGATTTTAACTCTCGTCGTGTCATCGAAACGACATGATTAAGATGCACATGGAAGTAGACACGTGAGGGAGTTGAAAATATGAGACTTGCCACTATCTCGTATCAATCGAAGTGCGCTAGCCCTAGCAAGCTTTGACAAAAGAGACACATTCGCATGTCCGAACAATTTTGAGAAAGAGACACACGCATAACCGAAAAGACTCGATCATGAGATGACGCACACGCAACGTAAATTATTATCATTTCACTCAAGTTAAGTAACTAGATTTGGGGTTAAATATTAATGTTTCTTAGAAAACAATTCTTATTTGTTTTTCAAAAATAAAAAAATTCTTTTTCAATAAGTTTTTTTTAAGTTATCGTATAGTCGATCATATGTGTTTCTCATGACATTTCCTGGTTTTCCTTCACCGCGATCGCCCTTCATCGGAGCACGATAAACATGCATTTCATATCACCAAGATTACAATCATTGGTGCGCTGTGCTGCGCTAGCTTCGTCACTCAAGCGATACGAGAGATACGTCGCGTGAGGATAGTATTTAAAAACTACTGGCACAACAAGCGCCGTGGCAGTTCAGTTTGTACTTCTTTCATGAAGACAACAAGCTCCGGTATCAGTTAGTAACACTTGTGGCGACTCAACGAACATCTGCGACTCATTATACTCTCGACATAACGTGAAATCTTGGTACATTCGTCACTCGACGAGTCATAATGATCATCGCATTCATAACTCTTTGCTTTTTTGGCAATGCTCTCGCTCAGGTACCAGCGCTTGGTTCTTGTCCGGATGTTGAAACTGTAAAAGATTTCAATATTTCCAGTGTAAGTTTACAAGGGAAAAATATAATTTGTCCCCTTGAAAATCATTGTTAAAAATATTCCAGCGATATTCGTTCTCTCAAACATTTTCGTTTTAACAAATAATTGCTACTTTTTCTAAGTAATTCATCATTTTTTTTCAAATAACTCGCTTTTCAGTACTTGGGAAGGTGGTACGAGGCGGAAAGATACTTTGCGGTATTCGAATTGGGTGCGAAATGCGTGACAGCCGATTACAGTCACGGTGAAAACGGTACCGTTAAAGTCATCAATGCTCAAATATCCCAAATGTAAAAGCAACAATATACTAACATTTAATACGTTTGAAGAAAAATCAATTGTTTATACAATTTTGGATTTTTTTCAGAACCGGAAATCCAGCTTCTATCGAGGGTGTCGCCCGTGTGCCTGATGATTCTGAGCCTGCAAAACTTAAGGTCAAGTTCTCTTCCGTCCCCTTCGGTATCGAAGGCGATTACTGGGTTTTAGGAACCGACTACAATTCGTTCGCTGTTGTTTATAGCTGCGACAACTTTCAAGTGATAAAGTGAGTCGGGAACATTATATAATAGTTTTTCAATTAGATGTTACCCTTGAGAGACATTTATGGATATGCAACTCATCCACTGAAGTACGCACAACGCGTACATATTTCTCTCCTTCTTTACAATACGTGCGTGCTTACCGATTGATACCTTGAGCGCTATAAATGTTATTTTTCTGGTTACTTTTTAATAATCATCTTTGCAGTTATCGTAATATCGCATAATTTTCCAGCTTTAAGTACGCATGGATCTTGACCAGGGATCAAAACCCTTCGGCTGCAGTTATCGCCAAAGCTGATGCGGTCATCGAAAAGAACAACATCAACAGATCGATTTTTTTGAAAACTAACCAAGCAGACTGCCTCGCCGCATCAAATAAATAATTATCGAGTGATATAACGTTAAACGACTGTTTAAAACGCTAATGAAAGCTTTGTGACTCGAAAAATCGACACAGTAAATATTTATATGCATCAATGCGTTGTCTTTATTGTTATCTTCTTCCCTATCGTAAATTAAATGCGAACAGAATGAAGATTGAGTGAGTTATCGGTATACGGTTTTGAATAAAAAATCGTTGCGTATTCTACCAGGTTTTAATGATAGTTCGGTTTACGAGCAAAACAGATAATGCTAAATCGCTGGATACGTCTGCATGATCACTGTAGGTCGATAGATCCTGCAGATGGCGCTGCGGATGTACTAGGCGCAACAACGGCAAACTCGTTCAACATCGGTGAGCGATAAAAGTAGAAATCTGCGACACACCTGGCCAATTTCCTTTCGAAGATACACGTGGATCGAATGGCCGATCGCTTCTAATATCTACTGGCTGATGGCTAAATACAATTTTCGCTGAATCTAGCAACGGATTCTTTCGAATTAACTCGATATACTGTAGTAATACAACATGTCAGCAATGTTCAGCTTAATACATTCAACATTGTTGGAATTACGAGAATAGAAGAGCTTCCAGCTCGGAAGGTCACAACCACTGATCTCTGTATAACACAAGATAGCGTATACCGCGTTAAAATCGTGGGACCAATTGAAGCATGAGGCAACCATGTTGCTTGTGGTATTTTTCTTAAATTTAGAGGGAGATTCAAATAATGGTATGAAAAATGTTGACTGAAACAATTTAATTCGTTTCGAAACACGCAGTATTTGACAGATTCTTTATTTCGAAATTTCAACACAAATTTTAATAAAAATTTTTTCAAGAAACGTGTGATGCAACATGGAATAGTCAGATTGAAACTGAATAATTAAAATTTTTTATTTATAGTATATTACAAAACAGTTTTATATTAAGATAAATAACATACAAAAATAATGAAACTTTTCCATGTTAAAAATTTCCATTTCTGATGAATAAAAAAACTTGATATCTTAAAAATATTGGTGAGTTGTGTATAATATTTAGCTTAACATATATTACGAAAAATCAGGTGTCAAACGTAATGTATAATTATAAATTGATTAAGACTCGAAGGATTCATTGGTATACTTGCAATCATCCCCAATTGATTGAAGAAGTACGAGGGTAAAGACGAGTCTTCCAAACAAACAAAGTCATTGTTCCGGAGAAATTCGGCTAATAGTTTGTAGATGCCAATTTAAGATATCTTGATTAAAAATAATTATATTATTATTCATTGTAGATTAATGATAATAATAAAAAGTTTTTTTTCATCGTAGAGGCATCCGAATGAATATTCATTTATCATTTGTCATTATAAATAAATCATAAACAAAAATGTAGTAAACTTAACCTCACAAATATATACATAGGCACACGTATGATACTTATTTATGAAGTGTTTGACCTTACACCTCACCTTCTTTTCCGTAATATTTGCAGATCAGCATCGTTGCCGCTGTATTTTTAGTTTATAACACAATTTCCAAAAAATAGATACAACTTTCAGCACTTTTTCAAAGTATGCACGATTTCATGAACGTCACCATATTAAATTTGACAAAAATACTACAAGCAACATGGCTTCTAATGGGGTCAAACTCTCCGATATAAATGCGCCATCCAGTGTTATACAGAAACCAGTGTCCACGACAATCGAGAACGTTGATCCCCGAGGCGAGTGACCGGCACGCATCACGAATGGAAAGTTCGGTAAAAGATACACGGTTTCGTAATACCCGTTGCTATACAATCCGGCTGTGTTAATACTGTTCAGACTTGTTGGGTAATCTTCAATCGGTTACGGAATTTCGAAGGTCAAGTTTATCATGTTAAGATCATCGATAAGTAAGAAAACGACTGAATTCTAAACGGATAAGTGGTCGAAAAACGTGGGCAATGAAAACAGGACCAGAGAGTGAATTTAAGTGTCAAAGCGATTAAAAATCCTAAAAGATTTATCTTAAATATATATCGAGATGTACGTAATATATTTTGCGACAAAAAGTTTTATATCTCGCATAGATCTCATGTATACTTAATGTATAGTTCGGTGTGCGTTTGGCACACAAAAAACACTTTGTCCAGTGCAGTTTTCGTTATATTTTTCCACAACGATACAAAATAATAACCATAACTCTTGTTCATTGTCGACATTTTATTTCGCACAAGAAAATCGAAAACTTGTCCCTAACACGACCACTTAGCAAAGGTTATACGTCGAAGTGATGCCCTCCATGCGCATCGTGACGTCACGCAACAATTCGGGTGCCCTCGGGTTTTTCCGGAGCGTGCTATCGGTCCGAGACCGCTCAAATTTTCAAAGAGCCAGAATTTCGTAAATAATCGATCGAAAATTACGAAAAAACATCATCTGTGATTATGATATACGTAGCTGCTATATAAAAAAAAAAAAACAAAAAATGATACAACCGAATATTGAACGGGAGACACGCGTAACCGAGTGGGCTCCATTTTGAAACGATGCACGCTAAATGTAAACTTTTGTCATTTCACCCAAGTTACGTCACTAGATATGGGGTTAAATCCTATTAACGTTTCTTAGAAAACAATTGTTATTTGTTTTTCAAAACTGATTAAAGTCGTTTTTAATAAGTTTTAAAAAAATTTATTAGATATTCGGTCATGTTTGTTCTCATAACATTTCCTGGTTTTCCTTCACCGCGACCACCCTTCATCGGAGCACAATAAACATCCATTTTTCATCATTAAGCTTACAATAATCGGTGCGTTTCACTGCTCTAGCTTCGTCATTCGAGCGATACAAGAGATACGTCGAGTGAGGATAGCATTTAAAAACTACTGGCACAACAAAAAGCATTGCGGCACTGCCGTAGTTCAGTTTATACTTCTTTCATGAAGACAACAAGCTCCGGTATCAGTTAGTAACATTTGCGGCAACTTAACGAACATCTACGACTCATTGTACTCCTCGACATAACGTGAAATCTTAGTAAATCTATCCCTCGTAATAATGATCATTGCATTCATAACTCTTTGCCTTTTTGGCAATGTTCTGGCTCAGGTACCAGTGCTTGGTTCTTGTCCGGATGTTGAAACTGTAAAAGATTTCAATATTTCCAGTGTAAGTTTACAAGGGAAAAATATAATTTGTCCCCTTGAAAATCATTGTTAAAAATATTCCAGCGAAATTCATTCTCTCAAACATTTTCGTTTTAACAAATAATTACCACTTTCGCTAAATAATTCATCATTTTTTTTCAAATAACTCGCTTTTCAGTACATGGGAAGGTGGTACGAGGCGGAAAGATACTTTTCGGTGTTGGAATTTGGTGCGAAATGCGTGACTGCTGATTACAGTCTCGGTGAGAACGGTACCGTTAAGAACCACCACGGTCAAATATCCAAAATGTAAGAATAAGAATTTACTAACATTTCATACGCTTGAAGAAAAATAATGTAGTGACACAATTGTGGATTTTTTTCAGAACCGGAAATCCAACATCTAACGAGGGTGTCGGCAGTGTACCTGATGCTTCTGAGCCCGCAAAACTTAAGATCAAGTTACCCTTCGGTTTCAAAGGCGATTACTGGGTTTTAGGAACTGACTACAATTCGTTCGCTGTTGTTTATAGCTGCGCCAACTTTCAAGTGATAAGGTGAGTCGCGAACATTGTATAATAGTATTTAATTAATTAAATGTTACGCTTGAGGGAGATTTATAAATATGCAACTCATCCACTGAAGTACGCACAACGCGTACATATTCCTCTCCTTCTTCACAATACGTGCGTGCTCACCGATTGATACCTTGAGCGCTATAAACGTTTTTTTCCGGTTACTTTTTAATAATCATCTGTGTAGTGACCGTAATGTCGCATAATTTTCCAGCTTTAAGAACGCATGGATCTTGACCAGGGATCAAAACCCTTCGGCTGCAGTTATCGCCAAAGCTGATGCGGTCATCGAAAAGAGCAACATCAGCAGATCGATTTTTTTGAAAACTAACCAAGCAGACTGCCTCGCCGCATCAAATAAATAATTATCGACTGATATAACTTTAAACGACTGTTTAAAACGCTAATGAAAGCTTTGTGACCGAACAAATCGACACAGTAAATATTTACATGCATCGATGCGTTGTTTTTATTGTTATCTTCGTCCCTATCGTAAGTTAAATACGAACGGAATGATGGTCGAGTGAGTTATCGGTATACGGTTTTGAATTAAAAAATAATCGTTGTACGGATACTGTGCATTATCATCGTTGCGTATTCTACCAGGTTTTAATGATAGTTCGGTTTACGAGCAACACAGATAATGCTAAATCGCTGGATACGTCTGCATGACCACTGTAGGTCGATAGATCCTGCAGATGGCGCTGCAGCTGCACTAGGCGCACCAACGGCTAACTCGCTCAACATCGGTGAGCGATAAAAGTAGGAATCTGCGACACACCTGGAACATTTTCTTTCGAAGGTACGAGTGAATCGAATGGCTGATGGCTTCCAATACCTACTGGCTGATGGCTGAATATACGTTTCGCTGAATCTTGCAACAGATAATTCAAGTCGACTCGAACAACTGTAGTAATACAGCGTCTCTGCAATTTTCAGCTTGATACATTGAACCTTACTGGAACACTAATTTGTTCACGATCGGTTTAAACTAACCGGCGTTTATCGGGCTTTTTATATAATGGCCTATGTTCTAATCTGGTGTTTAGGATCTTAATACACCAATTATTAAGTCTAGCGATTGTATTGTTTGAACGAGTTTGAGGAAAAGAACAAGCAACGTTTCACCTTTTGCTTCCTCATAGAAGAAGCTATGTGGGAGTGTTAATTTTCATTTGCGGGATGTTCACGTCAATGTGTTAAAAAGTGCGATAACGTCCAGAAAACATACTTAGATACATTATCTAGTCGTATGTGTGTCTGTGTGTGTAATTGGAAAAATCGAACGACTATAACTCGAGAAAGGCTTTAGTTACCGCGCTTAAATTTCACAAACAAGTAAAATTTTAACAAAAATTTCACAACAAGTATCAACGCCTTGCAGAACACAAACAGCCAACAGTCGTACGCAAATATTTAATTAATTATAGAGATTGTTCGATCGAAACAACGATATTCTAGGTCCTGGGTCAATGGAACGGATACGCATCATTTCACGAGAGCGAATCACATTAAAGATGCAGGCGCATAGAAATGATCGGTAATCACATTGGCTCAATAATAACAATTGAGAAACATATATCGATTGTACAAGTCGCCCTATATTAATTAGAAGTACTCATCAAATGTGTCATAAGACACATTCGATGAGTAATATAAAAAAAAATGTTTAATAATCATTTTTATAGTTATTGCAAAATATCATGTGATCCATGACATTTCAGCTTTAAATCCGCCCAGATTTTGACCAGAGATTAAAATTCTTGACATTATCACCAAAGCTGTCAAAGTTATCACGAAGAAGTGCAATCTTAGCAAATCTTGTTACTCGAAAACTGACTCTACGAACTGAATCAGTATCGTAATTGAATAATTATCGATTTTACACGTGAAACCATTCTTTAGAATGCTAAGAAAAATAATGTCATCGGTTTTAAAAAGACAATAAATATTTATACTCATTAATGCGTTGTCTTTAATGATATTTCTGTCCATGTCGTCAGTTAAATGTGAATGAAATGAGAACCGTGTGCAAGTTATCAATATTTGCGTGTTCTATTGGAGTTTAATGACAGCCTGACTTATCAGCGACGCAAATAATGAGCAATTGCCGGGTACGTCTGCATTACCACTGTCGATCGATAGATCCTGAAGATGGCGCTACGGCTGTACTAGGCAACCACGGAAAACTCACTCAAGATTGGTGAGAAATAAAAGTAGGAATCTACATCTCGTCTGGAAAATTTCCTTTCGAAGGTACATATTGAAAAGCTTGTTGCTGATGTTCACTGGCTGATGACTGAATGCACTTTCCTTTGGATTTTGCGATAAATAATTCATACCGACTCGAGTTCCCGTATAGCTAGCGGGTCTGCAACATTAAGCATAATAAATTCGCCCTCCCGGAAACATAAATTTGTTTATGATTAATGGCTACTAAATTTTCATTATCAACACGCACCGATACTTGTCGCTTTAAACACGAGTTCCCTCGGTTTATATGAAATCAGCAAACTCGATGATGACGCTGCACCACAAGGACGGTGCTACGTCAACGATACGATTTGCATAGAGACGACCATCATCGTTCACACGAGGACACTTTCGTGTAATGAATAAGTTATAACGGAAACTCGAGTTTATCGGACCTGGTCAGCCCTTTCCATCGTTCGCAAAAATAAATCAACGCCCTTTATTTACGCGTCTCCCCTTTTCATTCTTCCACCCGTAATGCTCTCGTGAATAAAAACGAGACATGAGAAAAATATGAAAATCCGTGGGACAACGGATGCCAGGTGAATCCCAAAGGGACGGCCCTGCGAGCGTAAGGGTAAAAGGGGCTTTACCGGGTGTACCATTGGCGTTATTGTCGATTGTGGCTGGGGGATTAATTGGAAAGTCGAAATTAAACATCGCGACTCGTTTCAACGAGCAGAAACGCGCGGATGCTGCAGTCGAGTGCCGAGCTCGTTATATCAGTCGCGCCCGTTTCATATCTCGCACTCGTATCTCATCCGGCCACCCTCTCAATCACTATCTCTCCCACGTATAAAAAAAAGAAATTCACGTCGAATAATACTGCGGGTACCGGGCGTCCAGACCGGGCGTATGAATAATGGGACGTTCACGCACTCCGGACGTAAACAAGCCGGTGTCCCGAGCAACAATACTGTTAAATTGAACAAATAAAAGAAGGAGCGCCGAGTCTGAAGCGCGTGTCTATGTATTATACGACGGAGCGAGATCAACGATGGAAAATGAGAAAGCAGAGAAGAGGAAGAGATTAAGGGCTGGATCACGGTTGATACAGTGGCGCGTGCGAAACGCACTATTGCATCGCGTGTTCTCCGCCCGTTCAACGCGCAAACAGAGAAACACACTCCATTCAATTTCGTAGCCGCGGGATACGTCGGTACGTCATCAGCGACGCATTGTGCAACGATAAAGAGACGACCGGTAATGCTGGTGCGGTTGGTGACGATGGTGGGATGTCACCCAATGCTGGAGGGGTTTCATTTGAAATTCTTTCTATAAGACCCCATCGAAAATGTCGGTGGCCTGGAAAAACGTCCCATAAATATTGTCTCATTGCGTATATCGTTTCTTTTTGTCTCTCGACCGTTTTCTCATCGCCCCTACGATACTTTCTCCACTCCTGGATCTTTTATACTCGCTCTTGGGTCGCGCACTCGATGCTCGGACTATTATATTACAGGAAATCTATTTGACGAGTCTTTCCCTCTGCCCCCGTCAAACCTCGAGGGGATCCGTGTATACGGAAAAAAATATAATATTCCATCGAGAGTATTACGGGGGGCAAAGATAATTTTAGGGTGCCTGAGGAAACTCGATCGAGTGTAATAATAATAATAATAGTTATTATTATTATTAGATAAACGGCATTTGAATATTCAGTGATTCGAACGCGTGAGAGTATCCTCGATCTGTAAATAATAATGTAATGATGTCGGGTTGAATAGTGATGAGAAACATTGTCACGATACGAATAGAAAAAATATTCCTGTGAATGAGTGACGCGCTCTCGTCAATGAAATCTCGATAAGCTGCAGCTAGGTGAACAGAGGTCATTGATTCAAATATATTTTGGATAATAAATTAAATATTAGTAATAGTTGTAATAATAATATTATTATGTAAATTTCTTGAATATCCAGAGACTCGTCGATCTTTAAATAAAGTAACAATATAGTATGTGGCAATAGTGTTGAGATAGTATATCATTGAAATTTGAATCGTTTCTGAGTTGGAACGAATTCCTAGCGACCAGATCCCGCAGCGACAATGCGTTTACCGCTGAGTTTTTATTTATTTTCTAAGGTAAATATCGATTTCTAATTTACAACTGAATCGTTCTATGATAGAAATAAATTTTACGGATATTGTAAGACATTTTTTTAAGTCAGTAGACCCTTTGGAAAACCATCGATACGAGAAAACAAACCTTTTCTATTACAACTGTCAAATAAAGTTTAAACAGAGAAGTAGCGAGGTAGGGAGAAAGAGAGAGAGAGAGAGAGAGATCAAGTAACTCAAAACTCGTACATTCTCTTGGAAAATAAACTTAAACATCAGCAGTAAATGTTTTGACGTTGCAACTTTGAAACATTTGAGACTTCGCCGACAGGAGAGAGTTTGTCACGGCAATGACAAAAATTGTTGAGAAAAAGGCTGCGTGGAATAAATAACAAACCCGAACGAATAATATTTCTCGATTTCTCGATAATGCGTAAAGCGTATTAAAATCTGTGAGAGAAGCATCGAGTCTCACGCACTTTTCGTACGTACGCGAAGCCAATAAATCGCACGTGGAATCTTAATCGCGATCTCGTCCCGAAAAGAAGGCCTTGTTGGCTGGCGGATCCGCTATTTGGTTTGTCTCGCTGTTTATTTTTCATCCTCTCCCCACTCACGAGCAACGTGCATTATCATTTTATTTTGTTTCTGTTAAACGTGTAACGAACGAATATACTCGCAGCCTGCTGGCGGTCCGAGTATTCGCTTCTGGGAGTTTCTTTCACGAGAGGGAAAAGTGGGGAACAGCGGGCCCGTGTGATCGGGGCATCGGGCCCAGTGCGCACGATCGTTTCTGGTGGTTCCGTGGGCCTCGACCTGTTGGTTTCCGAGGGAGGTGAACGCGAACGAGCGAGATGCAAGGTACCTACGCGCGGACACGGCCCCTAATAACAGGGTAAGACCGAGAGCTAAACAAACATACACGCCCATGGCATGTCTCGCTCGAGGTATATGGGAGATAAAAAGACGATGTGCCGAGAGATGGGAAGTAAACGCAGCGCAAGGAAATAAGAAGGGGAAGAAACAAAAATGCACTTGGAGCGCACGCCAGTATCTCAGAGAATACCTGTAAATACCTTTACGTACATAGCGAAGCCACAGTCTGATGCACGTCATTGGCGTACTTGTGAGATGTAAAGGGAACGGAGATGAGGTCGAAGAGATTGGACAAAAATTAAAGGAGGATGAGGAGGTGGGTATTCCGATATACCCGAGAGAGTTACGTGCTGAATCCTCACTCCTCTAGATTGAGATCCACCCTTCCCCATAAAATATTCGAGGTAGGTACTCGAACGCCAACTTGGACGAGCTTGCTGCCAGCTTTTACATGTTAAAGACCACGTGGTTACTTTTCCGCTGACTCTCGAACATCGTAGACCGATTATGGGAGCGTGCGGACGAGCATGAAATCTGGATTAGCTTCTACTATTTCTTTACCTTCTACTCACCTTTTACATGTCTATTCACCTGGTAATTATTTAAACAAGGATCGTGATGCGAACGCCACTTCTTCGGATTCTCACAACTTGTTCAATAAGATTACCAGCTTATCGTGTTTTATTACGATATTTTTTTTTTAGGACAAGTTACTTAGTTAATATATTTATATAAAATAACATTTGGTATATTTTGCGAAATCTTTTAATGCTAAAATTTAATAAATATGAAAATTATTAGACTTTTTGATGTAAAATTAGCATATTTATTCTTGTTTTATTGATGTTTTTGTTGAATCTCACGGATATTTATAAATACTTATTCTCTTTTAAAATGTATGACGTGATTAAAATTTAAAAAACAGACAAATAAATTCTTCTGTTTTGCATTAAACATGATTGTCACGAATTTATAGTCGTTATCGGTACATTACGTTAATTTTATTCATAGAATTATTTAAACTAAAGGCTGATTACCTTCGTATATATAGATGTACGTATATGCACGTAAGGTTTATGTGTAATGTTATGGAAATCAACTCTGATAGCTGCTCGCGTCGAAAGCAATTTAAGAAGCCTAACAAACGACCTCTCGTTTCACGTCAGTCAAAACATACGTGACTTTTTTCACCCATGGAGATTGCTCCGTGTACACGAGGAGAACGTTCACCAACACACCTGAACGATCGTTCGTGAGTTCCTGAAGTCACGAAAGCAGTTAGCCAATTGCCACTGAACACGCAGTTGGAAATTCGGTAGCCGAAGTCTCAATGTTTCAAAAAGTTCCTCTATTTTCGTAAAATGCACGACAATGATAGAAAAGACAAAATCGATGGTTATCACGTTATTCGCCTGTTGGTAAAATTCAATTAGACGCTGATGGATTAATTTCATGTCGTATATCACGAAGATTAAATCGTGCGAGACAGCACGAGCGGGGGAAGAGGAAGAGAGGGAAGTAAAGTAAAGAAACAAAAGGAAGTCAAAATGCACGAAGGGTCCGACGGGAGAACGAGGCTTCTTCAGGGTGGTCTCCGACACGATACAACCCCACACTGTATAGTTCCGAATTTAACAACCGACCTTGAGAAGAGCTGTTGAAGCTGCTCTTCACTTTTGAAAGAAAGTTTCTTACTTAAAAAAAAATATAAATAAATAAATAATAATTTAAGCAAGCAAAGGAATAATTTCAAAGAATATTGCTCTCCTCAATTATATCGTAAAGGTAAATCGGGGTGGGCTTGAGATGTTATCATCAACCATTTCGTGTACAAATTATTAAATTTCTTATTAATTAAAATATACTTTTTTCAATGGGAACGAGATTTTAACACGAGATGAACATGAAACGACAAAGAGTGTTTTCAGTATCCAGTGATGAACGTCGTGGCATGACAGCTTTCAGCCATGAATGAATAGCTCGCGTATTAATATCCTTTACGAGAAAATACGTTGATGCGCGTTCTTGGCTTTCCCTAAAGAGAAAACAAGTGAAATGGACGAGAAGCTGGGTGGAGGTAGGAAGAATGAAAACGTAAAAAAAAAAGAGAGACGGAACGAGGAGAGAACCGAGGATAAGGTCTTGTGCCAGAAGACTCGAGAGAAAGAGAGCGCAAGGAAGATAACGAGAAAGAGGAAAGGAAAAAGAGAGGAAGGTAGATGATGAGCAGTTGAGGCATTCTGGTTTGTGGGCACAGCCGCTGCCTCCAGCCCACAATTATGATAATAGCCCCTGAGTCCCCGAGTCTTGTTAGGCCAACGTACAGTCAGCTATTTTATCTATCTTTTTTTTTTCAACGAGCTCTTTCGCTCTTGCTTCTCTGTTCTTTCTGCCTTCGTGAGTTGTTTCTTTCTTGGGTGGAAGAGAAAAAGCAAACCGAACCGACGTGCACCTCGTGCGCGCTACCCCGTATACCGCTGCTGTTGGTGATGCTCGTTCCTCACCCTCTTGGTGCTGTCCGTTCCTTTTCCTCGGGTCAGGTGGGTTCAAACGTCGTGAAACGAGAGTTCGCAAAAGCGAATCTGTGAATACAACCACTACCAACGAGCAGTCTCTGTAAATTTTCTCTGTACCGCCGTATAACAAGAAGCAACGATGCGAGTCCTCGTAAAAATCTTATACACGGCAAATACTACTTTTACATTTTATTTGTAAAATAGAAGAACGAGAAGTTATCTTTATTCTTGGAATTATTTGTACCAGAGACTATCCAATATAATAACAGAATATGTCACGTCACTGATTAACAGATTTTTAAATAAAAATCAAGAGATATGCTCTATTATTATACCAAGTGTTTTAATTAAAGAATCTATTAGTGAACCATTCGTCGAGTGTCGCTTTAGTTATGTTATTCGAATAACATATCTATATCATCTTAATTTTTAATCACGGTATATTAAGCAATTATTTAAAATATTATATATTTTATTTTATTATCCCAATGCATAATGTGTTTATAGATGATATAATTGGAATAAATTCATGGAGTACGATTCTGCATGTAAAAAAGAAAGAAATCTTATTTACGGAATATAGTTTTGTCTGACGGTGTCGCTCCTTGGAGGATATACGCGTGCGGGTGGTAAAGAGTGACATTAATCCGTTTTCGGGTCGGCGGTCCTTTTGAGATGGTCGAGGGATTGCGGCAAACGCGTTAATTGGAGGCTCAACGGCGTACGTTGTAAGAGAGTGAGACCCGCGACAACAACGACGTTAGCTTGTGGAGAGTGCCGCCGCGATCGTGCAAAGAAGGACTCTCAAAGCCGCTGGAAAGTTGTGCGCATGGACTCCTCTTTAAGAGGGTTAGCTGGCGTACTGAGAAAAAAATATTTAGTTGGCGCCAACTGAATTAGTTTGAATCAAACTATATTCAGTTTGCTCAAAGTAATTTTAATTGACTAAACTGAATAAAAGTTTACCACGAGAATTTTGTTGAAATCAACATCACGCAAAGTTCAATCAATTAATATTTGGTTTCCTCAATTAAATTAACTTTGAGTAAAATCAATTGAATTGTCATGAGCGAAATTAAGTTGACTCCGACTGAACAGTTTTGTTTCTCAGTGTTCAAAGGAGAACATTATTCGCTCGGCGCTTTATGAAGAACGTTGCTGTTCCGCGTCGTCGTCGCGCGGACTATTGTACAGTCCGAGTACCAACAGCTCGCACGAATGTGAGCTTTCTCTGTCTTTCATCGCGACTATACGACTTCTGTATACCAAATGCACATCCAACGACGAGTTACGAACAGAGAAGGTGAGTGCTTTAGCTGCTGCGGTACACGAACCGTTATAATGCGTATACATACACATTACACGCGAAACGACGGAAAGGAATTACACGCAGCTTCAAAGAGATCCGCAGTTAGTATAGTTACAGCGAGTATTCTCCAGGTGCACTGCAAATATACGCTGGGCAATGAATACGACGTATACCGTAGTCTCAGATCTTTCTACTTTGAATTTTTTTCAAAGGTGCTAAAGTCGGAAAAACCTGTATACGTCTTTCTCTTTTTGAAACAAAAATGTAAAAATTTTACGCTTTTTTTCTCACTCAAAGTACGACCGAAGAAGAGCTCAGTAAAAATTATGGCTTTCATCAACAGTCATCGGGAAGCGAACAAAACGGCTTTGAGTTTCGATAATTGACGCCTTGGACTTTGCCTAGGATTGCCAAGCATTAAGAACAAAATAAAAATAAATCAACTTCAGGATCAAGTGAAAAGAATATCCCTATTTCCAAGATGGGGTTAAGATGATGTACCGATCCCTCCTTCCCACCCAAATCAAGCTTCGTGAAAATAGGTTTTCACTGCGGAACCGATAGATACGGTTATTTGCCTTTTCTCTAAAATGTAGAAATCACCGTGGAAGGCCTTTTTTGAACAGCGGTCCGGACGGATACACTATATCATTTACATTTAGGAATTTTTTCCAATAAAAAAATTATGAAACATACTCAAAGATATTCCCCTTACTGTGAAAAAAAAAAGTTCGAAACCTGCAACCATTTTCCAAAAAAAAAAATCACAAAAACACGCCTTTTTTCGGCCGCTGAGTAGATGTGACCCCTTAACAAACAAGTGTTACAGTTTGCGTTACCAAACACTTGGTGTCACATAAAGTTGGATTAAAATTTTTAATCCAACTTTAAAGAATGCAATTCTCTTATTTTTAATGAAAATTTAACGTTCGCATTGATTACAACGAATTATTATTTTTTACTCGATAAACTATGAGTACAACAAGAAGTTGTTATCAACAATAACAACGTGTGGCTAATTTTTATGCTAATGGAAAAGATAGAAAGAGCCTTATCGATATTTCGCAAATCTTAGCTAATATTCGTGACTCAAGTATTCAACGATTTTTTTAGAAACTGCTACCGTTCAACCAAGATCTACCGTAGCGGGTTAATTCGAGTAAAATACGGAGTTGGAAAAAGTGGTGAACCGCCGGAAGGTTTAAGCGCGGCGTGCATCCATGCTCGCGATATAATATACGGCTGTTTGTTTAGATTAAGCCCGACAAAGGGCCCCGTTCTTGCTCCCTGACTTTGGTCTTGATTTAAGCGAAGCGCGCATCGTATTTGCTCTAGATTAAATCATGGCTTTAAAAGGCCGCTTGCATCAACGCGCGTGTACGAATCTTCGTTGCAAGCTCCACTAAATCAGTACTCCTTGTGTACTTAGACGTACGGTAAACTATGTTCTCCATACCGAGTAACTTTTGTTTGGGATATCGCGCAGCCTCCGGTGCGCCATGCGTCATGCGCGATAGCGTATTGCGTGAGCTAACTCACGCGTTTGCTTTACGCCTATTGTTGCTTCTTCTGATTCCACGTTAAATCATACTGCACACATAATAATGCACTCATTGTACATCAGATAAGTATACAGCAGCGATAATAAAATTATCTCTCTTATCGATCGTACAAACGCGTACGCGCTCGTACTCGTTCCATATATTTCCTATTCATCGAAAAATCTCAGCTCCGTAATAAAACCGTGTGTTGAGACTCTCGAGCATCGATCAAGAGGAATGTGAATCTCATCGAATTAACAACTGGTTGACGCCGTTAAATGAAAAAAAAAAAACAACAAAATTGAAAACAAAAAAACAACCCCAAAGAAAAATATTACGTTCCAACGATTTAATGGGGCGAGTTATCCTCCATAAAATTCCCATATGCAATATAAACGTAACGATCGTCGTCGTCATGGCGATTAAGTCGATAGTAATCGATCTCGGTGATCGTTAATGCGCAAGCCAATTGAATTTGCTTGCCCACGTACCGCGAGAGACTGCTTCGCTCGAGTACACCCCCCCCCCCCCCTCCGGCCCTCCCTCACCCCTACGCCCCCCGCACTTCATACACGGACTATGCAACCCATCGCTATATATAGCGCGTGTATACATCGAGGCGAGAATATTATAGCAAGTGGTGGGAACGGAGAGGTGAAAAATAACTCATGAGGAAAGATAGAGTGAGCTGGATAGGTCGATAAATGCGAGCGATCGAATCTCTGTGCATACACATAATGCTCTGAATGTAGATACTTATATCTATAGATTTCACTTCGTCGAGACGAGAGTAAGAGAGTAATCGCGCGTCATGCGCCTCCCTCACTCGTCGTTCCTTTTTTTCCTCACGTACTTTTCAATCAGCCGCAAATTTGCAAAACGAGCTCGCGCGCTCTTCTCCTCTTCGTTCGCTCGTTCACCCCCACCGTTCATCCATGTCAGAGCGCACATAGCTGCTTCTGATGCTTTTGCTTTTTCTGCTTTTTCTTTTACTCTTTACTTCTCATTCTACATTTTTTTTACCTTTTGTTTTCTCTTGGCTGTGCCCTCTTCTCTTCCTCCTCGCTTGTTTTTCCTGCCTCTCGCGTCCTCAACAGCTACCAGGCATCCTTCATCACGTGACTATACGCTCGTTGCTCGTTTCTCCACCGGAGGTAATAACGGAGTTCAGTAATCAGAAGCGTCCGGATAAGAGAAACGAGATCTCAACAAAACCAGTGCGACCCCATGCTACCTATTCCATAGTCACTGCTTCTGCTGCTGTTATACGGACTCTCATGTATATATTTATACCGCGAGCTACGAAGAATTATGCAGATTCAGATCGGGATATTCGATCTCATACAAATTTTTTCACCGGAATCGAGAAGCAAAGCAACGAATCGTTTCTACGATGGACGATGAGATTTTACGTTTAGAAATCTTTTCGAGAATTTTACGGCTGCAATATGTCGCCTCATCGGCCTATCGCTCGCGTGAAATCTGACCGGACGAGTCCGGATCGGGTTTCCTTATCCGTTTCATAAATAATCTTCAAGTAGATTGTACAGCACAGCGTAGTACGCAAGAACCATTAAGCGGGTATCGTTACTGCCGAGTATACGACTACATTGTAAGAAGAAACAAGTCATCAACTTCATGATTATCTTCTTTAATATTTAACGAATTACATTCTAACGATGTATCGTGGAGCCTGTTTCTTTCGAATTTTTATTCATCACGATTAATTTAACGGACGTACCGCCTTTAGTCCTATTGTGTATGGCGAGACGCATGAATTTTAATATTTAAAAAATATATTTATAACTCTACCATCAATTTATTTACCAAAAACGACTCTACAACGATTTGTATCTGAGAAACAACATGTCTACAACATTCCAACACCATCGGATTATCCTTAATACGCATAATTCAACCACAAGACGACTCTCCGCTTTTTTCAATTAATTTCTTGACCATCAGGAGCATCGTCGAGTTGTCTCGTGATAATATTGTATTATGGTCAACTTGTGATATGTTAGAGCAATTTTTGTTGTTGTTGTTGTAAGGAAACTAACGATAGAATTATAAAAGTGTCATTTAAAAACATTTACTTGATATTAAAAAACTTCTCCGGTTTTCATTGCAATAAATATTACTGAAAAGTGGACAAGAACAAACAACAAATGTATTTTTCTGTCATTTCATCGATAACAAAAGGATTATTGTGTAATTTATACTCTCTTGCTCTATTCCTTATATATTCATAAGCAATAATTATAATATTCCGAGTGCACGTGAAGTTTAAGAATTAGTGAATGATTTATGCAACCGGAGAGTTGTTTTTCTTGTTGTTGTTGTAAAGATACCAACGATAGAGTTGGAAAAGTGTCATTTAAAAATATTTACTTGATATGAAAAAACTTCTCCGCTTTTCATTGCAATAAATATTATTGAAAAGTGGACAAGAGCAAACAACAAATGTATTTTTCTGTCATTTTATCGATAACAAAAGTATAATTATCGTGTGCCTTGTATTCTCTTACTTTATTCTACATATATCAATAAATAATAATTATAATATTCCAAGTGCTCGTGCAGTTTAAAAATTAGTGAATGATGTATGTAATCGTTGATGCAACCGGTGACTTATTGACCCTCACAAGCATATCGTTAAGTTCAGTCTATTCATTCGATAATCGAATATGGAGCTTCGTTGTTTACTTGGAAAGGAATATAGAAGTCGAGAGAATCGATAGAAAATTACAGGCCTATTTTGTGGTAGAAGGCGAGTTTTTCACGCTCTTCGGTCATGGGAATTCGCCACGGTTCGTGACAATAGTATGACAAGTGTCGCAGAGAAACAGTCGTCTTTCTCTTATATTTTCTCAGGCGTTAGAACCGACAGAAGTACACATAATGCATCTCCGTGTGACGTTTTGCCCCGAAGAGTCTCGAGGAAATGAGAAATACTGGTTAGGTATACACAAGGAAAACTGAGAGAAAATTGGAGTTAGAGAGGCAGAACCGTGTAAAGGAAATGGACAGACATCGACGGGGCATCGAGAGAATAGAGCACAGGAAATATTCTCTTTTAAAATAACAATATCGCTCTAGTCTCAGTGAACTACCTGTTACACATATACCTCGTACGGAAATTCATTGCAAATAAAAAAGATATCCGGGATGATAACAGGAGCTATAAAAAAACTAACAAGCTCTAAAATGTAAATACGATATAACGATCGCTAAGTAACGAGTTGTATAAAACGAGCTGATTACAATGACGTTTACAGCAATATAAACAGTTATTGCTCGTACTAATTACTCAAGTAATCTTTCTTTTCTTTCAATGCATGCATAAGCAACACGTCATAACGAATAGTCTGTTACACGGATGTCTGAGTTTCGTATGAAAATTTAAAAAGGAGATTTAATTAAAAATAACAAACGATATAAAAATTAACAAGTACAAATATAATAAAACAATGATAAAGTAACGATTTCTTATAACAAGTACTGTACGTAATATTATCAATAACAATTACAAGTATTTACAACCGAAGCAGCTTTAATTTATTAGAAAAAAAAGCAGCAAAAGATCAGAGATGGATCGTTCAATAAAAATTGATCGCAGCAAAATCTTTCGTAATGCCATTTCAGTAAATAACTTCTCAAGCAAGTACTTGAAACAATTATTCTTTCGTACATTGTTATTACAACGCCCTCTGCCATAATAAATTGTTCAAATGCTCCATAATCCGTTTTTATTTTCATATGATCTTTACAGCATGAGAGTAAAAATAAAATAATAAGTCATCGTAATTCTAAGGCCATTAACGTTTAAACTATAAAAAGATGATTTTATGAGAAAGTTTTATTCACAATTGTACTTACCATACTTTTAATAATGAGTACCAGTTACGACTGTAGTAATATAATGTTAATGCGGAGGAAAATTACCACCAAGAAATGCGTACGTACCTTCCCTGAAAAGCAGCATCGATCACGGTGTGGATTCCGCCGTAGTATTCTCGTCCTCCATGGGACCCTATAGCCTCGTTCTCCCCATCCCGTACTCACAGCGTTATATACATACATATATACTACGTATACGAGCGACATATACACGAGGAAGAGTTTCAGTGGGTGTAGTTCGTGAAGTTCCGTCAACGATCGGGAGTTTTCGTAAACGGAGGTCTGCGTCGACCCTGGACGACCCATGGCGGCTGTAGCACAACTGGTCGTGGCTTTCACGAGGCAACTACTCCGGTGTGCTGTTCGCGAGGGACCACGTTACTCGAGCAAACATTTCGTGTTATTCACGCGTAACTTGAACGTACGAAACATCATTGATAACTCAAAGGGATTGATCGTGATGCGTGTAACAATTGTCATTTATTAGTTTGTTGGAAAAAAGCCGTTAAAAGTTCGTTTATTCAAAGATCGGTTGACTAGCTGTCAAAAAATATCACTGCCGCTTCGTTCGTCTCTTCTTCTCGTGCGTCGAGTTCGAGTTAAACCGCGTGTCTCGCTCTCTCCCCACTCGAGAATCCGTATAACTCGTTGACGAAGACACCGGTGTGTATAACGCGCGGGACTTGTTAATCATTTGGTAAACAACGTTAAATTTAAATAGAAGAAAAAAAAAAAACAAATCAGTTAAACAGTGAGAGGAACGATACAGATTTGTTGTGTGTGAATCGTTGCGGGAACATTGAACGAGAAAGGAAATAATAGAAATGTCAATAAAGACTTGAAAAATGAGGTGATTCGACGCAAAGTACTCGCAACTTTTTTTGGGAAGAGGAGGTGGAGGAGGAAAAAGATACACGCGTTTTGGATGCGGACGAGTGCACGGCTGTAGAGTTTTCGTTGATAAACTGCACCTGCTGGAACTGCGCGGGCGCACTCTTTCATCACAAGCGTCGTTCGTATAAACGTCGTCGCTACGAGACGGACACGTGGTCTGAAACTGCCGGTGGCTGATTGAGAAACAACAACGCATCATGCTGCTCAAATTTGCGATACTTGTGTTCGTAATCGCGACGCCGGGCGATTGCTATTTCAATCTTTTTCTCAGTCAAGCGGAAGTCCGTAAGCTTTTGGGTAAGTTGTATTTTTTTTATTATAAACTATTCAAAATAAGATAAAAAAACTGCTGTTGCTTTGGTTAATCAGTCAGTGTCATTGCTTTTGAATCAGAACTGTGTTAGTCGAAATTTTGAATCTCAGTGCCGTAGTTTTGTTGTTTCGGACGCGACGAAATTACTGATTTATAAAATATATTTTTTCTTGTACATATACCTGATACTTTGTCACGTCCGTATATTTTATATATTTTATATTCAGTTATATATGTTTAGATAGATAAATATAAATAATTCGAGTTGGTACTCGATGTCGCATGGGCTACTTGTGTCGTTGCGTATTTTTGAGTCAGTCAGTTGAGTTTTATGGGCGTAATTGATGAGCAGACGACTTTTAATTTTGATATATCAATAAGAAAGTAAGGGAAAGGGATAATAGGGTCACGCGTAGTCCGAGTGTTAACATTTAGCGCAACGCGACTAGTTCCGGCGCTCTGAAGTAAGCTTGAGATCGAATGTATCGCACAGGTTTCACATGGATAAATAATTCGAGTTTGTACTCGGTGTTGCATGGGTTTCTTGTATCGTTGCGTATTTTTAAGTGAATCAGTTGAATTGTTTGAACTTGATATATCAATAGGAAAGTCGGGGAGAGGCCTGATAGGAGCACATGTAGTCCAAGTGTTTACATTAAACGAGACGCGACTAGATACAGCGCTTTGACGCAAGCTTGAGATCGAATATATCGCACAGGTTTCCCATGGATCCATGAGTTTGTTTGGATCCCTTGGAAAATGCGTTAGGCTCCATTTTCGTTTAGGTGCACAAGTCCTTTTGCAGCTGTGATTGAAACAGAGAGCAAAAGAGCGAAACGAACGAGAGGGCTCATCTTTCATTGTCCCTTGTTTTTCTCTCCCTTTCTGATCCACTCATGGTGGTTAAAATGCTGTGCGACCAGCGAATGAAAATTCACCTGTTACAGTGGTAATTTCGGTGAGAGTCGCCAAAAAGTTGCGACTGGATCTGTTCAGGCGAGTGTATCGTTGCATCGTAATCAAATAATCGCTGGTTCATCGATGAGTTCAAACCGAAAACAGAGATGATAATGACAACGGTAATATAATTTGACTAATTATGTCATGAGATGAATGTACGAGACATCCTCCGTTTGGGTCACTTACTTTTGTTTCGGATCCTCTCAGATATAGCTCTTAATTAGCCACAAGTTAGTACCACTTTAAAGTACTCTTTGTGAGTCTTTAAATATTTTTCAAATCGATCCTTTCGGGAGGTGCATTATTTTTAATTAATTTATATTACTCGAAAGTGATAAGTCGGATAATAAAATTGTAAATGCGAGAAGTAATTGATGTTTACGAAATGTTTTAATACAATATGTCTTATTATTTCTAATCCTGAAGAGCGAGGATATATTACAATAAGAATTATCAACTCTTAAGAAATATCGTCGCTGCTACTGAAGCGCGTTACAACGATATTTTTTCAACTTATATTTTATACTTTAAATGTTAATTTACTCCGAGTATTATGACGATAATTTATTGATGTGAAAACAAATTTAGCAGCCTTTCCCCCCTCTAGCATAAGTTATTCCAAAAAGCATGACGGTCATATTGGAAATTGGCAACAGTTATCATTTGTTACCCATTATCCTTGGTGGAAACTTCTATGTCAATTTTCCCATTGGCCATTCTGGAGATGGATTTTACAATATATAATGAAAGCACACGAATTTCACTTACTACATTTATATGTTTTAATTATAATAGTCGTATCAAGTCGATAAATATTTTTATAGATTCGTTACTCAACGATACTTGCCAGCATTTATCTTTATATTTATAAAATTTAAACCGTCGTGACAGCGACACACATCAGTGGTTTATCTCGTGAGTCATTCGTTCAATTGCAAAAGATTAATTTAACTGCAATAATCGTGTGTCGTATACCGCTAACTTCGAGAGATTACGTCTTCCTTCTTTCACTCCTACTGTATTTTTGTGAATGGATATAGATATTGTTATCTTCATTGTGCTATCTTCATTGTACTATCCGCTTATCTCCAGTAATTTGTTTAGTACGTTCTTGGTTACTTAATACCACTGGAATAAGCTTTTTTGGTCCAGGTTTTTGCTTTATTACATACAATCATTATGAATAAGGACGTTCTAACGGTTTTCCTACTGTTTATTTTTTTTAATTCAGTTAGAAATGTATGACTGAATAATAATCATTCGAGTTTATTCGTATATTCTTGAATTAAATTAAATAATAAATTGACTATTGGAATGTGAATTGAAATTCCGAGCTCTCGATTGATCAATCACATTTTTACCGAGTTCGATCTAGGATGATTCTAGACGTATCCGATGTAACGATCTATAAATCGTCGGCAATCGTACTGGAAAGTAACGGTACTCGTGCAATCTCCCCGAACGTAAACGTACAACCGCAGAGCAGAAACTCTCGCAGGGTGTGTACCTGATACATCATTTTCCCCCGATAACTTCCGCGACTGTGAATAATTTTCTCACAGCTCGCTGAACCGCGAAAAAGATTCGGCTCGCTGCCTCTCGGCAATTGCGCGTCACCTGAACATTTGAATTTAAAGTTCTCTTCTCTCGTTCATTCTCACTCTCGTTTACCGCTGCTATTCATTCGACCCTATGCTTCTGTTTCAGCTTCGAATCACACTGATTCTTCTGGTTCTTCGTTTCGTCAATTTTACCTCTCACTCCTGTTTCCAAAAATTTTATATGGCATCCTCGTGTCCGCTTCTGTATGACACGCGCTTATAATTCATTGCCGTGAGCTCTTTCGAATAATATATTAATAGAAATGGAAATAACTTAAAGACCGGATGAATCTTTCACTCGAATAATCTATTTTCGCTTGCATTTATTCCTCGTTGTGAACTTTCAGTTATATTCCAGCTGATCGTAAACCGGGAGAAATTCCTAATATACGTTCATTTATTTTTCTAGGTCAACGAGGTCGAGAATTCTCTTTCAGCTTGATCGATCTCTCTCATTGACATCGTTTCTATTCAACCCTCCAATCTATATTTCATCCAACAGTTTCAATTGTATTCCGAAAATGTTAAATCGACCATTCAACGATGTCAATTATTCTGCATTTCTCGAGAACGTTAATAATTCATAAAACCCTCATAAAAACGACAATGTTTTTTAACATTACATTATTTAACAATTTAACCAAATTTATACGGCAGAATAAATGGTTTAATCGATTATCATTTATCTGATAACAATAAATTACATTCGAAAACTCGTCTTAGGAATTAATTCCCGAGTGTATGCAATCGCATTGGCACTCCGTACAGAAATCATTCATCAAAACCAATCCATAATAATTAGACAGTCATAATATCATAACTGTTATTAGTATTTATAATTTATTATACACATTGGCATAATTCTTGATGAAGTAGTTCTGCTGTAGGTTTGTTTCTCTCTGAGGTTTGAATAAATATAAATAAAATTAATTGAATTATAAGATTAAAAAGTGATTAATCAAATCACCTGAATATAAATTGACGAATACAGTAAACTCGTGTGTACAAAGATTTTGCTGAATCTTCATAAACTATTTTTATTTCGATAGAAATAATTCGTTGCATATTTTCCTTGCACCCAGTAGGTTTTTATTTTTATTTTTAAATATAGATTTAGCTCTGTACCGGTGGCCTGTGCTCGTTTCCCTCGCGTAAAATTCGCTCCCGTTGTTCCAGACAAGGTCAGGAATAGTGAGAGGAGGACCGTTTTGCCTCCACGCCGTTTTTCTCATCCTGTTCTCCGACTGCTTTGCTCTCGCGCTCCTTCGCTCAAAAATTTACGACCCATTACTCGCGCGCGTTTGCTGTGCTCCTGCTCCTACTGCTTCTGCTGCTTCGACGATGCAGCACACCCTCTGCCACCTACGTGTTTATGCACGTGTAACATTTAATATCTCTCGAGTTTGCGGTCGAAGGCGTGTTAGATCGTACGTACGAGCGTTGTTGCGCGAGAAGTTATCTCTTTCTCTATTCTTCTCCGGTCGAGCCTGCGTTTGCTCGTTTTCTTCTACAACAACGCGCGGACAGAGATCAGCGCTGATAATTGAAAAAAAAAAAAAAAAAAAAAAAAAAAAATAGTGTAAGTAGCGTACCTTGCAATTCGACACTTTTTCTCATCACTCCATTTCATAGTAGAATTACCAAGAATTGTCATCAACGTGTACAAACATATAAACCAAAAAAACAAGGACAAAAATCATCTTCCAAATAGTAGAAAGTACCAAACCTCGGTAGAGTCATCATTGACAATCGACTTTACTAATTTTCACCGTCCTTTTCAAACATCCTGAGTAAACAAGCCGTGAAATTACATTACTCAGCGTGGGTCTCCCTCTGCCTTCTTCTCTTGTCACCGTCGCCCACTTCTTCGGAAAGAAAATTCTTCAAACATACCAATTAACGTGCATACCGGTCATTTCTCACCTCGAGTCGAGTATATCGCTCCTTCGCCAGTTTCGAATTTATTTCTCGGGGAACAACCCCGTGCAAGTCCTGCCAATGGTAATAAAATATTATAACGAGGTTCTTGTTAAGCCGAGTCTGTGTGTATTCGTATCCGAACGTATGCTGTGATGCCGATTGGGCACAGGACCGGATTCTTTGTTTCTCAATCTCTCTCTCTCTCTCTCTCTCTCTCTCTCTCTCTCTCTCTCTCTCTCTCTCTCTCTCTCTCTCTCTCTCTCTCTCTCTCTCTCTCTCTCTCTCTCTCTCTCTCTCTCTCTCTTTCTCTCTAGTTTGTTTAGACACCGAATAATCGACAGTCACGATCCTCTTCGTTTTATCTACCTCGCCTCTTCCCTTTCTTCCGAGCAACTCCTTCGTCGTCGGTGTCGTTTTCGTTATTTTATTATTATTTCTCGCTCATCCTTATGTCTTGACCAACGAGCTTCCCTCTCTCGTGTTACGAACCACGTCAGGACCACACCAAACCCCGGAGATCGGTCTTTCGATACCGGCAACGCGCACGTTCCGAAGTACCGAAGAGTGCCCGATTGTTGCCCTTGGTCGAGACGTCCGTAAAACATATGGATCGAACTTATCCTCTCTCTATATACTCACTTTCGTTCATCCATTCTTCACTGAGCACAAAGGTTGTCTAATATTTCGGTATTACTAGGGTTTTCTTCAGGCCAGTGACCACTCAACTGGACCGTTCCTAATTTTTTTATTGTTACCAGCAGCAAAGACGTGCGTTACATATCTTTTTCATTTCCCGACAGTCTCAGGAACTAGGTAGTTGCTATTTTTTTTAAACTCTAATGTAAAATTAAGATCTTGTTTAATGGAAAATCTTCAATTTTTTACAACTCTAACAACATTTTTTCTTCAAGTTATAGTGAATCATAGTTAAAAACCGAATAACTTAATATAAAAATAATGTTTTTCGGAATTTTCAAATACCAAGGGGGGATGAAATTGTTCAAATTTTTATCACCAGATTTCTCGTAATTTTGTGGCAGCCTCCGATTTAACATAAATAATTAAAATTTCATCGTAAGATTTGTGTGAGAATCTTCGAGTACTCGAGAGCTGTCGTTCGAGCACTCGTTGGAGTGCTGAATTAATTCAGAAATCCTTTTACTTCGAACGTTGAAAATGATGAACGATCGTTTCATCGATGATTGATAGATCGTTCGATCGAGTGAGCTCGCCGCTAGCACAGCAATTTCAACGTTCGCGACAGATACTCGTATACTATATACGTAGAAATTATTCACGAGCCGATCGTAAAACATTTTTCAAAGCAAAAACCGACAGACGCTTCGAACTCTACCGTTACACGGTATATATCACAGGGATTACCGTGTAACTCCATTCTCCAATCATACACCAACGGATTTTATATTATACTTGTTCGTTGTATACAACAATGCAATAAAATCTTGTCTATCGATATTGAATTTTTTTTCAAATTCATTCAACTTAGATACAAAAAATTGAATAAATTTTCACCAAAGGTCACAACAGTCGGATAAACATTAAGCAATATATCTTGTTACAAAATTGATAAATGATAAGCTGGGCATATAAAAGCTTTTATGTTTAAATTTCCAAGTATAAAAGTTTATCGCTCAGCCTCTTGGGATTTTCGAATATTGGTCTGGAAAGCTTATGGGATTAAGTTGATTAATGGCTGTACAAACAAAGTTTTATCCTGCGTCAACGGAACTTTAATAAAAAAAAATGTTTAGCCTCTCGAGGGAATACTGATAGACCATAATCTCAAATGGATATCTAACGAGGTGTTTGTGAATATATATAACTAATCTTTCTGTTGGGTAGTTGGAAATTCATTTTGGAATTTTTTGTAAGAAAGGCCAACGCCGTCATACGGGCCAAATATTTCGAGGATTATCAGCTTCGGTAAAGCGCATTAGAAGTTTGCCGACTAGGCTCCGCGAGAAATTCGAGGAGTTATCTCAAAGGAGCGTGGTCTTACGAGAGTCTCGGCACCCAGGACAGTTCTACACACCTCACAACAGCGAAAGCCGAGACCTTCTCGCACACACACTCGAATGGATAAGATAACTCAGGAATCCGTCTGCAAGCGTCTCTGTGTATTATTTTTTTTGTCCTTCTTGCACTGTCGCACATGGCTTCTTCGACCCTCTCTCCCTTGCCACCACCTCTGAAATTCTCGGTTGTCGCATACCCGCAGGCAAAGTCTGGAGCACCCACAATCACTAAAGAAATTTTGGTCATTGCGTCGAACCCTTCGCATCCCTTACTCTTGTCCCGTAGCGCTTTAAATCCATCTGGTTTAACAACGATTTCCTTGGAGCTATCGCATTCTGCGCAATCCACAGATTTTGAATATTTATCGATGCTGTCATTGGCTTGATTATATTTTCTTGATGGGGTCAGGAGAAAATGTATCATTAGTTCGGCATTAACACCGAAAGGGACAAGTATAATTGCAATAATTAACTAAAATATTTATCCAAAATATAGAATTAATTTTTAATTTGTAAAAAAAAAAAGAAAAAAATCCTTTCAAATGTTCGAGAATTAGAAAATGTTGTGTGTTTTTTTTTTTTTTTTTTAACACTAGATTTGGAAGTTGTTGATGTATTTGACACGTTTTATATATTTGATTTATTTGAATAATTTGAAAGTCAATTCATGTGTTACAGGGTGTGTAATATGTGTTAGTATGCAAACGAGCGAGTCCTGGCAAAATTAATATACCGTCCAATTTGGTTCCCTTCAAAATGGTTCCAGTGGAACAAGCATCAGTTGCTGTCACGAACCCGTGTCAAAACACTAAAACAGAAAGATCGAGTAAGAGAGTAAGAGGAGATAGAGGTACGGTGTACGGTTCCATGGTAGAGACTCTCTCGTTTTGCCGATGCGAGTCGTACTCTTGGCCTCTACCATTCTCGCCTGTTTTCTCGTTCTCTCTTCCACCGTTGGGTACCAGGGTCCTACCTAGTTAGGACCTGACAGGCCCATCTTGATGGTGCAGCCTGTGGTAGTGCGCGGAGGCCTCTTCTTCTCAAAGAGCCCGCCAGGACCCCGTGAAAACGTTTATACACGGACATTGGCGTGGAGAGCAGTGGGCCCTCTCTCAAACACCGTAACGAGCCCCCTTTTCCCCCTCAAACAAACAGAGGGATCCCTATAAATTTAAAGCTGCACGTGAGTTATAGAAATATATATATTAATAACGTCAAATATATATATATTTTTTGGCTTACGACCCAAAAAGCTTGACTTTTAGTTACGTACAACGAGAAGAAAGAGCAATAAAAGTGCAAAGAGCTTTCAACTGCTCGATCGATGCAATGAATGCACACTCTACTGGCATGTATTCTGCATATAACATGAATCTTGCATATGTGCCAAACGTTCTTTACAAGTCGTTCCATCGGGCGTATACAAAACGACAGAGAAGGCATCAGCCACGATGTATTTCTGGCTACAATAGTTCCTACCGCTCTCTGCAGTTGTAGCCCAGCGGTAAGTACATAACGAACAGTCGTCGGGGCGATGAATATAAAGGAAAAGCCTCGTGTTCTCGCACGACCAAGAGAATAAAACTTCCGGGTATGGAACGGGATGGTTGTGCGGGTGAGAAACACTGTTATCGTATACTTTTCGCGGAGAATGAACGACGACAAAAAAAATGGCAAAGAAGAAGATGGGAAAATTGTCGGTGGTGGTCATAGAAGAAAAGAAAGAAAACATCGAAAAGAAATTTTAGTAAAAATGTAGGATGGCTTGTTCCCTATGCCAAATCCCAGAGGTACATTAAGATGATCGACGCTGCAATATCACTTCGTTCTTCGTCCTACTTCTGGCTGGCTGGCTGGCTGGCTGGCTTCTTCTATTCTTTCCGGTGCCTCATTTTTGGTAGTTGGTCTTTCAATATTTCCGAGATGAACGAGACGCGAGAGACAACCGCGATACGATGCTCCGCCTCTGCCACCATCAATCTCTGGACTCCTCGTTAAGACGCTCGTGTTATGTTTTCGCTATAGTGTGAGTCAGACCGACACGACGGGGGCGCACGTGCATACTCCGCTGTATCTTGAACGTTCCTCACCGCGTGGATCACGACTCCGCTTAGCTGGGCTCCGAGTTCAACGGTGTGCAGCAGTGGTGGTATGCGACATTTACATACCGGGATCCGGTATAATCATTGGTTGGAAGCCCCGTCGAGATTCGCTTGTAAAAATAACCCCGGAACTTTCCATACGTGTTGGCGTATTGTTGTTCCCTTCTGATCTCACGATGAAATTTCCGAGCAAACATTCTCAACCTTGGAAAAACACTGAAACACAATTTTCTCTGCTTCGTATATATCATTCTTCTAAATTCTATTCCGATTAGAGGAAACCGTTGAGTCAGATAAAAATAGGAGATGTTCATCCAATTTGAATCAGAAAATTTTACTGACTCTCGGGATATCGAGCGGCTTTTTTTTTCTTTACTCGCACGGACGCTTCGCAAATTTACAAAAGTTTCGAGTACTCGTATCATTCGCAGCTTTGTATAGAACAATGGCTTAACTGGAACGTTCTGTATCAATAGAATTGAGAAGTCGGAGTAGCAGCTATACGTATAATGGAATTGACTTCGGTGGTCGGGGTTGAACCCAAGGGACGAAAAAAAGAAGACACCGTTACCCAGTGGGAGTTCGAGAGCTTCGCCGCAACTGCCGAACGATCAGTCCCCAAAGTGCCCGAACGAGCGAAAGTAACTTTGACTGTTCGCAAAACCTATTTGGTGAATTGTTCGCAATGCTGGTTCATCGTCGAACGACTGCCGGTAAAATAGCATTGAAAAAAATTAACGAGGGTGTTGCGCAGCCGACATATTCACATTTCCATTTGGCAGCCACAAAGGTATCCTCTTACGGAGATCCCGAAAAATCTCACGATACAAAAACGAAGGTAAAAATAAAAGTGGACATCGAAGACGTAAAACGGGATGATCGATGCTCCGTCGTTTATCGAAGTTTGCCTTCGTATATCGTGGGCAACGCTAGTGGACATAGAATTAATCTCAACTGGCAATACTGTCGGGACGAGTCGCAGGGAGGATTCAAAGCTCTTTCTTTGTACGCTTCATCTTGCGACGATCGACTGTTATGTTCGAAACAGCAGGAGTCGAACACCCGTATGGCACGACGAGCGTTGTTAATCAATTTCGAGGCTTTATCATCAGGGAAATCTTTGAATCCCTGTCGATATAGCCGAGGCAACGCTACGCTACCTCTCACGTTCGTTCTTGATTCTCCTGTTCCCTGCTGCTCTTCCATTACGCCGTTATATATCGGTGTTATACCTGTGGCTTCTTCCTCCGAGTGACAGGATCTTAACGAGCATCGGTGTATGTACCGTGTTACCGCATGATTCTGCGCGGTACGTAGTTGCTTCTATAACCGCTTCCGCCGATGCTCTGTGTCAGAATGAGTGGACTCAACAGGATTCTCGTGGGTGATAACTTTCACACGATTGAGGAGGAGGAGGGGGGTAGTTTCTTGTAAATAAATTTAACGCAAGTACTCAATTATCTCTCACCACCGCGTTCAACTCCACCTTTTAACGAACCTACCACCACATTTATTATTCTTCCACTCTTATTTATTTCCATAAGAGTAAGAAAACCACTGGAGCGTAAACTTTCCTGTTGTGAACCCTTATATTCATTTCAACTGGACAACCGAGTCGGAGATATTTTTTTTCTTGACCCTTATGGACGATGACTCGACGGAAAGAGGAGAGATATCGCTTAAAGTCCAGTCTCCGTAGCTGTGGCTTCGACTTTTTCTCGTGCTGTACCAGACAATTATTATCTGATAAATAAAAGTTCGTCTCGAGTGGGACCGTCGTCTTTTCCCGAAACTACTCGAGCCGACAGGGAACGCAGATTTCAACGTATGATTTTCCATGTAACTGCAGAGCTACGTCTGGATGTCTCGAACGTAACGTCGCGTTATACCAAATACAACAAAAAAATATGTTGAAAAGAAATGTTGTAATCTTTTCAACCGAATGATTGGTTAAAAACTGGGTCCTGTTCGATGTGAATCCGAGGCTCTGTATGTACCAAAGTCGAGAGGAAAGAGTGAATCGATGTTCAAGTATAGTCTGGTACTACTCGAGTGCTGCGAGAGTCATTCCCGAAGTTGAAAGTTCTCAGAGCATCTCCATCTTTCGAGTGGCAAAAGTTCCGAGAGGATAAACATTCCGACTCTCAACGAATATCTTTTCATTTGAAAATCGTCCTGCCGTTAGGATTGCTCTCGCCTCGACGTCGCGGACCCTTATCTCTCATCGGCGCCAGTTAAATTCGAGTGTTTGTGCAATCGGTGATCCTCGACGGAGACAGCTATGAAAAATAAATAACAAAATCTGCTGTGAAATATCCTGCTGGCTGCTCAGGGTCAACGAAGGATCGAAGATACAGAAAGAGACAAGGATTTCAGGGTCTCCTGTTGGAATCCTCGTGTTCGCTCCGCAGGAGGTATCAGCAGGATCTCTTCGAAGAGTCCTAGCGCAGAAGAAATAAGACCCGTTTCCCTTATGACCTGGCTGGCTTGCCTGCTCAACCCTATTGACCCCGAAAAGAAACCCTCGTTCGTCGTCAAAGTGATAAATCGACAGCGACGATTCATCGTTGTAAGGCTGTACGGTCACTCTGGGGTTCCAACCGGTGTTACGTGGCAATGGATTTGTATCTTTTAAAAGTCTTTTTGAAATCTTCCTTCGCGCTATTGTCGAAACGCTGGGTTTAAAGGGGCTTTGACGCGAGAAAGGTATTCCAGGAATTAGGATGCAGCGGCTCTACGATTACTTTCGAATTATCGATAGGGACTCGCAAAAAAATTCTATTTCATTGTCATAGGTCAGTCTTTCGCACAGATGACAACACATTTTTCTGTTTGTCGAGTCACAGTTTGCCTGACTCGCAGATTCAATTTGTGCTGCGTCAATGAGGCATTCGCGTGACCATTGAGACCTCTGCTTTCTAGAATTTCTTTATTACGAATTGGATTATCCGGGGCGATTCTCCCGGACACTTTCTCGTTTGTGTGTTCGAGTATAGAATTTCCTGCCCGCCTGTCTCGTTACGATTTGACAGACCGCCACATGTCAACCGAGTACGCTTGTATGTACATTTACTATACTATAATGTACATACTCAGTAGTTTCTACTGCACGCGACGTCTCAATCAATGTTCCATCTGTCGTGGGGTTCGTTTATACCCAACGCGATCCCCTCGTCGGAAAATCGAGAAACTATATCGTCATTCCGGTATCCGAGATGCGGTTCGACGTTCTATCTATGGATGCACGGGTTATTGCAATGGCTCTGCCCGTTTACATCAAGCCAGTTGGTTCTTACTAACACCATCGTACAGTCTCGCCACTGCAGTTTCTCCCGTGTCGCGTATGGGTGTACATACGTGTAGAGAAATGTGTACCGAGGGCGCCGAGAGACAATATTATCTTAGCCTCCAATCCGGGAATCTGCGCGTGTGTCTCGTTCGACCGAGGTTTACTTTGGACGAGTTCACGTTTCACCCCTCACTGAATCACGTTTTATCTGTCTGCCACTGTTTCTCTTCCTCGTTAATGGGGTTCTATCCTCGTCAATGCCACGAATAAACATTCTTCTCAATCTTAGCGAGACTCGAAAAAAGAATAATAAGTTTTTTATTGATTCAATCTTTGGAAGACACAGAAGAAATGTAGCTCGATATCTCACTAAGGTGAATACTTTGCTGTCCTCGTAACGACGGCAATTAAGATTCTCACCAACATTTCTTCGACTTGCATTCGACAAATCGATTATGACTCTTTCTGGTTTCTCATGACGAGAGACGTTTCCATCAACGCGCAATAACGGCGGAGTATTGTAAAAAGATATAAAAAAATAATAAGGAAAGACTTTTATCTCTCGATTCAACGACCCGAAACTCGGTGTTTAATCGTTCTAATAAAATAGACCGATTACTCGCGTGTACTCGTTCGTTTAATCGTTGCTTAATTTGTTAGCGAGACTTGGTATCAATTATCCCCGCTCGTTTATTTCGGCTCCTGGAATGAAACAAATGACTTCTCCTTCTTTGTGCCTCGAGACCTTATCTCGTAAATTCAGCTCGGCCTTATTCCTCGCGCTCCGAGAAGCCCGTTTCACATTTTCGTAGTAAACGGATACTCGTGCCGAAGGCTGCGGAAGAAATCCAAGAACTAGAAGGAGCTAAACAGTGGGTTTACCGGGTTGCATCGGAGGCTGTAGCATCAGCCTCTTGTAAGCAGCACTATACCGGGATCTCGCCTTACACGCTTGCGGGTAATTCTTCCGGCGAGTGAACGACGCGTCGTAAAGTTGTCGAGTCCCTTCTCCGCAAGAGAGTCGAAGCGAAAATGTATCGGGCGAGAATAAGGGAGACGGAGAGTCAAAGGGGGAATCGGTAAGCCAAGCAGAACTGTGAAAAGGCGTGAAAAAGGGCGAGGAGCCGCGTCGGCTGCAACGACGAGAAGAGAACAGAGCAAAGACGGTCGATAAAACGAGAGTGATACGTTCTCAGTTTCCCAAGTCATTTGCAAACATTCGTTCTCTCTCGGCAAGACTCAGCACGAAAGTTACTCGTGAGGAGGGACCGAGAAGTAATACGTCGTCGAAGGGGATAGACGTAAAATTATGTTCCTCCGGTATGTTCTCTATTATGTTCCACGTACAAACATACGTACATGTGTCCCGAGGAAGTTACGCCTTCCTGTTGGACGGAGACGAGTTTCCAGGGCCTACATAAGCAGACTGTTTGCTCGCGGATACCGTCTGGGAGGTTCGTTGAAGCGTGAGTGTAACGAAGAGGCGGAGGACCGAGTCGTTGGGGTTGCCACAGGACACATCAGGACGACTTATGGGTTATTCAGGAGGACTCGGAAGTCTCGTGCCGCGCACGACTCTCTCGTTCGATATATGCTAAACAGGAAAGTCGGACGCGTCGTTTATTACCTGCCAACCGAGAGCGGGATCGAGCAGCGACTTACTCGCGTTGCGCGAGTCACGGTATATTATATGGTACACCCTGGCTCTGCACGAAGTTGCATGATGCACGGGAGAATTATTTTCGCGTATCAATGCTGTACGTGACGGACTCAAGCTGTGAAAATATCCAGAAGTCGCGAGACCTCGTACGAAATAATACGAGAATAAAGGGAACGATCGGACGACGCGCCTGGGCGTCGTCGTGCTTTTCGACACCAGAGGCATCCTTCACGCACGTGGATTCACTATATAAGGTCTCCGCGAGGGCTGGTGAAGACTGAGTCGGAATAAGATAAAGAGGAAGCGTGAGAGATATAGAGTCGTTAAACGACTAAAATATGCATCGTACGCACACCGAATACACATGGGACATGGGAAAGAGCAATGCCGTGTTACGCGCTTACTCGTTTAGCCGGAACTTTAGAGAGTCTCTCCGCGGAGAGTCGGTGAGAGACCTTCGGTTATTTTCTCTGTACACTCCACGTATGCCCTCCTTCCGGCTTATGACTGCCATTCCGTAGGACGACTGTGGTAATAAATAAAGCGAAGCAGTTTTGTGGCACTGGTTGGTAGATAAACTCCTCGAAAAATTCTTAAGTACGTACAATTCTTTGGTCCCTCGTACGGTGGACGAGAGCCAGATGTAATAACGTCCCATAACATTTTTATCGTACTTTATAGATGAAAAATGGCTTTAGGGGACCATCCAAAGTCTGCATATTATAGTGATTCGTCAGAGGCTCTGACAGTCTTCGGCATTGTTGTAATATTAACGAAATTAAACATTAAAATCTATTCGTTCAACTATTTTATTGAAATTATTATTCAAACACAATTTTGACGCGACAGCGAGGGAAAGTATGAAATATTTCAAATGAATTTCAATGAATTTAAATGAATATCTGTTTCCAAGCAACTTAGTAGGATAGATAGGGTGATAAATATTTTTTTGTCATTCATTTCAAACACTGTTTTGCTCAGCATCGAATTCAATATATCCGTGTAATAAAATAAATAAAGAAAATAGAGATCTTTGAGGGAATATCGTAGTTCTATTATTCCTTAACCTGTATCCCATTACTATTTCTATCGGTGTTAACTGCAGGATTCAAGCGTATAACCAACCGGTATAATATCCTTGACACATTTCTACCTTCGGCATCAGAGACGAGCGTGTCGTATGCTTTGGAGATTATTTGAGCGCGAGAGTCGTCAATAGAACCAGTGGACAATTGGAAACGTAGACATTTACTATAGAATAGTACCAACACGTGTGGATTTATAATAGTAAAGCGAATTCACGGTTGGGTTTCGTATTATGAACGGACGCGTCGATTCGTACAAATCCAATATATTATATTATTATGGTACCTCGTGGTCTTTGGCTCTCGGTCGTTCCGTCGTTCTTCGGATCTCGAAACTTCCCTTTGCCAGGTATACCCTTCGTCATTCTTCCTCTCCACCTCCTGCCGTCTCTCCGTTTTTTTTTTCTTTCTTTTAATTCTTCATCCTGAGCCTCTCTTTGGAAAGTCTTCGCGCGTCACCGGGCCTTACCCTCTTCTCGTTATATTGAACCTCGCGTGCACCTACAACGTATAAGGATGTGGAGTATTGCTCGGGCCCTACTGCTGCGTCGGTATTATATGGCTCTGCAGCGAGCGATCAAGACAGAGGATCTCCCTTTCGTAGGTGTCGGGTTGCTCGGACCCAAAGAGACCCCGCGTTGCTAACCCGTCGAGTTATACGTCGAGTACAACGGTGGGGTCCGGCTTCTCTCGCGCGCGTTTCCAGGGCATTCATCGCTTCAACGAGGTAGCAAAAAGTAAACGCGTGGAAAGACAGAGACAGCAATTTTTGCGCCCTTTTTCAATTCGCGAGTCTCTCGGGTCTCGCGCTCTTTTTCACGTGTCAAACCGATTTCAATAGAGTATTTTGACAGCGGGGGACACGCTCGCCTACAAAATTTCGCCGGGTGTTTCACGCCTGCACGTTAAAGACTCGCGTGCACCTTAATCCCCTCAATTTCACACAGTCCCCGCGTGTCTTTTGATTTGTAATATGCACGATTTTTCTTCTCGCCCTTTCACTTTGTATTTTCGAGAATCGGTACTCCGTATAGAAATCATGAAAAATTAAGTGCTCTGGAATATAAATTATTCAAGGGGTGGCCCGTACACTCGACTTTGAAAAATTTTCATAAAGAAAATGGACGTTCGGTGTAGTGTACTTTTATTTAAGATGAAAAGAAGAAAGAAGAATGCTTTTTCGCAATTTTTCTCAACGAAGAATGATGATCGGGTTTGTCAGAGAGCGAAGAGGGCAGATACAATATGCATCAACATCCCTTTCGAGCGTTCGTTCGCTCCTAACTTTTTGTCTTTCTTTTATCTATTTTTTCACTTTTCTCTAGTTTCCATAGCTCCATCCTCTCTCTCTCTCTCTCTCTCTCTCTTTCTCTTTCATTCGCCTTCCAATTTTTTCTTTTTCTTCATTTCGCGTCAACGCCGTCGGTCTCGTCGACGTCATCAAAGCTAGGTAAGAGAAGTGTCTCGGGAGCCGTTCTCCAACGAGACTTTTTATCTTAGACGGGCTCCTGGTACTTTTACCGCCTCTTCTGTATGTGTCTCTGACGCTGTACCGACATTGACTGTAGTGGTGCTTGAGGGAGGGGGGGGGGACTTGTCTCGAAGGTGCTCCTATGGCTACTTTTTTTTTGTACAAACAGAAGCTGCTTCGGTGTAAGAGTAAGGGGGGAGGGGGATAGAAGTAAAGCAAGTCGGTAGAAGAGAGAAAGACGAAGAGCACGAAAGCCTGAAGCGTGGTGTATGCCATAAACGAGACAAAGCGGATACAGGGGTAGTTGTAGAGCAACTATAAACCTCCGTACGGTGAATCTGACCACACTACTACTGTATATACTGTAAAATCTCTTGGAAAAATAACGACTTCACCATGCAAAGTGAGTTTCAGAGGCTCCAAAGACTCACGCCGTGTGCCTTACGCTTTCGCTGAACGCAAAGGGGAACTTACAGGTATGCTTTCCTCGCCCACACACCGCTATCACGTGTCATGCATGTTCACTCCGTTAAGTAAAGTACAGATTCTGCTGCGTACACGCGCGAAACCCTGCAAAAGGCTCCAAGTGGCGTGGTTGCCTCTCGTGACAATTGTGTCTGGCACCGGTTCTGTCTTAAGGGTCGACGCCTTCGTTGAAAAGGGCTGTTTCTATCCTCTCTCTTTCTCTCTGTTTCTTTCTTTCTTGCTCTCGTTCTAAATTCTACCGACTCTTTCGCTCTCTTTCCGTGCTGCATTGCGTATGAGCTGCCTTCGCTTCACAGAGACCAGACTTCAAAGGATCTTCGGTACTAATATATCGTGCCACCTATACTCCTGGCATCGTGAATGCGTACATCGTAGGCGCGTTATTAAAATTATATAATGCGCGAGAAAATGTTTTTTCATACTCTGAAGTTGAAAAGTTTTGGAGCTTTGAGTATTTAACGTTGATTTCGAATGGATGGAGACGAAAGAACTTTTCATTAAACTCATCTTTTCAAGTCGGATTAACATCTAATGAAAAGCATGTTAGCATTTATTAAGAAATTACGTAGAGTTCTTGGTTAAGATTCGCAACTCGTGTAAAAAATATTCTCAATTAACTTCAAATTACTCCATTAATACTTGAGTAGATATTGAGTTTTGAATTAATATTCAAAGCTCGTGTGATAAATATTTTCTTTTGACTTGAAATTACTTAATTTAATAAGAATATATCAAATTCTTTTATTGCATTTTAAGGCTCGTACGATATATATTTTCAGTCGATTTCAAATCGATCAATTTCCAAAGATATTGAGCTCTTCGTTAAGGTTCCAAACTCGTGTAAAATTCTCAATCGACGGTTAACGTCTTGATGTTTGATTAACACTTTGAGTTCTGCGTTAAGTTTCAAAGCTCGTGTATTAAAAATATTTTCTGTCGTCTCGAAATGACTCGTTTGCTCAAGATGTTGGGTTAAAAAGTTTTCCAGGAATATGTTCCATTGGCAACTGTCGTAATCCCCGCTGTAGATAATATCACCGTCAGGGAGAAAAGGGTCGGTACGACGAGACTGTGCGACCAGAGGCGATGAGTATAAACTTGGGCTCGTGTAATTGTACGGAAGGGAAGTCAAAGGGACAGGGTGCACCTTGTAACGGCGCCACTCCACCGAGTAGAATGACGTCGAAGAGGGTAGAAGAAGCGAACCAGTAACGAGGTCAGGACCGAGAGTCAAAGGCACACGTCACAGAATTAATAAAGAGAGACGAGTAAAAGAACAGTAAATAAAAATTTAAAAAAAAGTAAAAGAAGAAGGCGAAAGAAGACGATAGACGAGAAGCCAATTTAATTTTTCAACACTCGAGTGTATATAATGTTATAAAAGAGAATCGGTGGGTTCTCGCTTCTGCCGTATATAGCGAGGTTATAAATATCGTCAAACGGGTCGGAGGTCACGCGCTGTGCTCGGGTTAACCGTGTTCGATCGGCTATCAAGAGGAACGTGTGTATAAAATGAAAATTGGACGAACGTACACCGCGCGAACTACCAAAAGTATAATCCCGAAGGTCCGTAACGTTGATGGTGAGTCGGGTAAGTGCGGTTAGCGAGCGAATCGAAGGCGTTGTACGAAAATTGATCGCAGCGTGTCCTGCGGTGAATGCGAGGGCAGTGGCAAAATCGAGGAGCAAACGAAAAGAGAGAAAGTCGCAGAAAGGCCAGAGGCTGTGGCTTCGGTGAGGTCGTCGCGATAGTCGTGCGGGGTTTCGCGTGGCGATATCTGATGCGGAGAACCGGTAAAGGCCCGGAGAAGGCATTGAAAACGATAGGGAGCCACCGGAGATAGCGTGGAACGAGTACACCGAGGGTCCCTGTACAGTCCACGAGAACATATGAGCAACGGTGGAAGCTCCAGGGCCATCGCGAACCCCACGAGATATCTCTTGAATAAAATACACACATCGAGCTACGGTGCATGCGGGACACACGGTATACATAATACGGTGGATCGTCCTGGCTTACGGTCAAGGCTCGGTGCATTGTCTTCTCGAGTGATTTAAAAATCCACTCGTGGCTCGTTAAGCGTGGCTATCCGATAATACCTAAAGGGCGAGAGACGGAGAGAATACGATGCCGGGGTCTGCGTTGCCCTGGGTATCCGCGCATAGGTGGGCTCCTCTTCGTTCCTCCGGCGTATATCATAGAGCCGCAGAGAGAAGGAGAGAAAAGGGATAGAAAATACCGAGAGGGTTTGTTCGAGAGACTTCCCTTGGCCCTTGGACCTTTTCCCTTGTACTCCACCTCGCGTCCTCCGCTTCTCCCGCTTTTGTTCCACCGCACCCGCCACAGCTTCCTCACCCTTTTGTTCTTTTGCCCCCTTTTTCTTTGGTTCCACGCTCTCTCGCTTACCGGCTTCCGAACTCTCTCGCCTACTCACGATCAGCAGGTATACACACTACACAGTCACGAGGCAGGGAACGCGGGGGAGAGGGAAGAGACTTATTGCCAGGGTGAAAAAGAACGATCGTATCTCAAAGAAGAGTCACGGTAGAGTCCACGCGAATGTTTGGATACTCGGTTTGAAGTAAAAAAAAAAAAATATATCGTGAGCCTCGCTACTGCCACTGATGCACACTGCGGTCTAAAGGTAGCTTCACAATATTCTCGAGAATTTTTCTCACAGCTTTATTGAACCTTGGCGAAATAATCTCTCGTCGATTTTATAGAACTTGAGAATAAAAAATTCTCCCACGACCTGTTTCCCGCTTTTAATATTTTTTTTTCTCATTGGTTGGACTCGAAACTTTTCTATTTTTCATCGATATCAAAAAAACTTCTTTGGCTTTCAAGTATTTGTTGATACAAACGTGTAGAAAACGAATGGTATTATACGTTTTACCGCTGTACGTATTAGTATAGGTTGTACAAGGGTGTTGTGCACTCGAGCGAGGTAATACACGAAGCGCAAACCTAATTTAACTTTGAGGCGAAAGCCAGCGTGAACAATGAACAAAGCGCGCCGCGATACGCCGACAATGGCTTCTCTCTATCTCCGTTTTACCTCGCCAACATTTTGCCGTAGCTTTTCATTCCTCGTTACATTATATTTCTTCTACACCGGGAGGATGGACGTACGCCGAGAAATCGGTCACCTGTATCCTCTCGAATTTCGTACGAAAAAAGTTATCGGAAATATTTACGAAAATATTTACGAAATTGCGGTTCGAATCGTTGGAATTGGCTCGCGAAATAGCGCATTCCCTGTCACGATGGACCGTCGAGACGCAGGACTTCGGGGAATTTCTCGATTTGCCGTGTGTCTCGTTGCTTGGTCGGGCCAGCACCCCATATAGAGCCGTTACGAGAACCAATGTGGCTCGAATATATACGGAACGATTGGGGGTGGGAGTAAAAACGACAGAACCGAGGGCAAACGATAAAACGAGTGGGAGTAAGACGGCGAGAATCATGAGTCACGGACAACACCACGTTCGCGTTGCTGTACTCGCGATATCCGATACGAAACCTGTATTCCCGATCTCTGTCTTTCTCCATCACCCGCAATTCCACCTTACGACTGGCTCGATTCGTTCCTACTGGGCACTCTCTTGGTAAATAAGGGTCTAGACGAGAGCGTTTCTTTCAACTCTCGTGATATCAGACAGACGATATACCCGGCGGTCACGAAACGTCCCCCTTGTTTCTCTCTTATCGCTCGGGAGCAATCGTTCGAATGCATTTGAGAGAAAGAGAGAAAATAACTATCGACTCTCCGAGAAATCGTAGCCCACGAGGCGTTTCTTATTTTTCTCTCGATTATCGTTCACGTCTTTTTTTTTTTTTTTTTTTTTTTTGTTGTCCCACGTCCATTTTTATCACACTCTCGATGGACACTCGACACCTTCCTGAAATATATATTAGGAGATAAGAGAAACACGTTTCACGCAACATAAATCACATGCTTTGCTCTCAGAACGCTTCGACATACTTTATGATTACATAAATAAATACTGAACACGCTGAATAACGTTTGAAAGGTTGTAAAATTTCCAATTTTTTAATCAAATGAATATTTTATGATTGCAGGCTTACAAGCTGAACTGTTCTACGTGAGAGAAGGAGTCATCAATGAGTATGCGATTAAATTCGTCGTGCCGGTTCCTGCTCAGATGCACAAGCTTCACTTTACGTGGGAAAATTTGGCTGGAAGACCGGTGAGTTGATAATCACGAATATTTATAGAACAATGAAAAAAAGAAAACCTAGTTAAATATCTCGTTGCAGGTGAATGTCGTGCACTAAATATTTTATTCCCTTATTCAAACCTTTTGGGTTACAATTACCGATCTACGAGAAAGTAACCAATTTTGTTTACTTCTTCGTTTATGAATCCCTTCGGTCCTTTTTCCGCTCAGAGGCAGAAGAAAAAAATGGTCGAATGGAAGAAAGAAAAAGCGAGGAAATGAGAATTCGTTATCCGGTCGAATCTTCGAGTTACGTATTGATAGCACGAGCAGGCTCGTTGCACCCTAGCTGAATCGGCAACGATACACCAGAGTGGCGTTTGGTTGGTATCGCTCGTTCAAGCTCGAGTGGTCATCGAAATCGTTCGATAGCCGCAGACATTGAGAGTGACCCAGAGGGCCACCCTTTTCTCTTCTTGCGTTCCTATACTAAGCTTATTCTTGTATGTAACACTTCTTTACGAGATGAGACGGGAGGATGCAGTTACACTTACCTCAGCCATCGAGGCATATCGTTCCTCGCCCATTGCTCTTTGCGGATCGGTTCTTCTTCTCTCCTTTACATGTCCGAAGGAGAAACAAAACGAGAGTGCTTCTGGCATAGCTCCTTACGCAGTTACGAGTGCACGCGCGCGCAAACAAAAAAAAAAGTGGGTTTCTCCGCTCATTTCACGGATATTTCTCGTACCCGCTTCTCCGTAGCTTCTTTACCTCCCAACTGCAACACCGCGATGCTTCCGTAGTTTGTAAAGTCAACGGGAATATAATGCTAAAATGCGCTTGCAGATGATTTTACGGTGGCAGGAATAATCAGTGATGGTTTTTTTTTTAAACGAATAAACGATTTCTAGAAGTTGAGCCTTTCACCAACAATCGAAAATTTACTTCTCGATCCGGCAGTGTAATAAATTATTCTTTTACAAGCTTCGTAAATATCAAATTGTAACTCGTTTCTTATCAAATTATTTATAAAATAAAAGTTAATATGCTTGTTTGAAACCTCGTAAATAAATTCATTGAAAAGTTACTGAAGATCATTGATACTTGTAGAATTTTATATTACTTTTGGGCATTCGATGGTTTTGTTTAGAATATTTAATGTTAGGATAATAATGAGCCTACAGGTAATTCTTAACAAAAATATTTAGGTTGATACCTCAGGAACTTAAGCTCGGCTAGTCAACCTTTTTCTATTTAAAAACATGAAGTAGGCATGCAATGTGAACTTTATCAAAGCGTTCTTGCCAATGCATTTTTTCTGAAAGAGAGAGAGAGAGAGAGAAAGCCCCGCGTAGGATAAAATCAATTACGGATAGTACACGATATGTTGAATGAGGGGGTCGACGACTGGCACGTAAAGTATGCGACACTCGTGAGCGTTGCCGGATTGACTCGTCGTGGAGAGATCAGCGGTAACGTGGTTGAAGCAAAGAAGAGTGAGCGCGCGTGAGCAAAGAGCAGGTCTTTCGGTGAGTAGGACAAAGTGGTCGGACCGCTTCTTCTTACTCTTTTTCAACCCGTCGTTCTCCGCCTCCCGCACTCTCGGCTCTGTCGCGAAGGCTAACGCGCGCGTCTTCTCGCGTGTGTCAGAGCAGGACGCTGGAGAAAAGGAGGGGAAGACGGTGAGATGGGGAGGAGAAAGAGTGACGGCCCGTGCTGCGACATCAGTCACCCCGCGACAAAATCGCGTCCGTCCCGAGTCCCTTTAAACGAATCGACCTGTCTGTCAAACTGAGGAGTCGACCGACAGGCATGCGGGAAGTCGATGGGCCCTTTGGACACGCGTAAGGCCCCAGCTTCAAACGGGATATATTCAGACTTTTGACACTGTCTGTATAATTTTTGATAAATCTATCGAGTATTTAAAAAAAAAAAGATAAATAGTAAAATAATATTTTAGTGTTAGGGTTTTTAGTAAATTAAAGTACAAGTTAAAAATATTTATAGTTAAGTAAATATAAAAAATATAACGAGTTTATATGCTATTTCAACTAAGAAACATTTTTTTCATTGTATTTTTGGATTAACGTTTTAATAAAAGCAAATTTTGTTGGAATTAAAGAAGATTGAGTGTACAACGATTGTAATTGCAGCAGTGATCAGTAATTGCAGAAATTCTGGTTTTCGCACAAAACGAATCGTTTAATTCTGAAGAAAATACTTGTTCAATCGCTCGCGGAGCTTCTTTGCTTCTTCCTCGAGGAAAATCGTAATTACGTTGAACAAACATTATCGTTGATGCATTGTACTGATTTTGTTCTCGGTGGTTTGTTTGCTCAACGAAAAAGACAGACTCGAGTATACGAAGTAACTAGCCCGAGGCATAGCCAGAAGTCATCAGGGTCTTGACGCTCGTAAAATTCAGTCGAGAGTGTATTCGTTGCCTCAAAAAAATATCTAACAGGCCTAACGATTCGCTGCTTATTCTTTTCACCGGACAGTAAGGGTATCGATTCGTGCAAGAAACACGCGTTTCTATCGGTTTTTCCTACTGACAGAGAACCGATCGGTGCAGCTCGCAAGAGCTTGGTAATCAGTTGCCAGCTACAGCAGGAGCATCACCACGAGAAGCTCACAAGTTAGTTTGGTTTGCTGTGCGCGCATCTATGGACTCGTTGGGCCTCGCGAGGGTCTCTCTTTTCCCGTAGGTTTGCTTGGCTTTGCTTTACCCAGTGGCATCTCGTTCTTTCGCGACGAGCGAAAATCATGTTCGAAGAATATCGCACACGGTACAGCTCGTGCTCGAGACCAATCGAGAGATTATAGGAAACACCGAGGAAGAAAGAGACACTGTATACTCTCGATACTGTAGCGTTCGAGATACTCGGTAGTTGGAACGTTTCACCCGTTACGATGTGGTAGATCGTGCCAACCGTAGGCTCTCGAGTCTCGCTCTGTGTTCTTCTTCCTCACCTTCTTCTTCTGCTTCTTCCTCTCGAGCTCGGATCTTTGCTCGAACTGATGCACGAGTACACAGAAAGATAGAGACGGAGCAACGAAGAAAACAAGCGTATCGCTCGCTTTTCTCTCCTCTACTTTGCCGTTATGACGTGGTAAATCGCAGCGAGATTTACTGCAAGCTTCTCTCTGTCTCCCTCTTTCTTTCCTTGCTCTTTTTCTTATTATTCTTCAGTGCTCCAACGATTTGCGGCTGTTGTTCTTGCCCTTTGTCTCTCTGTCGTTCTTCCACATCAGCGAGAAGAGTAAGGACACTGCCAGCGGAGCACAGACTCTATACTCCGGTCCCAAGTGCAACGATAGTCTTATGCCCCCCCACATGTTTCCCTCCTCTCGCTTCGTCACTTCTCTTTCTCTGTATCTCGGTGTTTCGCGTCCCGATCTCGCGCCTCCACTCGCAGAGTTCCATTCGTTCCATTTGCTTTCTACGTCTCTCGCAGCAAAAAGAACTCTCGATAACTGCTAGCCGCTCGAAAAGCGATTTCAAACGACCGAATCATCATTCTGACTGACCAAACGTCCAGCATCCTTTTGACATCCGATAATAATACATTTTCAAACACTTTCTTCCGACAAATAGTTATTGACATTTTATCATTGTTTTTTTGGCCAACTTTATTATGATCTAACTCATGTATTTATTAATCTTTGCAGCTTCCATACACAATGTCGGTGGAAATTGACAATCCATCGGAGCTCAGCAGTTCCCTGAACATCTCTCAAACCGGCGAGATACCAGTCGGTGGCTTGCAAATCTGGGCCCTGGCCCTTCACTGCGGTCCCTACGATGCCGAAGTCGACCTCAAACTGCGAATAAACGTTTCTCTGAATCGTCGTAACACGACGAGTCTCGAGTTTCATCGTAAGAAAATTTGTCTCAAGGACAAGAGCGGTTATCCCGGTCCGGAGGAAGTACTGGTCGCAGCTTCTGGCTCAACTTCCGGCGGACAAGTGTTTTACGCTGCCATTGGATGCGCCTGCGCATTTATCGCTGCAATTTGCGTTCTCGTCGTTGCGTATTACGTGAGAGACAAAAAAGCTAGAAGACACAGGGACCCTCTGCAGTAAGTAGAAAAATTCGCTTTCGGACAATTCAACGAACGTTTACAAATCGTAGAAATTAACCGAAAAATCGTACACCTTCATTAGGGAATCGCGTGGTCTCAGTTCGGCATGCAGCGTGGAAAGGGGCACGGGAATCGGTCCAGCGCAGACGTTCCTCTCACCGGAAACGCCCCCACCACCGTCGGCAGCTTCCGCCTCGAGTTACAGGAGACTCGACGATCGACCCAGCCGAGAACTTCACGAGAGGATTCAGGAAATCACCGTTCAGAGGTGATTCTTTAAATTCAATATCATTTATTATTATCTACTCTGAGATTCGTTACAAGGTCGATTAAACTAAAAGCATAAGAGACGTTGATACGAATCGAGGGTTTCCACTTGACCTACGAGAATTCCTCTCCTCGGCTGAATAATTGAAGCTCTCGTCATGCGCTCCTGTGTATATGTCGTAGCGAGTAAAGAGCGATAGGGCACGAAACGTTTGTGACGGAGAGGAGCACTGTATAGAATTGATTCTGGGTCGAGAGCGAGGATCGGACGAAGGGATAAATTTTCGATATTTGGAAGGCTCGTAAAAACTCGTTCGAGTGACAGCGCGTGCAGATGTAATAGAGAACGATCGAGTGAGAACAAGGAGACTGGTCAAGTAGTCACGTACCAGCGCACTGCGTATAACCTCGATGATCCCGCATCCGATTTTATCGGTCACGATCGATCGGCTCGTCGCTCCTACGTGCCCGAGTGGCTTCGACCGAAAATTAAGTCAACGAGTTGCGATCGTTGGCGCTCCTCTTATGAATTCGTGACGCTGCTACCGCGGTTTCCAAATCGGTTTGATGCTCCCCTCCGGCGCATCCTTTTCTCACTCTCGTTATACATTTTTACGTTTTTTCTTTTAACTTTATTTCACTCTATCCCTTTGGAAGTCATGACTGATGTCCCGCCAACGACGAATCACTTCCCCCTACTCGAGGAATACGAGCTGTGATGCATCGCGCTATATACTTTGATGTATGCGCGGAACGCCTTTTTAACTATTCGAATTCCGGATGACGTGTAATTCCAGTAGTCCCTCATTCGTGTCGTAGGCACGTAGGGAGGGCACGCGCATCTTGAATAATGAAGATTAATGGGTCGTGCACTTTTGGACGTGTCCTACGACGAGTCATCCTCATTCGGAATACCTCGGAAGCGATGTACAAATTTTTCGTGAAACAAGCGCCACACAGTTTCTCGTCTTCTCTGCTCTTTCTCACGTGTTTTCTTTGATTAATGTGGTTATGCGTATTTATAGTACCGGCCTTAACGCCCACCCGGCAACCAAACATTTAAACGATTATACGGTGCCATTTCGGTCATAGAAATTAGCGTTTGACCTCTTAAAAATGTTACTTTACAGTTTATTTTAAAAATCGTTGATGTTTGAATAAAATACGTTGTTTCTCTAGTTTCTTTCTTCGATATATGATAAAAGATTCTTTTAGAATCCCTGTAGAATAATGTTTTCTTTAAAATCGAAATTGGATTATAATTTATCTATGATATCATCTTATTTCACCAGATGCCGTGTTCGCCTTCTCAGTATAGAGATGGAGGGTACTTTCGGTCGAGTTTATCGCGGCAGTTACCACGAAGAGGGTGCAACTACACCACGTGATGTTCTCGTGAAGACGGCAGCGGAACACGCATCTCAGGCACAGGTCAGTCATACTTTAAATCGAAGACCTGCTTAATCATCATCAACACCGGTGTCTTATCGAACCTTCGATATCAACGAATATTTATTTCTTTCAGGTCGCTCTTCTGTTGCGCGAAGGTTTGGCACTTTACGGTCTCAGTAACGCCGCTCTGCTTCCCGTTTTGGGAGTTTCGATCGAGGACAGGGGTGCTCCCTTTCTTCTTTATCCTCACACGGGTTACAGAAATATGAAGAGGTTCTTGTTGAGGTGTAAATTGAGCAGCGAAGGTCCGCCACGAGCCCTCACCACGCAGGAAGTCGTCGAAATGGCCCTCCAGGCTGCGAAGGGAGTGCAGTACCTACACAGAAAAAGGCTCGTGCACCGAGATCTTGCTGCAAGAAATTGCGTGTAAGTATTATACTCTCTTGACTCTTCAATTTCTTAATTAATAGTTTTAATAGTTTTATCATTTAAATTCAATTCAATTGGTCGCAATGTTTCATCCGAGTAGAAAAAGCGATCATTTACGAGAATGAACAATTATTCGAATGATTATTTAAAGAAAATAAGTATAAATATCTATAACACAATTCATTTTATCGTATCATTGAAAATAATGCTGCGCAATAGATCCTCCAATCCAACAGTTTTATAAAAGATTTTTCTTTTTTCCAAATTTTATTCGATACTTCTTTTGATAATGTTCCACGAACGAGGTTTCGATTTATGAGCTCCGGTGGCAAACCTTTCCAGGAACGTTAAGTTGGTCGCCGCCTCTCCACGTTACCCAAATCAATCGAGCCATCCTGTTCCGTATCGACCTTGTACACGCCAGTCGCGTACACGAATGAACTAGCCACGCGAGTCTTCCTCATTAGAGAGGAATTATGCTCGATCAGCTCCACACTTTTCGCCGGTTCCTACAAAGTGTTGTGTACTGACCCGAGAAATAAATAATAATAATAATAATAATACGTCTTGAATGTATCAAAAGGTCGGAATTATCGGAACCATCAAAGGATAGCTTCGTCGGGCCATAATTGAAACATTAATCAGTGACCGTCACCTCTCACGAAATCGTTTTTTTTTCTTCTTGTGTTACAGTGTCGATGATGACTTGCGAGTACAGATCACGGATAACGCTCTTGCGAGAGATCTTTTCCCTCAGGACTATCATTGCCTCGGCGATAATGAGAACCGACCGATAAAGTGGCTCGCTATCGAGAGTCTTCTCACCAAGACTTTCACGACAGCTACCGATGTGGTAAATATCTTTTTTTTCTTCATATATCACCAAAATCGAGATTATACAATCTTGCTTTGTGATAATATAACGTAACGTTTGAGAATTATAACAAAAATATTAACGAATATTGTAATTAACTTTTTCGTACAGAATGTTATTAAAATAATTTTTTAAAACTTTTTACTATCGATAATTATTTTTGTTGAAATATTTGTTCAATATTAACGAATTTTGTGATTTACTTTTTACGATGAATCAATATCGGCGGTCTCGATCGATAAAAAATTAAGGTTTCGAGATGTATCCACCTTCGATTTATATAAAATTTTGTTCATTTTTTTCGTTACAGTGGGCATTCGGTGTACTTCTATGGGAATTGACAACACTGGCGCAGCAACCTTACGGCGAGGTGGATCCCTTCGAGATGGCATCTTATCTGAGAGACGGTTATAGACTCGCGCAACCGATTAATTGTCCCGACGAATTATTCGCCGTTATGGCGTACTGTTGGGCAATGTCAGCGGATGAGAGACCAACGTTTAGTCAGTTGATAGTTTGCCTCCAAGAATTTCACACCCAACTAACGAGATACGTATGAGAGACGCCTCGCGGAGTGTCATTTGAACTGTACCGCTTAGTAAAAAATCCACGGGGTACCGATGTACATATTTATTAGATTCTTACGACGTTGAACAAATGGATGTACATTTATTTTAATTTTACTTTATCGGCTAACTTTTGTTTAGCTTTTGGCATAGCGCGGATCGTCGATATTCTTCATATTGTTTCTTATTTATCGAAAAATAATAATAACAAGAGAGAAAACTTCCTACCAAGCACTGCCAGTATGCAACACAGCAAAGCGCACTTATAAACAATCCAATGCTCAGTCCTCCTATAGCCAGATACTAAGATGTACTATAATAATAATAATAGTAATAATGTGATAGTAATTCCGCTTGCCACACAGCTATCCAATGTGCCAACATTTTTTGTACTTTTTGTATATATAAATTCATTTATAAATAGTATTATTACCTTGTACATAGTGAACAGATGTCGTATAACACAGTATATATATATTATATACGTTCGAAAATAAAAACAAAGACTATACGGACGGTGCATGTGTATAAATTACGCGCACTTTACGTACTGAGAATAAATTTATTGCACTGTAAACCGTGAAGAGTCTCTCAACTCCCCTCAGGCATTTCCCATACAGCGATATTTTCGCACTTGGAATTTTCGAAGAAATACCCGCGTGAAATAGATAAATCTTGTCAATTGCCTGGCTTTGGCATCGCTACGTTCTCATCGAGTTATTTTCGTTTTCGCTTCTTCGCTCCGAGAACACAGAATTACGAGCAACAAAAAAACGAGTGAACTTTCTTCATCGGTACAGAACGTATGAAATACAGAAATAATTCATCAAACCATAAGATACATCGTGTTCGTAGCCTTTAATTTGTACAACCGAATTTCCTAGCTCCGAATGTGTAGGGTGAATGAATTAATGGGAGCTCGCTGATGATGTCTTATTTAAAATGACAAACGGTAATCAGTTACGTGAGCGTTACGTTATCTCGCCATCATGTTTTCCATGACGGATCTCGAAATCCGATATCAAACAGGATACAATGGTATCGTGACTCGGTAATTTTCTTCATTGATTTTAGAACCAAGAACTTGCGGTAAATCTTGTCATTGTGTGACAGTCGAGTTGCAGCGGTCCACGGGTGGAGGGGGTGGGGGAGGTGTCATCATAAATCAAATGCGACATTTGTCTTCCGTTGACTGATTAAACGTGAAAAAAAAATCGAATTTATTTTTACGTTTGTAGTCTTCGGCCCTTCTACGATTCATCATAAATCTGCCCTTTTTCTGCAAAGAGATCACGAGAGTTTACGATGACGCGTCGATATCGGCTCTTCGGCATCCGGGAATTTCCAATACCGCGTGGACTATTAGTCACGGGACATTAGTCTTCTTACTGAAACTTTCGTGAATCAACCTAATGCGCAGGAAATGTGCTTATGTCTACGTCGTATCAAATGTCTACAGCGAGAACAGAAAAAAGCTGTGGTTCGAACGTGTGAAAAGTAGCAGCGGGTAGATAAAAAAGCTAATTGCACGAGTGCCTGTAACGACTATGGTGAATCGTTAGTACTCGAAGAGGGATCCGATTACGTCGGATAAGATTATCATTTGTAGGAAACTGACACTTTTAACAAGTGCCATACCGATGGTATCATTTACTTATAGTTTGTTCATAATTGTTTCCCCTGCCCATCGTCCTATAAGCGGTAAACAACATTAACATACTGATCTCAACAGATTCATTCCTTCTTGGATTTCCAAGCATTTGCGTAATTTTCCTTATCATCCTGCGTCATCTAATTCCATTCCCTTACTCCGTAGTTAACAGACTTTTCGGTTTACTGCAACGTGTTGTTTTCAATATGTTTCCCTAAATAATAAAAAAATCAGTGAATCAGTTGTATCGAAACTTTAAGCCTTTTCTTTCGTTACCTCATTAGCTATACGTGAGATTGAAATTACAAATATTTACTCGACAATTACAATCGTACGTTGAGTCCTGAAATCACCGAAGGATTCGTACGATCAGAAACACGTGAGATCCATCATTAATTCTAGTTATCGTTTAAAAACTGTCCCACCATTTTATAAAGAGAGAGATAGAGAAAGAAAAATAATACAAAAACAACTTGAGCCAAAGTATTTAAAATTATAACGCAGACGATGAATCGTGGCAAAGGGACAAAGAGCTCAAGGGAGACCAGTCGATTTACACAAGAGTAGTAGAGCCTACGAGGGAGACATTTTAATGAATTTCAATGAGTTTCTCACTCGAACATAGTGGCAACCCTTTGTTTGCAACCAGCGTTAGTCAAACGTCGAGTGCTACGTCACTATATACAGTTCACCTAATATGTACAACGTATATAGTACGGTGACGAGATCTGAAATTGCTTGAGCGACAGTGGGTGCCCGCTGCTAACGCAATCACGACTCTCGGGTGTATTCGAAGGGTGCAATCTATCGAGTCTCAGTGCAGTCCCACTTACCCTCTCATACTGCATCGCATATATAGGATGCAAGGAAGCCGAGGGATGCCACGATAATGTCATTCATGAATATCGTGCATGGTCAGTAGCTCATTAACGTCTGGCAAGAGGAGTTAGTTGAGAATTAATGATTTTTAACCCCTCGAAAGTTTATTGTCTCATAACAGGCTTTGTTCGAAGCAATTCAGCCCAATGTTATTTATGTCAACTATGTAATATAATAATAAAACGTTGTGCAATCAAATCACCGAGTAAAATACCACATGACAGGATAATACAGTAGAACATCGATTATCCGAATTAATTGGGACTGTACGACGTTCGAATAACCGAACAATAGTTTTTTGTGAATAAAAAGATAATTTTTAACCGCTTAAGGTGAGAATCGATACCGACAGTTCCTCAAAAGTTTCAACACACTCTTCTCGGCTCCAGATTTTTTGAAAACACGTCCGAAGCGTCACGCTCACTTCATGAACGTGGCACGGAGTAAGTTTCGCAAATTTCACATTTATTAGAAAATTTTTATTCGAGAAAAATGTCTTAAGAATGTTGAGCTATCTCGCACTTTCGAACTCTTGGATAATAGATTTCACGTGACATGAGACATTCTTTGACACGACAGAAAATAATTAATTTTAGTATATTGTTTACTTAAAAAAAAACAATTAGCAACAATAACTTCATTCAAATTCAAAATATTAAAGCAATTGTCGTTATACGTGCTTGTCAAGTTTAAGTTCGGTATAAACTTTTCGGTATTTTGTTAATGAATTTATTATTAAACTTGAATGTGCGGACTCAATAGATTGTCCAGATTAATTGATTTATAAAAATCAAGTAACATTTCTTGCTGATTTACGTCACTTTGATTCAGCTTATCCAGAATTTTCTGCAATTAAATGCTTTTGTCGTACGACGAAATATCCATTAAAAATATTCGAAAATTCACATTATTCGCAATTGCGTCGAAGTCCTGATAATCTGACCTACATGTATCATCTTTATTTTTAACGCTATCTAATCAAAATATGTTTGATATTCTGTAATGCGTTATTTATTCAGTGACTGTCTCGTAGGTCACTGTTAAAATTAATTTTACCGTTTTCTTTTTAAGTCGAAATTATCTTTCTAGAACGATCGGCGAAGAAACGAATAATTTTCTCAGCGAAACTCAGATTCGTTCAATTTATATAATATCTACTGGAACAAAATAACTATCTTAATGATGATTTAATTCTCTTTCTTTGGATACAAGTCGAGTGTATTCTTTTGTTTTTCCACAAAGATCAGTTTTATCGATGTCACTTTTCGCATTTTCGCACAATCCTTTGGATAAATCAAATTATGGCTCTGACAATTGACGTTTTGTTTGATTCACCTTTTGATAATCGATGCTCTGATGTATATATTTTTTAAAAATCTCTTTTCGAGTAATCGTTCAAGCAAACAATTAATCGTACGAGTAAGATCGAAGGAATTTTTCTTATATTCTGTTGTATTATTCCATGAAGAACCATGATCTTGGCGAGTTTCTTACTCGTTGTAAAGATCTCACGTGTAGATCCAATTGAAGGTCACAGTAATTTACCTCTTTTATATTCTTATCTCTCAGACATCCTAAAACTATTATCCCTACCGTTGAGTATACACGCTACGAGAAATTCTAGATTTGACTGTCATAGTCGCTTTGTGAAATATGAAATATCATTGTCTTGGCTTCTCTCGACAGCGTGACACAGTTAATCAGTTATTAAAAAATTCTAAAAAGAAAATGACCAAGTTCTCACTAATAATTTTATTTATTTATTTTGCTCTGAGCTCAGCTGCGGCATTTGAAATTTCATCAAAGATAGATTTCGATTCCGACAGTTTGCCGGGCAACGATTCATTTTCAGACAGATCAGATCCAGTGGTGATTGTTGTTGAAAATTCTAATATCGATAATCGCAATGATGCGAGAGGTTTCCAATCGTCGAGGCCGCGGGTTGGTGGCAACGTGGGCGTTCGAGGACCTGTCAAACCGATAAGATCGCACAGTAATTACCCTCTCGTGAGTATATTTATTGCTTCGGTAATATTTTCATAGACAATAGATAGTTAAAAAAAATATCTATATGTTACGCGATTTTTCGCATTATATTTTGGAGCGTCTGGAGAAAAAAATAATGCTGACCGAGGGAGCCAGTCGTTAAAACAAGCAGCTATTGGCTCATAAATTTATTTAAATGGTGATCGTAGAACGCTCGAAATGACCTGTCCAATGGATGAACATCAAATAGATATTTTGACAGGCGAGAAAAGGCATAAAAATGTTCCAGGTCATTACGGATTTATAGTCAGCGGTGCGATAGAAACAGCCATAGATAAATCTTTGTACGTGCCAAACGTCTGTGTTCGGTGAAAAATCGAAGAAATAAAAAAGAGAGAAATTCGGTATCGTAACGCGGTTGAACAGTGTCCGAAAGTCCATAAAAACTTTGACTCATCCTGTACGCGAATATCATTAAATATTCATTTTTATGATCGTTGGAGTCTCCGACGGACAAAGATAGCGTAATAAAACATAAGCCGGCTTATCATTAGCATACGCGTTCGAATATTAATAATGCTAATATTTTGACAGAATTCTCAGCCAGCTCGACCGAAAGTGATAAAGAACATTTACATTATCGTCAATTCCAAGAAGACTATCAGGCCAGAAAATTTCGTTTGCGGAAGGGGCGTTTGTGAGACGACCTTGTCTACGGACACCGACGAGAAGGGGAACGTCATTGGCTCTGTTCGTCTTACGATTGTCACGAAGACGGAGGATTCAAAGATCGAGGATGTACCGGTCATTGATGGCGTTCGTGGTACCGGATACGACAACCGCAATCCCACTTTTCCCTTCGACAATGGACGAGACTCTCCCTATCCATCTTTTACCGATAATATTATACCTCGGGTAATCCAATGACAGACACGTCAGCGAGAATCAATAGAATTTTTAATCAACAGAAATATTTCAGTGATGCGTGACGATGAGGATGATTTTATTCATTTATTTTTTAAGACTCCTGCGCATCGATGGGATCAAGTACCAAGACGAAACCCATTCAGACCGCAATCAAGTTCCTTCTACCCACGAAATTTTGGTCCTCGCAAAGAAACTCCATCCAGCAGAGGTTTGGTCGACGATAAAATTGAGGTTCCATTGAGTCAAACCAATCTCAATGATCACTGAACGAAATATATTTGGATCGTGTAGATTTTTTCAATAAAATTTCTTGAGATTTTCCTATCGTTTATTCAATTGCAAAAAAAAAAACATTATACATGATAGGAAATAAATAGCGGAAAACATATTCCATAAGATATTAAGACAATAAAGAAAAAAAGCTTTATAGATTATATTGAATCATTTGAAACGCTGACGCACAGAATCGTAAATAATTGAATATAATTTATTTATCGACATAGCCGATCGATACAACGATAATATAACAAAAAAGATAAGTAATGAACGAAGTAATTTTTAAGTTTTAATCTTCGTCAAGCTTACGTTATTTTCCGACGTAATGCGGCGTAATATTAAAATCACATTAGCGTTCGCTATTGAAGGAATAAAAAAGTGTATAATCGGAGTACATTGATATCATGGCAAGAAAAGTTGACTGTTGATGTTTCTATTTAAGTTTGGAAAAAAAAAAAAGAGCTGTTTCCTCTTCTGCCGATGAAAATGTTTCAAAAAAAGTAAATAAATCTGTGCGAGTAGCTTAAGGATCGTGGACGGTGTGGAATGTAATCTTTCCATTGTCGTTTACTCCGGTGGTCGCGCTTTTGTGGGATCTTTCCTTGCCATCAGGACCAATGGAATGGCTCGAGCTGGAGCTGGAGAAGACTCCGAAGGTTCCGCCCGAAGGAGGAGCGACCTCTTCACCGAATCGGGAGAATATTCCGGGTGAAACCTGTGAATTGACGATAATAAAATAAACAAAATATTCGTTTCTTAGAATTTATTGAGTCGATGTTATAAGATTGAACACTTACGGGGCTGATTTGTCCCGCTTGGTATCCACCATGAGGTCCGACACTGACACTGGACATAGCTATGTGTGGTCCAGATCCAAATCCACTGAATCCACCGGATGCACTGGATGCACTGGATCCACCGGATCCAAAACTCATTCCATGGCTTGACATACTTCCGAATCTATGTTATTGAAAAACAAAAATGTTACCATTCAAATTCTTGTGACTTTTTAATACAATTGTTACCAATTGTTCTTTTTTTTTTAATGCTAAGCAACTTTGAACATTTTAAGATAACGATAACGATCTTTTTGCAAAAGAAACTAAGGGTTAGTAACCACTATAATCGGGGGATTATGGTGGTAACCAAGTTGATGTTCGAACAAGTAATTTCGTAACGGGGATGAGTGTCTTTATAATTATGCATTCGTGCATTGAAATTTACGCTCCCGTCAACGTTGGTCATTAAAGCCGATCCCGTTAGCCAAGAGCTTCTGGTACTTTGTTTATCGACGATGTACGACATCACAGAAAAGTATATAGAAAGCGTACATGCAGTTATCACCAGGATAAAAATAAATCGATGAAATAAGTGATGCGATAAAGTGATAAGTACGTTGTATGCGAGCAATATGGAGAGCAAAAAATTTATTCGAGACGCATACCTCGTTTTATTTTCCATTATATTGTACGCAAATGTAAAAATATTGTTCAAACGTCATTAGATGTCTGTGCGGAATGATTTTAATTGAAATTGCGGGATTTAAAACTTCAGATGATAAAGCCAACGAACGGTGCAATCAAATGAACTCTTACGATTTTTGTTGAGAATCAATCTGGGCCTGGATATCATCGGCAGTAGCCTGATTTTGGGCCTTTATTCGTTCGTTTTGTTCTTCTATGGATTTCTGAAGATTTTGTCCAAAGAGATCTGGAAAAGGAGCGAATTTCGGAAATTCTGGAAACGGAGCGAATTTCGGAAATTCTGGAAAGGGAGCGAATTTCATCCCAGAACCAGAACCAGCACTAGCACTCGCAAAGGCTGTAAATAATAAAAAAATTGTTTAGCTTATATTCACAACTCGGATAATATTACGATATCGATTTTCAAGCATGGTACAATAAATTATTTGGTTAATCGATTAGGTTAAATTTTCATGCGTTGTTTGTTTCATGCGAATGAATTCTAATGCTTTTTTCATCACCTATTCATGCTATCAGGTACATGCTAGGGATGTTTATTAAATTTTTTTCGTAGCGTGCACTAAAATATTCAGGATTTTTTACTTATATTACGTTACACGAAATACCAATATAATATCTACATGCTACGCACTATACTATAGATGATAATTAAACGTTCAGCTATAGCGCTACTGGCGAACGACGCATGCACTATAAGTTCACACACTTAAAACATAAATTAATGAATTTTCATAATGAGTTTCATTGTCTGGCGGCGCGAATCATTGTTCTTCTCTTGCCATCGCCCGGTTGAATCGTACCTGCCCCACTCGATGCGGGGAATCCTGCAAGCTCGTTACCGGCTGATGGATATCCTGCTCCATTATCGTAATTCATTGGTGCTTGAGAGCCTCCGGACTTGATTCCGGGACTTGCAAAGCTTCCGGTACTCGCTCCGATCACCGACGTTCCCGAGTTACCGGGTGTCGAATCAGCGTCAGGTTTACGATTGGTCATAAGCTTGGAATCGTAGCCTTCAGAAGGAAAAGGAGCTGAATTTAAATTGGGTGAAGGGTTAGAATTGGAATTGATATTAGAATTGGGAGCAAAGTTTGAGGTCCAACCGGGCATAGGATTGTTTGGAGGTTTTAAATCGAAGGAGCCCCCGTAATTGTTGAAGCCATTACCCGAACCGTAATTGGGAAAATGGGGAGAATCAGAATTGAAATTGTTTGGCTGAGAAGGACCAGAGTTATAGTTTGGGTCTTGGGATGATTTGGTAAGAGGATTTATTTGAGAAGTCGGTGGAAATGCAGGTTGTATCGGTTTCGAATTTTGAAGAACTGTTTGAGAGTTCGATGTGGATTGAGTAATGTAATTAGGTATCATCATAGGACCTGGACCGTATGAACCAGGATTGTAGCCGATATTGGGACTGAAACCCGGATCTATTTGATTGAAATTTGGTCCCCAGGTTGGGTTCCAATTGGATTTGAATCCTTGATCAGAGCTAGCTGCATTTGCACCGGCAGTTGCGCTCGCACTGGCACTTGCACTTGAAGCTGCATTTGCGTTCGCACCGGCGGATGCTGAACTGAAGCTATTCGCGGATCCGAATCCGTAAGGAGAGGGGAAGCCAAAACCTCCAAAACCGGGCATTGGATTGAATGCATTCGGTGGTATCGATGAAGGATCGTAGGTGGAACCGGGCTGAAGTCCTGGGTGTGAATTCGGCGCATCGTTAGGTCCGGAATCAGGGTCAGCATCCGCGTCAGGATCTTCACGAAACCGAGGGAAGAAATTGGGAGTTCCGTCTGGATTTGTAGAAGGTGCAGAAGGTTTATTGCCCTTGTTTGGTTTTGTCTTTGACGGAGTATCTGTTGCAGGAGCGGGATCTTCGTTAGAAACAGAGTGCGGCGATGGTTTCCGTTTCTTATTCGGTGCGCTATTGGGAGAAGAGTTTGGTTCCGGTCTTGACTGAGCTGCCGGGGAAGGCTTTCTTTTAGGATTTGACGAAGAGGCTGGAGATGGTTTTCTTTTTGGACTGGGCTCGTCTTCTTCGGAAGCATTCTGATCTGTACCGGGTTGATCATCTTCAGGGGGAGACGTAAGGTCATCATCCGGCTGTTCGTCTTCAGGGGAAGGATTCGCATCATCGTCCGGCTGGTCATCATAAGACGGAGTACTCGCGCCAGCGCTCGGCTTCCTCTGTCTACGATTAGGATTATTTGCCGCTGGTGTATTTGGCCTGGGACTCGGTTTCTTCGGGCTTGCCGGTGTGCCATTTTGCTTATTCGGAGATGGGATATTTGGCCTAGTATTCAATTTGTTCGGAGAAGAACTTGTCTCAACAGGGTCCGGCTCAACTTCCGGATCCGGGTCTCCGGGCTTATCTTCGTAATCATTCGCTGGAGGAGAACTTTGCCTCTGCTTATTCGGACGCGCAGAATTTGATTGAGGCTTTTGAGGCGAAGGATTCGGTCTAGCGTTTGGACTGTTTTCAGTCGGAGAACTTGACTCAGGAATCGATTCATCGTCAGGCTCCCCGTCAGGTTTATCATCAGAATCATCCTCCTGAGGAGAAGGAGTTGGTTTGGAACTTGGCTTATTCGGACGAGCACGGTTCGGTCTGCCTCTCGGTTTATTCCGAGCCGGAGAATCGGGTTTAGCGTTCAGTTTATTTTGAGGCTGAGTATTTGGCTCAGGTGTGGTTTCGTCTTCTGGTTTTCCTTCGTCTACCTCATCATCAGAGTCATCGGCTGGAGGGGTCGAAGATGGAGGATTCCGTTTATTACTAGGTGGTTTTCGATTCGGATCAGCACCATTGTTGTTCGGAGCACGATTTTTGTTGGACCTGGGTGCAGTTAAATTCGGGTTCGGCTTTGAAGAAGTCGGTTCGGCCGGTTGAGTGTCCGGCTGAGGACCGAGAACCGCTACGGGTATCGGCTGAGGTTCATCTTCAGGCTCTTTCTCCTCTTCAGGCTCTTCCTGATCTTCGGGTTCTTTCTCATCCTCCGGGTTAGGGACTTCCTCGGGTTCTTCAGGCTCTTCCTCGTACTCAGAACTAGGAGTATCACTGTACTCGTCGGGCCTATTCGGTTTACTCTTAGATTTAATATTAGGACTAGAAGCGGACTTGGGTGCATCGTTCGAACTCGGTGTTACGTCAGGATCCCTTCGAGAACGTTCACCGGGCTTTCCCTTTGATCGAGGGTTGGGAGTAAGTCCTTCACTCGGAACAGCCGTAGGCTCAGGTTTGTCTAATTTATTCGGATTATTCCGAGTATCAGGTTCAAGTGGCGTTTCCGCCTTCAACGAAACCTCTACCTTTGGTTCGAACAGAGGTGCGGGACGCCTTCGATTTGTCTTAGTGGTTACGCGCGGTTTAGGCTTTAAGGAAAAATCTGGAGGATCAGTGGGAAGCGTTCTGATCTTAAGAGTCGGTATTGAATTCGAAATGGCACTAGGCGTGGTGCTAATGCCGTTAGAATCACGCAATACACGATTAACTTGTCGCTTCCATATCCTCGATGGGAAGTCCAACGTCGAATCGTCGGTGTTTAGATACTTCACTGGTAAATGCGGTCCTTTACCTTTTCGACAGAATTAACAGACATACGACCTTTCTTGTTAGACTTGTGCGCACTACACAATCGATCTCTATTTTTCTCTATTGCGAAGCTTTCGTGTTGCATACATCGACATACGAATGTCCGGGGATCTACAAATTGTTAAAACAACTACTTTTCCTCGATAACAATTATTTCAATTAATTAATTCATTATCAAAATATCATTTTTAACAATTGTCATACAAATCTAGTATGTTACGCGTCCCAGTAGAAAGCCAATCGTGAAATATTGATACAGTTATCGGAGATAAGATTTATCACGTTGAAAATAATTTGACAAGTACATAGATTATGCATTTATTTTTATTTTCAGTGTCTAATTATTTTCATCAGCGGGGCCGTTGTTCGCGTCACATTTCTATGTGCCATCATATGTGCCACAGTGACGAATAAAGACACGATCTAAACGATAAGTTGCTTCATGGTCAAATCGACAGTACGTTTCGGTTGCGCAGCATTGCTCAATGCACAAATAACAACATTTGACACGACGTTATCGCTTACGAGTTCTCGGACTTTTTGCACACGACTTATGCCCGAGATGCACATAATATTTTCGCCTTGAATCGTCGACTGCGGAAATACCCATCGACTCAAATAAGTCATGAACAACTTGGATACAAACATTGTTGTTTACTTTATCACTCGATGAATATAAATGAAAATTTGCGCGAACAAAATATCTTGCATATGACAAATGAATAATAAATAATAAAAGAACAACTGCTGAAAACTATCGTTCCATCGAGCTTGTGATATCATTGTGATATTTGACGTGGATGCTTCCGTGATCGAGTCTACAAAGATACGAGTTTAAGCCGAAGAAAAAAGAGTTATAGGAAAGAAAACGATGAAGAGAAGACGCCAAGGTGAGCTCAGAAATGAGGTCACGGTTCACGAACGTCTCATTCACATTTTTCGCGTGACGTACGTTTTCTCGTGTCTTTCTCATAACGCGCGACTCGCCAGGTGTTTTACGTCGGATTAATTCGTCAGCGTATAACGTTTACGCATGAAACTACCTATCCCGCACAAAAATTAATATATTTCAAATATATGCGAAAAAATATATGTCACATAAATTTTACATATATGTTATATATTTAACATATAAAAACAATATTATTTCGCCATATATTACATTATGTATGTGAAACATAACTAAAGTTTATAACATACATGAAAAATATATTCGATGTATATTAAATGCATAAAAAATCTTCTACATATCACACAAATGTTTTACATATATTACATATACATCATTTTTCACACGGAAAATATATGAAACGTATATTAAATGCGCCAAAATCTTCTGCATATCACGTAAAATTTTGCATATATTGCACATCCATAAATAATCGTACGGAATATATATGAAACATATATTAAATGAGCCAAAATCTTCTATATATCACGTAAATGTTTTGCATATATTGGACATACATAACTTATCATACGGAAAACATATGCAACGTATATATTATGCAACAAAAACTTTTACATTTCACATAAAATTTTGTATATATTGCACATACATAAATGATCGTACGGAAAATATATGAAACATATATTATATGCGACAAAATCTTCTATATATCATGTATATTTCTTGCATATATTGTAAATACATAAATTTTCCTGCAGAAAATATATGCAACGTATATTTTATGCGGTACAATCTTTTATATATTATTTATATTTCTTGTATATATTGCACATACATAAATTTTCGTGCGGGTAGCTTACACGATATCAATAAATTTACACAGCTTGTGCTGCTGACTCACGTTGCCTCTTTACAATGTCATCGCGCTTACGGGGCAATTAATAAACGGATTGAACCTGCGCAATCGCAATTGTACATTACCGGGAAAAACATATTTCTAAGAAAAAGTACCAAGTTCTTTTCATTAAATAAAATATGTGATGAGAAAGTAAACTTAAAAAATGTTTAGTTACGCTGACAAAACATTATATTGAGAAGAAAATAAATAAATAAATAAATAAATAAATAAAAGCTCGAAAATTCTATCGAAATGTGTAGCAATCGAGACCAGTTTATGTTTGAAAAAAGAAGGAAAATAAGAAACGTAACTCACGATACATATTGACAAAAGTAGCATTCGACGAACAATAAAATAAATTCAAAATGTTTGATAATCACAGTAACAATCGTAAATTGGACGATCGCGTCGTACCGAGTCTCTCGTTCTTTTATCGTCTTCAGGTATCAACGCTAATGGTTATAGGATCAATGAGGAAACTTACCAGCGGTTGATCGTATTTCTCTGTCGCTGTGAGCGCCGAGTACTCCAAGGAGGACGAGAAGCGCACAAACGAAGACCTTGGAGGTATCCATAACTCGGTTTTCTTGATTATACAAGAACGAGATAAAATAATTTTCTCGTTATACGAAACGCGCAAGTGTTGAAACAATAACTTGGTTTTCTCAATAAATATCGTATAATTAATTGAAATATAAGAAAACACTTGTTTCGAGCGGAAACGAATCAAGTATCGTGTGCGGTTGTTAGCGGCGCTGTTCGCCAGAGAATGACTACGTTCGCACGTTCCACGATCATCTTATATAGGATTCGGCTCGGTTAAGCCTGTTGCCCGTATGTTCTTCCTCATCAGCTGTACCGACAGATCCTCGTTCTCGCTTCGACTCGAGTTAAAGTACATACGATGGCTACGCAGTTAATATCGTGCGATATGCGTAAGAGTGCACAAGGCGCAAGATCAATCGAACGGCAGCTCAGTTATTTTGTTGATTTCGGCTACGGCCTTGATAGAGTTCAATAAGGATCCGACACTTCGATTATACCGTTGGAAACGCGAGACACGAGAACATTCGGTTTGGAACGTCATCGTCTTTTTCTCTGTTTATCTTGCGAAATTCATAACAAATTTTGCTGTCGAATTCACGTCGGTATCAACCAACGATTCCGCGTATTCGCGATATTCCAATTTCCCTGTTTAACGCTTCCCTTACGTTATTTTTCTTTTTTCTTTTAAGCCTCACAAATGCTTTTTCAGTCGATTCGTAAGAATTTACTAACACACGGACGATTACAACCATAAGCGCGATACTGAATTATCGAATTGAAAGACAAATCCAAGTCAACGTTACAAGACAAGGGTTATCAGCTCTATTAGAGATATCCTTCAGTTTCGTCGTCGTTGGGTTTTCAATAAATTGATAATACTTTCACGGCCTATAGCGAGTCGACCATTATAGCTGTTGGTTGCATAGCCGAGTCAAGATCATTGCCAAGGTTGTACACGACACTCCGAGAGAGATTTCTTTTTTTTTTACAGTGGGACATTCCACTTTTTTTTTCTTGAGTGCACGAGCGATAAACTTGCTCGTTGATAATACTAAGAATCATTGTAATACCACTATACGTTCATTCAATTGAACTTCATGTACTTGGAAAATACTCAAGGTTCATGCAGTTGCTGGCTTTTATAAAATATTTATTGATAAATTTTTCATTTTATATAAATTGTTGTGAATGGAATGTAATTGCTAAGCATCACGTTTTACGTCATAAGATTATTCATCCCGTTCATAAAACGTAAACCATACAATTGAAAGTATGATTGTCGAGTTAGCGGGAATAATATCTTGCTAGCATCCTGGACGAGATAATCGATCGACACTTAACACCTCCAACAGATTTTTATCCTTACGTTGTGGGTAAGAACGAAGCTAACGAGAATCTGAGAATTTTAAATCTATGTTTTCATGCAATAAGGATTCATGGTTGATGCGAAGCTTTCGCGATGATGAACGTTAATCGCTGTGTAGTCGCGAACGATCGTCATTGATTATTCAAAAGAAATTCGTAAAACTATCGGTAAAACGCTTTACCCTGACGCTATTGGTATTTCCATTGTTTTACCGAACTTTGTAAATTTACTATTTGTTCTTTTTTCTTTCAACGGATCTGTGTTGTTGTGATTTGCACTTTGCTGTAGCGTGTCAACTTAATTCATAGCGTACGTGTTAATTCCTAGAGACAATGTTGTCATCAGTCGCGGTGATGATTACTTCCTGGGTCGATACCCTCGTCGAAAAGATCGGTTGTGATATCACATACTATAAACGAACCAACGATCGCCTAAAGAATTAAAAACTCATTTAACACTAGGATTAGAGCATCATTGAAAGGAGGCGGTGATCGGTTGAACCGTTAACGTCGAATTTAAGAAGGCATCTACGATTATCTGTTTTCTAGATAAAATCATGAAATTATTGTATTTTGAAGATCGAGACATTACGAACCAGCTCGAAGGAAGAGAATAAGTTGAACTATCTAGAAACGTTGAGTCTTTTTTAACATGATTTCTTATGGTGGATGTGGATAACAAACGGTGCTGTTGCTCATTATATGCTTTGAAATAGAAGATCAACAAAAAAAGAATGATTTCACGAGATAGCTTCATCACTAGTGAATCGTTAAAACCAAAAAAAAGCATCCATACTCCAAAAAATACATAAAAAATGAAGTTAAATGAACCAGATCGAGTTTTTTTCGACCGTTTTAATAACAAACGCAAGCAACATGGCGACCGGGCATGCTTTGAGAGGTAATGGCGGGACGGCGGAGCAAACATAACCTTTCCATAAACGAATTTGTTCAGGGCAGAAATATCAAATATGTTTGAAAGAATTTTCGAGTTATTTTAAGCTCATGGTACTTTGTGTTTATTGGAAAGAATAAATCAATAGCCTTCTTAGTTTTATTACGGTGTTCATCGATATATACGCGCAATGTTGTCACGTGTTCCGCTTGGAACCGTGACGAAAGTAAGAGAACAGACGACGATGATCGCGTTGTCAATGCACAGAAAGGAAAAAAAATTGGGCGTGGCCTCGTTCGAAGATAGGCAACGGATAACAACAGGCAACAGATAAGATGCATTAATAGACTAATGAAAATTTAAATGTTTTTACGAAATCTGGTTCATGCGCTTCCTCTTAATCCAAAGGTATATATAGCAGGACAATATTACAAGAACCATCAGTGGAAATCGAACCTTTCTTTCGAGTCTTTTTGAATTAAAAGATTTCAGAACGACTGTAAAGATGACGATGAAAACATTGTTAGTGCTGACCGTGCTGGTCGTTTTACTTTTCATTGGAACCAAAGGTAATTCTGATTTATTTATAATTTTATTTACATAGACATTTTAGGCAAATACATTATTCGTTTTTGGGTTTTTATTTATACGTGCATATTATATGAAAGTAACAACTATTTTTTTTTACTGTATGTATCAGGAGATATCATGAATGAAGCTGAGAAAATTATGGAGTCGAGCACTCCGAAAGATTCAAAAATCTATTCGGATGACGATGAATCGAGATTTTATAACGGGTTGTTCGCCAACAAAAACGAAAAACCTTTGGAAAAGATAACGAGCCTGGCGAAACTCGATTCATTGTTTGAAAAGTTTTTCAACTCCTCTAATTCTAAGATATTCCAAGCGGTGAACAAAATAATGAAAGGTGAGTCTATTAATCATTTTAGATATTGGTGCAATTTATATTCTAATAAAATATTTCTTTCTGCTTTCAGAGTTGGAACCGTTGGTAAAAAAGTGCTTGAGAATCACAATCTGAGGATAAAGATAAAACTGGAAATAATTCTCTCGTGAAGTTTGTTCAACAGCCGGGAACTCTAATTAACGATCGGATATCTTCCATCGATGATGTATATTAATTAACCTTAAAATCTAAATAAAACTTTAATTGTATCAGGAGTACAAATTGAAAATGCGGGATTTTTTTCTATTTTTGAACGTTTATTCTGAAAAAATGGTAACAAATGAATTATTCAAAGTATTGTCCATCGCTAGCCACAACTTTTTCCCATCTTTCTGGCAATTTACGGATACCGTCGCGAAAAAATTCGGCCGGCTTGGCTGCTATCCAGTCATCGACCCATTTTTGGGCTTCTTCGTAAGAATGGAAGCGCTGGTCAGCTAGGCCATGTGTCATCGATCGGAAAAGGTGGTAATCGGAAGGAGCAATATCTGGGCTATACGGCGGGTGGGGTAAGACTTCCCATTTCAGCGTTTGTAGGTATGTTTTGACCGGCGCTGCAACATGTGGCCGAGCGTTGTCATGTTGCAAAATTACTTTGTCGTGTCTTTGCTCGTATTGTGGCCGTTTTTCTTTGAGTGCGCGGCTCAAACGCATCAATTGAGTTCGGTATAGTGCTCCTGTGATGGTTTCGTTCGATTTCAATAGCTCATAATACACCACACCCAGCTGGTCCCACCAAATACAGAGCATGAGCTTGGCGCCGTGAATATTTGGTTTGGCCGTCGATGATGATGCATGGCCGGGGTAACCATATGATTTTTTGCGCTTCGGGTTATCGTAATGGATCCACTTTTCATCACCAGTGACAATGCGATGCAAAAAACCCTTCCGTTTTTGCCGTTCGAGCAGCAGTTCGCATGCAAAAAAACGGCGCTCGACGTCTCTCGGCTTCAGCTCATACGGCACCCAATGTCCTTGCTTTTGGATCATTCCGAGGGCTTTTATACGATGGGAAATGGCTTGTTGTGTCACTCCCAATGAATCTGCGAGCTCTTGTTGAGTTTGACACGAGTCTTCATTGAGTATTGCCTCCAATTCAGCATTCTCAAACTTTTTCACTTGGCCCGGCCGCTCTTTGTCCTCAACGTCAAAATCACCACTTCTAAACCGCACAAACCATCTCTCGCACGTTGAAACCGATGGAACATGACTCGGATAAGCCTCGGAGACCAATCGATGTGCTTCAGCAGCACTTTTCTTCAAATTAAACAAGTAAATTAAAACTTCCCGCAAATGCTGTTTTGTTGGCACGAAACTCGACATATTGAGAGCTCAAAAAAACTATGAATTTGACACTGCGACAAATTGACACATACTGAAAATTAAAGCTATAAGACGTAGCTTTGACATGAACATAGTCACAGTACTGCCTGATGCGTATAGCGTTAGTAACGCCATCTGTTATCAAACCCGCATTTTCAATTTGTACCCCTGATATTTTATTTAGATACATTTATTTTCATTGTGTATTGGTATTATGTATTTATCGATAATGAAAATATTAAACTGACGAGTAAGACGATAAATGGTCAATGAACATAATCCACTTTTTAATTAATTAAAAACTTCCTTAATACTTATCATCTGAAATTAATTAAGTCGCTAGTAGAGTTTGCCTTAAAGCACTGACGAACAATGCTTTGGAATTTCCTAAAGACCTTGTTGCGGTTAATCTTCGCTCTCGCTCTTGCGATGAAAAAAAAAGTGACGCTGCTGAAAATTTCTATATCAATTGCAACAAGATCTTTTTCTTCAAGTTCTGTAGTTGGGTAGTGAGAATTATCATTCGATATCTTGTGGAAACTTGTTTTCTGTACGCAGTGGTACATTCCAGATTTTTGTCGAGTATACCCGAGCGATAAACTTAATCGTTGATAATGCTACAAACTATTGTTAAAGTATTGTCACGTTAATTTATTTAAAAATTATACATTTTTCGATTCTGATGTTTATGGCAGCTGCTGATTTTGATGAAAGTTATATCTGTTTTAAAATATTTTTTTCTAAATAGAAATAATCGGTAATGGAAGTTAAAGGTAACACTTGAAAGTATGACGATCGAGTTTGCAGGAATAATATCTTCCTAACATCCTGAACGAGATAATTTATCGACGCTTATCGTAAAGAACGGATTTTTTTTTCTTTACTTCAAGGTAAGTACGAAGCTAGAAACGATCCGAGCATTTTAAGTATATCTCATAGTTCTCGTGCAATACAGATTTAAGTTTTCATGCAATACAGATTCACGGCTGGTGTAGAGCTTCCGCGATCGAATACGCTATTTGTCGTAATAGCGAATGATCGTGATGAATTATCGGTAACAAATCCGTGCCGTTATTTATAATTAATTACCAACTATAACTTGTACCGTAAATTCACTCGATATCTATCTCCTTAACGACGAATGAGCCCAAAAACAATAACTTTATAAATATTATACCGTCGTCCGTAATCTTCTATTACGCGTTACCGGAATAACAAAACTGTAAGGATAGAATGATTTATCGTGACGCTGATGGAATTTCCATTGTTTTACTAAATTATATTTCTTCACCTGCAGAGGAATCGTTTATTTTTTTTTCCAATAGATCTACGTTGTTGTGATTAACGGTTTGTTTTAGCGTGTGAACATCGTTCATAGGGTAAGCCCTAAATCGTAAGTGACAATATTGTTATCGTGTATGGTTTCGACAACTTCCTGGGACGAATGTTGTAAAATAAATTGAAGGAAAGAAAACCCGACGGAACAAAAATACACGAGAAAAATATTTACAGAAAATTTGCAGCGAAAATATCCGATGACACACGATATACACGTAAACACGCTTCAGCTCAATTCTTATATTAAATAATTCTCATTTATATCACGTCACAACTTTACGGGACAACGGTGTTCCATCAATAATTTTAAATTTTCTAGAAAATTGCTGCCGCTATTGTACTTCTAACGAAAGTATTATAATTTTCAAGGTGGCAAGATCGAACGATGAATTTAGCAACTTCCGGCAGAGATAAACAAAAGTTGAAGGGCGGCAACATTCGATATCGCGATTATTGTTCGAGATATAAATTCGATTAGAAATCGTTTATATGTTTGGGAATAGCGTCATCATGACTGGTCGAATATGAACTCTAATTCAATTCATTGAGAGACTCATTAAGCGTTAAAACCCGCCGATCAAAAGTAGCTAACCTTTCGCGCACCAAATTCTTTCAACCAGCAAATTACGATATATTTTTCTCGACTATCGTTTATTCAAGTTGCATCTATAACGATCATTCGTAATATGTTAGGTTTAGCGAATGGAGCACGAGGTTTGAGCAAAGTGCTGCCTGTCCATGTTACCGCTGCTCTCGGTGTCATTGAACAATTTTGTCAACTCTGATTGCTTCATCAATTCATTGAGAATCAACGACGCAACCAACTTCGATGATTTTTAATTCCAAATAAATTGTGAAAAACTTCCACCACAGCCCGAAATAAAATCGGAAACTACACGATTCTAGGCTAATTCGTTGTCAATTACGCTACTGTGACTACGATGAAATCGATAAACGATTTATCGCATGTTTCAAGACAAATTATTTCTAATTGTTTCTCAGTTTCATAATTTCGTGCTCATTGTTATTATTTTTTGTTATTTGATCTGCGTTTGGAACGTTTAATTCTTTGGAATTCAAAATCGCCGAGTCTCGTTGCTTCATCGATTTTCAATGAATCGATAAGGCAATGAAAGTTCACAAAAATTATAGGAATTCTATTTGTTAGTGATATACTCGGACCGGAAGCATCGGTAAAATAACAATCTAGGCAGCACATATGGTTCAGACCTCGAGCTGTATTTCGTAAACCTGAAACCGTGTAAATTATTATTCCACGTGAAACTTAAATAATAAAAATTAATAATATCGACATTGAAATGCTATTAAAAAAAAAAAGATTTTATCTTAGTTCCACTGGATCGTTGCATCCTGCTTACATTTTCTTATTATCGACAACTGGAAAAATTCCAGGATACTGTGAGAAATAAGGAATCGACGACAACAATATCCACGGAGATTAAAAAACCAAACATTGGGCGTGGCCTCGTTTTAAGATAGAGAATATGTGATAGGCAAACGAGTTTTTAAGTACTTCTACCAAATGTGGTTCATCGACTGCCTCTCAGTCTGCAGGTATATATAACAGGTCGATATTACAAGAACCATCAGTGGAAATCGAACCTTTCCTTCAAGTTTTCTCGAACTAAAAGTCTCAGAACAACTGTGATGATAATGATGAAGAAAACATTGTTAGCGCTGACCGTGTTGGCTATTCTACTTTTCGTAGAAATCAAAGGTGATTCAAATTTAATTATTTTATTTCTTAACTATTATTGACTTTTTATGGAAACAAATGGTTTATTTGTAAACTTTCATTAATTTGTGTACCCTATTTGAAATAAAAATTTTTTTTTTTATTGCACAATATCTATCAGGGGATACCATGAACGAAGGTGAGATAAGCATGGAGCCAAATGTTTCAGCGGAATCAAGAACCTTTTCCAAAGGCAATCAAACACAAACTCGTCGCTTCTCATTTCTTGACAAAAACAAAATCAAAGACAACGATTTATCTGTGATAGACATTGTGCCAGCTTTCGAACGTTTGTTCGAAGCAATGGACGACACCATAGTTAATATCATGCTCCATGCCAGTAAAGGTGAGTCTATGAATTATTTTAGATATCGATGTAATTTATATTTAAAAACAATATTTATTTCTGATTCCAGCGGTGAAGACGGTGTTAGAAAAATGTAAATAGAAATCATTCAAAAACAAGAAGAAAAATAAGAATCCGAGGATAAAGATAAAACTGAAAATAGTTATCTCTCAACGATTAAAATAAATCGATCAGATACATTCCATCGATGATTTCAATTGACCTTAAAATTATATTAAATTTTTTATTCTAATAAATATAATATACTAATTTTGATTGTGTGTATTCGTATTCTGTGTTGGCAACAAAAATATTGAAATTATGAGTAAGACAATAAATGTTGAATGAACAGTATCCGCATTTTAATTTATTGAAAACTCCTTTTGCACCTATCATCTATAATTAATTTTATACCTCGTACAGTCAGCCTTAGCCCAGTGACGAACAATGCTTTGGGATTTCCCAAGGACTTTGTGGTATACGTTCACTCGTCTCTCCCTCTCTCTCTCTTTCTTTCTCATTGTTGCGGCTAAAATTACGTGACGCTGCTGCGACCGATTCTACACCGATTTCAATAAAAGTTATTCAGTTGTTTAGTTGGGTGGTGAGAATTACCAAATGGTTATCGAATCGTTAATACGATCATGACATACGAGTATGAATAAAATAATTGTCCTTAAAAGCGGAAGAATGTCTTAGTCGCTACCCATAACAAAAAAAATATGTTTCCAACATTATCCAACGATTTTTGGCGAAGGTATACACGTCGCTTCGATTGTAATCGCCAGAATATCAGCAAGAACGAAGAGACTGTCGAATAGACGCAGTGTCGTGTATAACCGAGAAACGATTGCGTCTTAAGACGCTTCTTGCATCTCAATAAGACCCGTAAGGTCGAGCAATCGTGTTGAAAAAGGGCAGTGACTGGCTGCGGACAAGTCAGAACCAAGTCAGTCATGGTGTGGTGCGCAAGCCGGTTTATTACATTTTTTTTTCTACTGTCGGCGTTAGCGTGGGCGGGTAAGCTTACAGTTTTTCGTAAAAATTTAAGGATCTACACCTACGAGTTTAAAAAATCAACGGAAGGTGTTTTTCAGGTTTCAGAATTCAAAGGATAACATACAAATTTGATTTATCGAAGCTAATAAAAACATTTTTTTTATCAACGTACCATCAGCTAATATTTTATTAATAATCTTGTCCAACCGGTTATCAAAATTGTTCATAATAAAGAGAACCAAATTATATATAATAACAATAATTGATATAAGTTCGAGAGAAAGAATTACGGAGAAGCGAGGATAGCCGATTTTTTTTTTATTATTCCGCGCGATCCCCAGTGAGCACGTTTAGGAATGCAGCCACATCGCGGATGATGTAATCTCGTAACCTGAAGTGAAATGCCGGCGAAATCGTGACTTCGTGATTACACGCGTCAATTATTCAACGAGTTATTTAATACACTCGAGAATCGAAGAGAATGTATTCGATGCGCAGTTATACGCGAATGCTTGGTAACACATACATTCTCTCATCAATGATTGTTATAACAGTGCGGTTGATTGGAATTTCCTTCCGTTTCTTTTTTTTATTTTTGTGTTTATCCGTGCTTCGCGACCTCATCAATTTCTACGGTTCCTCGATTCAATTTCATCGCGTAATTTTAATTGCGATATTTCACATTTTCTTCCAGACGACCGAGTGTACTTCGCATCGGATAACGAAAGACGATGGAACACTCCACCCAAGCTGATGACGATACGCGGAAAATCGAATCTCGATAATGAGTCGCCCCAACCGAGATTTCTACCTTTTTCAGCGAGTTTCACACTTAGCGCCGGTGGCAAAGCGAATAATGCGCATTCCCTGAGCGTCGGAGGAAGCCAGGATGGTATAAGCTTTTCTCAGAGTGCCAGCCAAGCTGGAAATTCCTTCGGGAATGAAGGGTACGTAGAAGGAAAATTAATTAAAAATATTATCGTTAAATCCCATTAGGAAAATTTCCATAAAATGTATAACATGTATCGTTAACATCCGATAGTTTTATGGAAAATTTTATTTTTCATGTATCAATATTTTCTTGAACGTTCTGACGTATTTATTAATAAAATTATAATCATTTTATGGTATTTGAGTAGATAATGAGATGTTTTAACGAAAGCAATCATCTTATTTGGATTATTCAGTGTTATTATGACTAATCGTATCGTTCTTCGAAGAACGGACGCACAAATATACACAACACATGACGCAGATAGCTCAAAATAATCTTGAAACGAGAAGCAACTTTATATTGTTTGTTCTGAAACAGACGAATGCATGTGACTTTGGGAGAAAAGATACGAGGTGATACGATGACGAGCAGACGAGACTCTGACATAGCTTTTAGCATTATTCATTGTAAAAATATTACGTTGACTCACTCAATCGATTTGTGTATCGGTCGTGATGCATGAAACATGTTTTTCTGAGTCTACCCAATTCAACATAACAACAGATCATTATAATAGCATGAGTTAATTATGAGTTACCGTAGCTAACTCATTCACAAGGCAGACATTTGCATAGAGAATGTAGCGTTGTGAAAAAAAAAACCCCAAGACCAAGATCTCTTCTATTTTTCTGGCATCAAATAATTGTAATTAATACGTAATCGTTATTGATTTTTAGGTCAAGAATATCGGCAAGTCAGTCGAGCTCCTTCTCAGCGGGACTTTCAGGAATTTCTGCTGCGGATGCCAACTCTTTTAATCTCAATAATCCAACATTCGGTGGAAATTCACAGGCGAATAGTAATTCGTTTGCCTTGGGACAAGCAACTTCATCGGCTCAAGGAAATGTTGTGAACGGTCAGGCGACTTCCGGTGCACAGTCCGCGATAGGTTCGTCTCATTCTTCAGCAAATTCTGGCGCCAGTGGTAGCACTGGTTTGCACAATTCTGCTCAAGGACAGGGACAACGTCACGGCAGACCAATCTGGACCGATATCTCACCGAATATCGAAGCTGGAGGTAACAAACATAAATCCTTTCATTCAATTGGCAGTTTCTCGTCGACGAGTCTACAATTATTTCAAGTGAAGTTATATTGACTCACTCGCTATATTTGGATTTACAAATGTACACGTTGATAAGAGATGCGATTGTCTGATGACATATTAAACTGTATTTAAGTATCCGATGACGACTCCCAGAAGTGCAGACTTTAAGTTATTCAGTCGAATAACATAACATATGAAAATAGATAAATAACATTTTCTACAACAGGTCTTTACAACTTGAATGGTGGACGTCCCACGTTACATGCGAATCAGGGGCATCACGGACCATCGCAAAGGCCATTTCGCCCAGACACGGGCGTGGATTACAATCGGCAGCATCGACGTCCCGAAGTTTTCATAAACAAATATCGACCTAACGGTGGTTATCGTGGTCATCAACAAAGAGGAACTAGCAGTGGACATCACCAATTCTCTCCTACTTCGTTAACCGGCTCCCAACAAAATTGGGGACTCAATCGAGGTTCATTGGGAAATCAGCAAGAGTCATGGACGCAAAGTCCTCTAACCGGACCTCATCCTGGAAGCTGGTCCAGCTCACAAGACAAACCGGGTCTTCATATTTCCGGAGCTTCCGCGTCATCTTCCGCCACTTCCAATTCACCTGGAGGATCTTCCTTCGGCCAATCTTCGTCCCACAGCAGTTTTGGACCAAATGGACCAACTTCTTGGACGAACAATAATGTTCAGACTTCCGGTAATGCGAACAGTCAGGCTCAGGGTGCGTCGGCAGCGGTTGAACAGAATTTACATGGAAGTACTCAAGGGTCTTTCAGTTCTGGTGCGATTGCAGGAGGTTCTCATGGGAATGGTTACTCACAGGGAAATTCTGCTTCTGGTAATCGGGGTGAAAATTCACGAGGTCAGGTAACAAGTCATGCAACAGGCACGTCATTCGTCCAGGGAACTGCAAATTCCGGGTCTGTCAGTTTCGTCAGATTTCCTGGCGAGGATAATACACAAAATTTACCGAAAGAATTTGCGAGAAGTCGACCATCGTCGAACGTGCGAAATCATCAGCAGAGAAAAACTTCAAGAACCAGAGATCCAGTGGATGAAATTATCTCAGATTTTACCGATACAGTCGCAGATTTATTCGACATTTAATTACAGAATTGATTTTTATAATTAAAAAATGTACAATTTATTTATTATTCGTCCGATGATTGAACTTGAATTTAAATAAAGTAGCATAATTGATAATTATTAAGCAGAAACGAGAAGACTCGGGAATATATAGAAATAATAAAGTTGGCATAAATTAACTGTTGTACATCCGGTGAAGAAAAGGCGAGAAAAGAGTCGCTGAAGAGATTAACAACGAGATGCATCGAGAACCTCGTACACTTGGTTAAATATAAAATACCCATGAGCGCGCAGCTTCTCTTATTGCTTTATAATGCTAATCCTCCGGCGATATGTGACGTAATTTTATTTTTTAATTAACCCTCGTCGCCAGTGTATAACGCTTGTAGACGAACGAAGCGGCGAACGATCTCTCGGTTGTTGTGGTCATTCTTAGAATCAGATTCCCAAGTAGATAAGTGCGATGAGCTATGGGCCAGAAACTATGAGAAATATAGATAATATATTTTATAAATGTACCGAGAGTGGAAAGTATAATAGAATAAAATGTGCTTTTTCCAAAAGAATATAATTGTAAATTATTTAAATCTAATTTGAAAGTGTGCACAAAAGACTTTTAAGATCAACTTTTTTTAAATTATATAAATAGAAACAGCGTCAACGATCCAACCTCCTATATGGGATGGATACAGGATAAATGGAAGAGACTCGGATGAAGAGTCGAATATCAAACAGAACAATTATTATCATCAACAATCTCCTGACATCAAACGAAGAACAGATTAAACTTTTTTTAACAGAGCTACCGCTGATAGAACAGAAGTCTAAAAGCAAATTATCATACTCCCATAAAGGATGGATGAAAGAGATCCGGCAGAGTCAAATATCAAACAGTATTCTACGTTATCAACAGATTGAGAAAGTTATTATCATCAACAATGTACTGACATCCAGCGAAGAACAGATTGAACATTTGACGCAGACCTACTGTTGATATAACAGGAGGCAGCGGGCTATTCACATTCACTACCGTACCGACGAAAGGTTATACATTTAAAAGAACAACCAATATAACAGCATCTATTAACAACTGCGATAGAATCAAACAGCTCATTACCGTTTAAATCCACATTATATACATTGATATCTGTTCACCATGCGAAAAATACTACAAGATATTACCGATTGTGAACAAAAGTTATCTTGGATTCTCCAGAATTCTCTGGGATTCCCAGATAGAACGATTTAATTAGCGCTTATCATCGAGATAATTCGCAATTACTGGTTATTCATACGGCATACGTTGTATTACGGTTACCAGGAAATCCAGCTATGCTTTAAAAATTGTTTTTGTCGAAAATTAATCTATTTCGACTCAGATTTGAAAGAAAAAAATGATAAATCGTAGACTGTACTTGTATTTAAAATTCTTTGATGTTTCGTCAATTAACATTCACGGACAAATGCTTCAACGGTATAGGCAATCATACGAAGCCCTCTTACGCTTCCGACTTCTATGTGCAAATTATCAAGTAATATTTTTATCAACGCACTCGAAGCCGCAAACGCAGATCGTTCGTACTATACGTCGGTATTATTAATGCTATTATTATTATTATTTATTATTATTATCATTATCGGCACATCCGATCCACGCCAATCACAAGGCTAGACGGAATTAACATTCTTCTCGAAACGTCATCTTCTTGCTCGCACGATTAAACAATCGTACCTTCGGGGGGAAGACAAACTAGAAACTTACGACGATAGTTAAGATCGGTAGAACCCGTTTTCAAAAGATAAATTCACTTCCTTTAATGTAATTTCAAGCATCATTTGTCAAAATACCGTTTTTCTCGTGTAGGAATGAGGCAAACGCGCACCAATGCTTGTAACATTTATTTATTAAATAATAATCGCGTCATTATTTTACCTGTAAGCTCATTAAATTAGAGAAAATGGTGATTTTCAATCGCATATCGGTCAAACAATTATTGATTTATATGTTTGTGAACATAAATGTTGTACGTTATCAAAGATTTAATAAAAGACGCATTTTTTGCTTCCTCATTGAGGAAACTATGTTTTTGTGAATAAAAATTTTCTTGAGATTTTCATGTCAGAGTATTAAAAAATTCCTAAACGTCGAGAAATCATATTTAGAAAAAAATGTTCATTCGCGCGCGCGTCTCTGTATGTGTGTGATGAGCTTGCAAAATTGGAATGAATATGTCTCGAGAACGGGTTACTCGATCATCCTGAAACTGTAAACGAGTCGGGTCGCAACGCCTGTCGGTTTGCTGCAATTTTCGACGAAATCGCTAACGATGGTCTCATTGTATGATTGTTTCAAGTTATTGAAAAAAAAGGAGTTCCGCTCCCTAGCTTTCGTAAATTTTTATCTATCAATTTGAAATTCTGTATACAAATTGGCTAGAGGACAAGGATACTTGGTCTTAAATTTGGTGAGAAACGTTAAAACTTTATGAAATTGGCAATTTTACTAAATTTTCGATTCTATCGTTAAATGTTAATACCACTTTCTGTATGAGAAAGCCACAATCGAGATAACCATTTACCATAGAAGAGAATCTATGTGTCGGTAAGAATTGTGAGGAAACAATGTTCCAATTTCCAATTTGCACGCTTCTTTTTGTCTAGTAAGCTTTTAGTTTTTTTATAACCTTGTGATATAAAATTTGTTAAATCACGGTTAATATTTTGTTCAAATTTAAAAACCGTGCTCATTGTTAAATTTAGATTAACATTTTAATTAAAAGCAGCGAAGAAGAAAATATTTCAACGCAGATGTCTCGTTAAATAAAAAATAAATACAAATGACAAAGGAAAAAGAATTGTGACGACGGTGTAACTAAAGCTAAAAGGAATGGAATCGACAAATTACCTTTTGTTAGTCACTGATTTTTCTAAATATCGAACAAAAAACTTAGAGTAAGACAAAATCCCAAGGGCAGTAGTTGCATTTATGGCGGATAATAAATAACAAGCAGATGAAGAATTCTTGTAATCAATTTTGAATTTAATTGTTGACAGTCATTTACTAGAAACAAAGTAAATTTTTCGTAATCCACTACGTGTCATTTATTTTCCAGATGTACAGTCAGTCCCTTGGAAGTATCAGAAAGAAATGAGACTTTTCTTGTAGCTCGAAACAATTAAAATCATTATCAGCATCAGCTCAATGAGCACAACACTTGATTGCGGTTTTTTCCCCTCAACTATACGATATCTGTATTCCAAGTAACTATAGGATAATAGTTTAAATCGGAGAGCATCCGAGTCTTCATCAATTACAAATCGTATTAACAAATTGCATTTATAATGAAGGGGAAAAAAATCGAGCAGCGATCACTGCTTGTTTCGAATCTCGGTTTTTTCTCTGATTTTTCCTGGGAAACCCAAAAGTCTGTGAAACGCACTTGGATGTAGTCGATGCTAAACGTCATCGCGACGTAAACAACGACGCCGAGTCGCGTTTCTCATTGGCGTATGTTTAATGTTGTGTAATCAAGTCAGGATCATACTTCAAGGAAGGATAGTTGCCTATAAAAGAAAAAACGTCCAGTGTCTTTTCTCAGTGTGGTTAGTAAGATCTTGAAACTATAATACGAGCTAGCTACAGCAGTAGCACATTGTTAATTAGAAATATGTGGTTGTTCAGTGCATTGGGGACGTTGCTACTGGCAACAGCCCTTACAGGGTTGCCGGTCATCCCTAATCTTGACGCAGGTAAATTTATATTAGATTCTTAAAATTTGTCGTATATTTTTTATTCGTTTGGTATTTTTTTCAATGTAAAATTTGTGTATTCTTCTTAAATTTTTTTAATCCAAAAAACGCCTGATTAACCGATCGAAGGAGTTGATAAATAAATTACCGTTAATCCAATTAGTTGAAAATAATCCAGTGGTTAAAGTAAAAAATGGTGCAAACTGCTGACATCTTTGATTTCTTTTATATTTCAGATTTGGTGCCTGAAGTGATCGAAAATACGACACTCTCAACCGAATTAAAACCTCCACCGATAGATCCCGAAGGTGTTACCAGGCATGGGACAGTTTATCTCATAAATCTTTATGCAGTAACTAATTTCAGTAATATCGAGGATGGCGAAGAGAAGCTCAATGACGAGGTCATCTCAAGCATGCCAGGAATACTAGGTGAATTGTACTAATCCCTTTGCGAAATATAATTTCGTCATAAACAATACTTTCGAATGATATGATTTGTAAATAGTTAAAGACATGATTAGTAATATTTTATTAATTCAATTAAACAGAGCCAGTAGCGACTATTCTCTTGGTCGTTGAAGCCGACGATGAAGATAAACCAGTGAACCTGGACGAAATAGCCAAGGATCTCGAGGACGAAGGTTTTATGGTAAAAAAGGCCACAAAAGACGGTGAAACAAAAGTAATCAAAGTAGATTTCGGTGATTTCGGTGACGTCGAACCGAAAAACGATCTTGCTGAGGACTTGGTCAACTCTGTTGAAACTACGACGAACAAAGTGCGAAGGAAACGTGCCCCCTGTCTGAAATGTAAACTCGGCAAATTTATGGGAGGCGGCGGTTATGGTGGAGGGTACGGAGGCGGAGGATACGGAGGTGGAGGTTACGGAGGAGGAGGTCATCAAGGATATGGCGGTGGAAACCATGGAGGTGGAGGTAAGAAAAATCCACGCATTCGTTAAATAAATCAAACACTTATATTCGCTTTTTTTTTGCACTGCATCATCGAAAATTCTTAGTTTTCTCTTTAACGCATCGTAAATCAATAAGAAAAATGTTATGCAACATCACACTGTATTGTGTAACGAAATATTCAATTCTATTGAATTCACTATTAAACGTTAAGTAAAATTAGACTTGGATATAACGATGATAAATAACCTTAACCCGGAGCCAGGAATGAGACGACCGCAGACTTTAACAGTCGAACGTATATTGCTTCAAATTATTGAGCGTCGACTACGACGCTATGTGTATACTTTTTAAGATAAATTATTTACACACATTCGAGATACGAGAATTCAAAGAAAAAAAAATTAGTACAATGACAACCGCGTATTTTTCAAAGGGATCTCTTTGAATTTTTAACCACTTATTCACTTAGAAAAAAGTCCGCGAGCCGACTTTTGGCAACCAAATGTTTTATTACGGGAACGTCCATGAGTCAGTCTTTGGCGATCAAATGTTTTTTTATAACGGATTGACCGTTATCAGAGTTTCTTTTCCGCGAGTCTATGCATCTAGACGATACACGCTACCTGCGGAGGATACCAACTCTTAAACCAATAACGTTTTTCAGTTTGCTTATTTTAATATTTAATCAATGAGGATTCGAGGCGCAAACGCTTGAAGGTTCTCCTTCCACTTAAAAGAGAGGGAGTATCGCATCGGGAGTGTAGGTTTTGTATTTTTTTTTATTGAGTCTTCAGCTACAAGTTGCTAAGACTACTTGCAAATAAATTCGCGAGAACGCTCGGTATAACTCAACTATAATATTTTTTGACAATTTGACAACATCTGATTATCTGTAATATCATTCGTAAATATAATTTAATTTTACTTTCAGGTACGATTGGAGTTATTCCAGTCGTCGTAGTTCCAGTTCAGAGTGGTGGTCGTCGTCATCATGGTGGAGGTGGCGGAGGTGGTCAGTATCCCGGTGGAGGTGGTTATTATCCTAACGGAGGCGGCGGTGGTGGTTATTATCCTGGTGGAAACGGTAATCACGGTCACCCTGGAGGTGGACAATGCGATGTATGCGGCAATCGCGGAGGTGGAGGTGGAGGTGGAGGTTCCTGGAGTCAATCGTCAGCTCAGGCTTCCGCTCAATCGTCATCTGGTTCTTGGTTAGTTAAAGAAACGTCTGCAAACAATTAATCAATTAATTTTTCTCCAACGTTTACCCAACCTTTTAAAACTGATCTAACTTCATTTTTTAGGTAACGATGAGGATAACAAACACACCCTGACTATCCTGAGGGGTAATTTCAGAAAATCGCTAGTTAAAAATGCATCGATTCTCTTCCATGTAAGCTTGACACAAAAGCCAAGATTTTCAATGGTAATAAAGATGTAATAATTTTTTTATTTATTGCTGTAAATTTAAAAATTGATATATAATCACTTTCCGAAGTCTGTACGAGTCTGTACCATCGATACAATATGCCTTCTTGGAAGTTATAACTTCCCGGTAAACTGTCATACAGCGTATGCGCCGTCTCGAACCGGATAATTCGAGGTAGAACTGCCAATTTAACGTAACGAACGTATCGTGCACGTGTGCGGTACGTGAATTCAAAGAGAACTCTGTTCGAAGGATACAGGAAGACTGCGAGTCTTGCGCTCGGTGATGTGTAATAACTTCTTTTACGAGGAATCACGTACGATGATCAGTTAAGTCCGCAAGGCGTTTGCACGCACGCAACTCACCGCGGGTTTTTGACCACGTAAACTAAAAAATTGCCTGTGATGGCTATTTCTCTTGAAATACGTTTTGAAGTCAGACTCGCGTCACGTTTTCGCCATCGTTTTTCCCATATCTGCATACGTCATTAATTATTCCATCATAAAAGTATTAGATGCACGTAATAATTTGTTTTTAATCAAGAAATTAATCTAAATCCTCCACTTCTTGGCCACCTCATAGTTATTTAACCACTAAAGTATCATTAGCATGTGAAAATGGTTCGATAAAATGAGATACAACGATGCCAACGACTAGTTGCAGTGTAATGCTGCTACTATGAATATCATTTAGTTACCAAGCTAGCCCTAACTTATCCTTCTGATCTTGAATGCTCCCCACTGTTTAGTACCGTGACGCTGTCGTCTGTAAGAATTATTTATCTCGAGATAGAGCGAAACTGCTGTAAATACGAGAGACAGGAAACGAGTCTGCTGGTCCGGGCGTCCAGCGAACATGAGCAACGCCAGCATGTAAACCAGCAGCATCAGCAACATCAGCAGCATCCGCAGCATCAGCAGCATCAGCAGCAGCAACAGCAGTACACAAGGGAGACTGGGGTTACCTGACGCTGGGGTTACTTGACGCATTGACGATATCCCCCTGATCACGTCATTTAAAAATCTACAAAATTTAGGAAAAGTGTATACAGGGATCCTCTAAATATATCCGAAGTATCAATAGAATCAACTAAAAATATGTCAAGATACAACTTCTTTTTACTTTCATCGGGTAAAAAATAAAATGTGAATACGCAACTTTCGAGTAACACATCACTGTGATCTTCATTCAAATTTATCTACAGATCTTTATTCTGAAATCTCTCAGCTTCGATATTACAACGCCAACGATTATATTTCGAAATCGTACATCGCACGCAATTAGGATTACCTTTCAAATATCCTTCGGGGTTACTCGACGTATCTCGTTTGGAGCAACATGATCAATCGATCGCAATGCGTTACCTTGATCGTAATAGAATGTTCACGGCATTGAAACGAAATAAAGCGGAGTTTTAGGATCGACATGATTCTTGTCTGGGTTCTCAGATACAACATTTTGATCAACTCGGATGCCATAAATTGTCATCTTATAAACGTTGACGTACGAGTGCAAGGTACTTTGTGAAATACGTCAAGTAACCCCACGTGTGGAGTTGATTGACGCACTGGGAATATCAACATCGTGAATAATTATAAATCGATCCACAGAGGAGGTGGTTTCGCAATTTTTCTTTATGTTGACAAAAACGTATCCGAGAGCATGCGAGAAAAAAAATGTATCGATCGTACGTTCCGTTGTGAAATAAAAAAATTGAAATTTGAAAAGTGCGTCAGGTAGCCCCAGTCTCTCCTATCCGCAACAGACATCGATATATCTTACACGTAGAATACGCGTGCGGTAATTGCGGCTCGTTCGTTCTCCTCGATATACTTGGGTGAACGTAACGGTAACAGCAACGTTGTTATTCGATACTTTATTTTTCTCCAGACGATGCGAACGAGTCCCAGAACGAATTACCTTCGTGCCGAAACGCGATCGAGTATCGAGTTTCCGAACGTTACATTCCAGAGTCATTAATGTCATTAGTCATAAATGTACAAAGAACGAGAGCATCACAAGACAGAAGATAAAAGAGTATGAGAGATTTATTTACCGATGATGATAGCAGCCCATGGCGCCGGGTTTCTGCGGTCAAACGGGTTCGATCGAGTCGAGCAATCGGGAAATGTGGGTTTACGGGTCGTACCAGACCTGTTGAGGTGCAATGGTTATCTCCGCGTGCAGTCTCCGCACGTGGAAATCCGCGTTACCGAGCTGAACAACGTGGACTCACGAGACCGACACGCCCATTACTTTTCTTCGTCCGTTCCCAGTTTTCCGGTCGTTGACCGGTTCGCGACGCCAAGAATCGTGCGATAAAGCAAGATACAACCAGAACAAGACGGAGACAAAGACAAAATGGTCGTGCTGGTTATCCAGGACGCTGAAGGAAGCTCCGCAAAAAAATTAGTAAGGACTTCTGCCTCGGAGAGCAAGAGCAAAATCGTTCGGTCCCTCGATCCTACTGCCCACCACGATTCAGTGCCTTGCTCTGCTTTTTCTTTTTTGCCCCGAGAGATTGAGCCTTTCGTTTCTTATACCTCTTTGCATAGCTGTTCTACGATTCTTCCAGGCATGTTTTGTTTTTGTAACATCGCTGGTAACTTTATCGTTGAGTTCTTGAAAGGCGAGAAAGTTGGTGACCGGTAGATCGATGATCCAAACCGAATTCAAAAGATCACACGGATGTCATTCCGGTGAATCATACAGATGGAATTATATTATCCTTGCCGGAACTTCGCGTTCACCAAGATCGAGGCTGATTCGATGACTAACTCCTGGAGGGCTGTTCACTCGGGCGTTGAACACGTTCGCACTGTAATTAGAGTTACCGAGCGCACTATTATAGTAATGCGAGCCTAATTGATAATGATCGACAACCGTATTGCAGTCGTCGCCCTGTGATCAATGTCAAGAACTACTTGTCATCGCGCTAATTGCCCGGTAAAACTGGACATCCCATCTCTCGATATGCTTACATGCGGCTACGATAGCGGATGTTGAACCCCGACTCGCTTCCACAGACCTTTCAGCAGTTTATCGCTTCTTACTAATTATTTTCTATCGTTTTTATAGCCCTCACGATGCTACTGTAAATGCTCCTCTGATATCGAGGCTGATATGTTATTTATAATTATTGGCACGAGTGCCTCAAAGGTGTATATGATAAAAAAAAAACTTGACAGATATGAATGTACTTATATGTTTCAGCTGCAACGGCAGCTATAATGACATCAAGATTCTTACATACATTCCATAAATAACAATTTCATTGAATGAAGGAATCTCTGTAAGTCATATGAAATTTGTTAAATGTTACGAAATCATTTAGCCAATTTGACAAATGTGCTTATCGTTATTTTTCAATTTACTGTAAGAATTTATAATAATGAAAAAAATTGTTGTCTCTTCGACTAATATTGTTTCGCTGAGCAAAAGTTTTCTTTTTAATTCCACAGAATTTTACAAATATTTTGTATTCCGTATGAAATATTAAATTTTATAAATACTTTCATATCAGCCGTCGTTACTTAATTCCCGCTTAGAATATTCCGACTTTAGCTGTATCTACAGACGTCCCCGTACGCGAGATTCGAAATGGTGTTGCAATGTAGCCTACAGGTCAACATGTGGGTACTATGATAAGGAAAATAGATAAGCTAGGACTGTAAACCGGAGTTACAACGAGGCTCGGTGAAGTACGTCAAGCGAATGCAATAAGGATTCAACTAAAGATAGTACAGGCGTAGACTCTTCTTTGAATTATCCTGTTGAATTTCATACCAGTGTTCTCGCTGTGGAAAATTCGCGAGCACCATGAGATTCACCGAGTAGGTGAGGCGAATGTAGCAGTGTTCGATTTACGTAGAATGGGGGGAACCGCGCAACCTGCGGTATCGAGATCAGCAACGATTAAGGACGGGGCTTTAATTCAATCCACGTGCATCGCATCTACGCCTCTGTGTCTGTATTTGCGTCTGGACTTTCTTCGTATCTTAAGCTATGTCTCCGCGTGCTCTCCCGCGGCGAGAAGTTCTGCGAGAAGATCCACAGGAATTGTATAGGCGCGGTGCAGCGGAACTCACCCAGCAGAAAAGAACCGGTTCCAACTGGCGAGAAATGGAGGGTGAAGGGAAGAGAGATCGAGAGAGAGAGAGAAAGAGAGATATATATGTCTTTGGCCACAACCGACAGTAGTATGCTATACTACAGTAGCATATAACATTCGCAGCGTCTTTGGTATGTCTGGAGCACTGGACTCCCAAAGAAGCCCACGAACGTTCGAGTAATAGGTCTGCAACCCGAACTGTGAAATTTCGTCGTAAAGAATTTGCGAAAAAACAATTGAACGATGAAAATAAACGTGAATTTAATTCGCCGAATATAGTTGGTTGACGAACGAGACGAACTAAGTTACGAGTGAACGTAGACTCATCGCGGAAGATATAGCTTGACCGAATGTCATTATGCAGTCGTAGGAACAAATATTTTCGTGAACGTTGAAATTAGATGTTTACCGAATGTCCTGTAAGTTTATCAATGTACTTCATACCTCGGATCGTATTGCCGAACACTTGACAATTCACACCAAAACCCTCCCAAGCAAATGCAGTATTATCATTGGAGCGTCGACCTTGATTGACAATTTGACGCTCGGCCTAGATTGCAATAGGGCCATCCTGCTTGGCAATTGCTACGATCTAGCTGTGCGACACGTACGCATTACGACTATACGTAGGTACGCTTAGCTCCCTGGCCGAGTGCACTCGCGATGCAAGGTGAATGCATATGCTCGGATTTCCCGGCGGACGATCCACTCCCCTCGCAATACCGAGGCCGAGGTATATCGTTCTAGCGAAATTATCGTACGTTTTACATACGGTGTCTATGCTTCTGTGTACAGTCGAACCTCAATATCATTTGTGTCCAATTAAAATTCGTTGGCATCCATTCTTATAAAATTAAATTTCAGAAAAATGCAGTAATTGAAAATTCCAATTATTATCAACATTTCAGTTATTGTTCGCAAGTAAATTAACAAAATAAAGGCTTAGTTCTTCGAACCCTCTTCAACGTGTACTGTAATGTACCTGTATGAATACCCATGGTCACCCATGAACCTCGTCTCTACAGTTTCTGCATAGGTTTGATGATGTAGTCATTTGAGCGACTCTCGTAAGACATGCGACCTTCTGCCTCGAGGCGGAAGAGTAGCGACGTCGACAGTTGCCTAGCGATCATCATATGTCAGTATGAGTAACACAGGGTATGCGCGCGCGCGCGCGTGTGTGTGTGTGTGTGTGCGTGTGTGTGTTTGCTTACGTGAAGCTATAAGGTTGATCGTTATCCGGTGTAAAATGGAAAGTGACGTAATTTCATTAAGCTGTCTGAGATATTCAAGGGAGATCGAAAAGTTCGTTTTTATTTCCACCTCGACCGAGAAGCGTCATCATCGAGTATCGTTAAACATATCCACTTGAGCCACGTACGGTTAACGATATATTATTCGTTATAATATTCATTTTCTTGACCGTTTATCTCATTAAATTTGGTACATCTCTCGTTTTATGTGTCTTTTTGGAATTAGAGGAGCGAATTTCAAAACGTAATGGGAACTGTATAATTTAGATCACAAACTAAAATCACTTCATCAAAAACGTAATATAAACTGCGCTATGTAGATCACAAAGCTAAATCACTTCATGAAAAAACGTAATGGAAACTATACAATGTAGATTATAAACCCAAATAATTTGAGCAAATACATAATTGGGACTGTACAATGTAGACCATAAACAAAAATCGAAATGATAACGGTTCTTTTAAATAACAATTTATCGTGTTTCAACTCATTTAATTTACAACTTGAGATGACTGTGTGATCTTAAAAATATTGATGATTCAATCAAATGTTATGATACAATCGATGTGCTTTTTATCATCTGACACTAAAAAATAACGTAGATGCGTCTAGAAGATAAATAATGTATCGTCAGCGGTTACTTCGATTTATCGGAGCTTCTGACCTTTCGTCCAGGATTCATCATCGACCAAATTAAACGATTATCGATGGCAGAATTTTTTTTTATGCGTACTTCGCTGTACGTGAGCAATCCTGAAGACTACAAACTCTTCGTACGTTCGATCAATTCTCTCGCGGTAATCGAAGCCATTCGCCATATCCAGCCGGCACGTCCAATCGATTCGTTCAAACACAATGATTTCCTATCGTTGTGAGACATTAATTTATATGATAATGACGTGGAAAGGAAAAATTCATGAATATTCTCAACGTACGTCAATTGCAAAATTGCTTGTTTAATTTTCTTTCGATCGCGGCTTATCAACAGCAGGTGCTGAGCTACTGAAGCTTAATAACGCACGTGTGTCCACAGATTTAACACATTTTTTACCGCCTTAACGGTATCTATAGGTATAATAGAAAAGGTAAATATCAAATAATAATTATGTGAAATAGAATTGCTGTCTCGAGAGTCGTCAAACTAGTTTTTTTCCACTCTTTCACGATCAAGTGACTGGGCCACGCTTTCCGTCGTAAAAAAATTTGTATTCTAATGGAACTGGATATTAGTTGGAGACTAATTTAAATAGGATATGGATCCGAGGAACTACATCCCTAGTCCCGTTATTAAAATTCAATCCTCAAAAGTTTGTGACTCAGCTCTACTGAACGAAAAACCGAGTTGGAAGATTATAATATCATTTATTGACTAATTTATTATAACTCTTCACTACAGAATTTTTACATCTGCTCGATAAAATCAAATTTCTATAATGTCAATTACTTTTCAGTGACCACAATGAAAAATAACAATTAATTTTTACTTTATCAAAAGATACAGAAGCGTCGCGACGCAAAGAAAAAAAAACAAGGATGCAAAGTGGTAACCTTGCACGTTGATTTCCCATTATTTTCCACCTTCGACAAAGTCAATTCTACGAAGAAGTATGTTGATCGATTTTTAAATTCATAATTCTATAAAATCTGAAGACCTCGATCGATTCTTGCCAAATCCAATACCGAACTTATGTTTCGAATACTTACATCCGGGATACGTTTCAATACGTTGTCCCCTGCCGTATTCGTGTAGAAAGTTTTAAACTCGATAGCTCAAGTTCACGAACGTTAAAAAAATCACACATTTTTTTAACCAACAAATCAAACAACTATAAAATGAAATATCCGTTAGCGATTTCGGCAAAAATTTCAGAAAATCGAAGAGAGTTGGGACCCGACTTGTGTGCAAAGTGTCATAAAGATCCAATAAACCGTTTTCGAGATACAGTCATTTCAATTTTGTAAACTCATCGTACACACACGCAAGCGAGCACAAATTTTTTTTCTAAAAATGAATTCTCAGTGTTCCGGAAGATTTTAAGTGCACTGACATCAAAATCTCGAGAAATGTTTTCACGAAAACAAACCTATCTATGAGGAAGCAAAAAAATTAAAGAGTTAAAACCTCTTTAAGATGTCACATCGTTCAGCCGACACAGAAGCGCTACGAACGCTACTTTTATTTGTCTCGACGGTATCTCTATCTCCGTACCAATTGAAAATATAAATTAGTCGCGAGGTAATATTGCGTGAAGGAATTATGTTTCCATGACAGTGAAAGTATTTAAAGCATCATCATCTTTGTAATTGTAATTCCTTGCTTTTATACAGTCAGCGAATCTCATGACAAAGGACAGAATCTCCAGATACAAAGATCAGGAGATTTTCTTGTAACGTAACGTAACGTTCGGTTTGCCTGTGGGAACGCAAAGATCATCGTATAGAGCTATTCAAGGCACGATATCGTTCCTCGTGTTCACTCCCGAGATGAAGACTTTGGATGGCGTGAACTGGTCAAAGCAAAAAGCAAAACATCTAACGGTAGCTCCGCGAGCTCGTTACGCTCGTTAACCGAGACTATCTCACAGGTATCGAGCCTCTTAAAGCAAAAGATCGAGGATCGGCCAATACCGCCATCCAGTTCATTGATGCCGTCTATATACAATGTTTCTTAGCAGAGCATGTTAGTTATCCCTTCTGCCTTCGTCATAAGCTGTACAATTGATCACCCCAGAGCGAATGGACTATGAAATTTTATTTGGCAAAAAAAGTTGAAGGTATTCCAGTCGAATGCCCTCTACCAAGGAACCTCGTGTTTCTTCGCTGCACTCGTTTAGCTCTCCAAGTTCATCCTCTCAGCGTCAGTTCTGCAGCAAGAGATTTCTTAACTCGAATCCTCGAAACTGCAGACACCTTAATCGCTTCTACGAAATCCTATTGCCCTTTCAAACCGTGACGAAGGATTTATCCTCCAGCACGCTACGCGAACTCCGGGCATTGAAAATCCGCCTGGAATTCCACAAGGATTTGCAGAAGATGGATTAGAATTGGTAGGATGAAAAACAAACAAACGAAAAAACAAAACCAATTTAACAATGAGCGAAACGATCCCCGAAACGGTCATTGTCAGCGTAGAGGATCTGTGGGTTCGTTTTGTGTTTTATTGCAGATTCTTTCGTCATCCAACCGGATTTTATATCTAACGATATAAATATTGAAGGACGGAATATTTTATTGTTTCAAATGTATATATCGCTGCTTAGATGTTTTTATCTATATGTAAAATATTTTGCCGGCAGCGTTAACGCATCGACCGGTGTCGAGAATCTTCACCATGGCACACGAGGTCATCCACGAGACGCAACGATAATTGATATTTATATGATGAGTAAGACTGAATTAACCCTCCTGTGATGTTGGGGTCATAGACGACACCAAGAACTTTTTTACGATAAAATTTTCCATCAAATAATAATTAATGAAGATCCTGTTTTAAATAGAATAACTTAATCAACGTATTAAACTGTGCAATCAATGAAATTAAGTACAAACCCCATAGAAATATACAAAAAATATCTTTAAAATATATTTTCAAATATCTTATTGTTAAAATATTATTATTACGATAAAAATTTATAATAAATACTTGAAAATTAGTTTTGAAAAAAGTTAAATTCAATTAAATAGACTAAAAAATAATTTTTCGAACACCACAAGAGGATTTGGTACAGAGTAATCGTTATGTATAGTGCGAGAATAATCCTTGTGACGATAATATCTCATTTGAAAAATATTATTCAGAGAAGAATGATGGAGTAAAAGTGAGAAGAGGACAAGGTTTCGTTCACGTGAGTTATCGGATATTCGGATATTAATCTTTTGGCCTAGATCGTTCGTCAAATCCCAGAGATACCTGATACTTTTTGCGACTTATACCCTCTTGTTTCTCCAAAGCGTGATTCCTGTCGGCATAAACACACGCACAATATATTATTTGCGGTTCTGCTAATTTGAAAGAACCTTTTACGAGCCGAGTGTGCTTGAATTCTGAATACTTTACAAGCTTTATAGATAATAATAACAATAATTTGTATACCATGTGGCGAGCATTTCCGAGGAGTCATCCGACAAAAATATTTTACAAATACACGTCCAACGGGTTTTTTTAAACTCCTTTCAGTCCGACAACTATTTTAGAAAATAAAAAAAATGTTCTTTATCACTCTTACACACGATTTAAAAGCAAAAAATTGAATGAAAGAAAAGACCATTTTGTTTTTGCATTAACAATTAACTTAGCTGTTGGTACAACTGCAAGACTTTGGGCTTAGGTTCATTGACAATTTGTTATTACAAATTTGTAATAAGCAATCCGGGTGTCGATATGTTTTTAAGCGTTACCAACGATCATTGTAACGAATTAATAATAAGCCACTGCTACCAGTTGTTCATCTTTCTAATTTTGTTGTATGAATATCGGTATATTCATTTATTTAAATGTTTAGTTTATTGAACGTTTTGCTTCAACTCAAAGTCATTTGCGATAAGAATAAAATTGGAAAAAAAAACGTATCTAAAGTAAACGGAGTGAATGGCACGGCAAACACGAAAGGATTAAAGATGTCATAAATAATCATTGATTGTTATACGAATGAACAATCAATGATAACAATAATATAAAAATACATTTAAAAATATATTAATAATAACATTTAATATTATTCGATGCACCGGTGCTATTTTAAAAATCTAAAAGATTATTGAAATTGAAAAAGTACATTTTAAATAATAGTTCGCTCGGACGAAGTCGGTTCAATAAGCAAAAACGGAAGCGTGGAAGAACGTTCTACCGAATAATGAAGGGCATTATAATGGTACATATAGGTAGAGAAGTACAATGGCGAGCAGTGTAATGCTCCGCGTGTCTTTTTTGCGGCAATATTAACGGAATGGTATTAACCCCGAGGGGCCCCAAGTGGCAAAAGGCGGGTGAGAGCCAAGCCGATGGCGAACGGGTGGAACGGGGAACGGAGGGCCCAGTAAGCATATAAAGGAGAGATCCCAGAGGCCAGGGGGCCCAGTACCGTTCGAAGATGCAAGCCGCTGGGATGCTGCGTGGGACGGAGGCCGCCGCTGTGAGCGTCTATCTACTAGGCACCCTCCTTCTCGCGTTCGTCGGCAATAATGCTCGTGAGTAGCGGATTAATCAGGATCCACATTATCAGTTGGGCGAGAAAAAAAAAACAAAATTATTCGCTGTTCGTACGAACTGGATTCCACCTGGAGAGTCGTCACGCGTCGAGTGCACAAAAGTTAACAAAGAGAGACGGAATATCCACAGTGTTGTGTGTTGTGAAAATTCAATAAATTGCTCATTAAAGTGATGAATTTTGCGAGGATTATTTCATCGTTTGGATTTATTTTAGTGATCACAATTATTTGCACGAGTGAACAAAATGTTCAGCGAATGACATAGATTTTTTAGCCGGTTGATTGGAAGTTTTTTTTCTTATTAACAATATTTATCGGATTTTTTCATAGTTGAAGAAGTCGTAACTGAGAGCAAATAGCTGTCGTGTTTACTGAAATTTTTTAAAAATGACCAGTGGAATTAAAAAATTATTTTTTATATCGTTTGATGATTCGCAGATGCCCTCCCACTGCAGGTTCTGCCCAACATCCCCGGCTATATACCTGTTTACATAAGACTCGGGGATCAACCGCTTCAGGATATAAATCCAGTATTGGCCGAGGCTTTTCACGAAAAAGAGATTCTTGAGGTAAGGAGTATAAAAAAAAAATGAATATTTAAACGTATTTATTTATATATTATTTAACGTCTAATTTTTTTATTGATCAAACGCAGAATACTCCCCCTGAGCACTTGGATCACGCTTCTCGGAATTCAGATAAAATTTTGGATAACCATTCGTCTTACGATCTGGAGGAAGAAGAGGATGATGGATTGAATGACGGATCGCGGAGAAAAGACACGATCTATCTCATCGGAGTGAGACAATCGAACGGCGATAAAACGAGGGGCGAGAATGATGCGCCCAAAATTGCGTTGCCCTTCGAACTTCTTGAACGCGAGGCCATTGTCGAGGCTGATGATAATCAAGATCGCGCCAAACCCGAGGACGTCTGGATCAAGGAACCGGGCAAGAATCACGGGCGAAAGCCAATTACTCTTTCGAAGCAGGCGGTTATCAAGGTGAGTGAGAGACCCAGGTCAAAAAATTCACCTGCTGTGTTATAGGAGAGCAGGCCCAGCCGTAGTCTGCGTCAAACTCTCTTCTTGCTGTTCTTATTACTCGAAGCAATCGAGTAAATGATGTGGGAACGTGTAACGAGCAGTAAAATTGAGTAATTGGCTCGAGGGAGCAATGAAATTGCTGAGAGCATGATTGCTGGGAAAGAAGACCTCGAAAACCGGATCAGTTTTACAACAAAAAATCTTTTAACTCCCATAATATTTTATTTCTTTCGCTTCATTTAAAAGTTTTTTAAATGCTTCACTGACGAATGACAAATATAAGTTAAGCCTATCGTTGATTTATTTCTTGTATTAAAATAATAAAATAAATGTTTTTCTCAATTCGCACAAACAATATATTAATTAAAATTAATTAATTAATTTTTTTTAATCGACGTATTATATTTTTTAATTTAATTTGTAGGCAGGCGGACTTCCGGTCGACGTAAAAGACCTGGAGAAGCTCGCGGCTGAGGTGGAAAAGGAAGAAACACGACCGAACGATCTTTACGACTCGACGAGTATAAACGATCGTAACGAGTCTGCACACCGACTGGAATCCCACATTGGTATAGTTTCCGTTCGGCGTCCGGTTCCCAAGCAATCGAGTGGCACAGAACCAAGGGAGAAAACAGTACCCGAGACGAATACTGATGAAGATGATTTAAACGAGGATACGAGACTGCGAGCGGTCGAAGATCCTAAGGAATTTAGATCGAGCAGATCGATGCCGAGCGAACCGCTGTTGAGGCCCGTGAGAGACCCTAAGGAATCACGACCGGTCGACGAATCCATGGATTTTATGGAGGGGGAGGAATGATCGCGATCGCAAGACCGTGTTCGTTCGAGTAAATTACAAAGAACAGCGTTTCACTTTTGGTCCAGGAACAACGAGACTATATAGTTACTTGTAAATTTTTTTTTATTCAGTGTAAATTAAAAATAAACATGAGAAAAGACAAACTATTGATTATTTCATATAACGAATACTGTGATAAATCTTTTATTGATATTTTAGTCATCGAATGATGACAAATTATAATTAAAGTAGCACTGAGATAATTATTCTTGTGAGATAAAATCATATTTGAGACAATTATAACGATTTTCAATCGAACTTTGCTTTTATTGTTTCACATAAAATTTCTTAATAAAAACTGTAATACCAATATTAATAAATAAATAAATCAATTATCTAGCCAAAGTATTACATTAATTATTCAATTAATTACACAATAAATGGAATGCTATTAATTAATTCAATAATTAGATTATGTGCTCAGAGCTTTTTTTATTTAAAAAAAAAAACACAATTTGATATCTATCAATGAGAGATTCGCGGTGAAGGTTTATTATTTCATGTATCTTGTATATTGTCATCGTCAATTGTACAAGTTCGTTCACGTAGATCGTTAAAATATTTAATTAATTATTGTCGGTAGCAGATGCTTGCACATTCTTCCAATTTGCATTAACCCCTCTGACGGTGTAACCATCTTCTCCCTGCTTGAGAATGAGAGTAGCCGGAAGTACAGAAACACCGGAAGTCAAAGTCGTCATTCCTGAATTCATTGGAGTCAAACGTCTGTAAGTGCTCTCGTCGACGTTCACCTCAAAGTGGTCCCTGCTGTCCTGAACGAATCTCTCGCTCGATATTACGAAAGCTCTTTTGCCCAAACTACAAGCGTAAGCCGCCATCTTTTTGTCAACCTTTGGTATATAAATTTCACGAATTGGATGGCAGTGAAATTTTCTTGGCATGAAGTGAAGTTTACTCGATGTTGCCAATGATTTTTGCGTGGTTGTTTCGTTGTTCAGGTTACGCGTCAGCCCAAAATTCTTATAATCATCTATCGTCCTTTCTTCGTTCACGGAGTCGTAGAATTTTGGTCTCGAACCTAGTCTCCCTACACTTTTATCCGAAGAACCAATGCTTCTCGACGAATCACCAATTTCAGGGTCAGCAATTTGGATGTTGGCCAACTTGGATAGTGCTTCGTACATCGCTGAATCTACCTGGCGCCGTGGATAACGAAGTTCCGTTGGTCTGACGGTCACAGAATTTTCTCCTTTGGATCCAGCGGTTCCACCAGAATATTTCGAAAACTCCTTGCGTCGTCCATCCATCGAACGAAAAGAACGACTATTTTCTCGTTCCTTTAGCGATGACTCAACGATCTCTCGTCTTAAATATTCCAAGTTACGAATTCCGGAATTGATGGAATCCCTGTCCTTTTGTTCTCGTTCGATCCAACGAAAAGTTGGATGACCTTTGGATATTGCGATCAACAGCAAAAATATTGTAACCGGTATCAGCCACATATTCATAATTGAACGTTTATGAGGCATCGCCAAGTGTTTTAAAATAACAAAGGAAAGAATAGCGAATCAGGCGATTCTCTCAGCACACACCGAAATTCAATAAGTAGACTTCCGCCGGTAGAAGCGTGGTACGAGCGTTATGTGTATCACGTTAATACGCAACAATAGCGATGGCAAAGCACCGAACGGTATCGAGTTCCCAGAGACACTGGACTACCACTGACGCCGGACAAAAAAGTTGAAACGAGAGACAGGAAGACGTGGATGCACCAGTAGACAAGGTGCGAGAACGAGACAAAGATTATCCGTGGTATATATATATATATATATGGTGCAGAGTATAGGTCTGGCTGCGCGGGCACTCTGTGTCCGTCGACCTTATCTCCTGTTTGGACATTGCTTGCGTGCCGTCAAACTCTCCTATCGTCCCGTGTGAGGTATTTTCAACCAAAATACAAAACCGCTACTGTCCCTACTAGCGCGTGAAGCCAATGGGAGGTAGAGATTCCATGGATTTCAAAATGCGAAGGGATATTGAAGGATTAAAATTGATCATTGTTCAATATTCAATAATCATTGGAAATATCTTGAGATTTAAAAAATCGTTGTCCGATGATTCCAGAAATTTTCGATTATAATGCACGTTCAACGATTACGGATGTAGAGGAATTTTTATGTTAACTTTTATAAATCGTAGTGAAAAAACAAAAAAACAAAATATTTTGTAGCGTTTTTTAAGAAAACCTGATTCCCAGCAACCATTAAGGCAGTATCGTGCGATCGCTGACGAGGATTAAGTCAAAACTTAGGTGCGGTCGTAATCGGTAAGGGAGGACACGAATGAATCGAGAAAAAACTTGGACCGCTGACTGGCTGGTTGATACATTCTTCACTCACAATGCATATGTCAGAAATTAGATCATAGATAATTCTGAATTTTTTACAGAATGTCCAGCTAGTGACTTTCACTACCGCTTTATGATATTTTATGAAAATCGTAAGCAACGTTAAAAGCTGGTTAAAGAAAACAGGAAGTTGGCACGCATTACGTGTAAAATGTACAATTTGTTAATAATAATTATCTTAAATTTGGAATAATCGATCTCTCTGAAATTTCACCGACATTCAGAATATATAATAATTGATACATGTAAAAAAAAATATAAGTGATGTAGCCTAATTGATGATAGCGCATTATTTTAAGGAGGTTCATCAGGTTTAGAAAAATGTACAGAAAAATCTCAAATTTGTGTCACATCTGCTTCAATACTGTAGAAATGTGTCTGAATTATTTGGGAATTTTCACCTACAACGTTGACATAACATTTAAATATGTTATTAGACTCTTTTAACATGCGTTCGTATCGCGTTTTTGTAAATTTCGTCGTTTGATCCGTCATAACTATTTAAAATTTAGAGGTGAAAATAAAAAAATATATATTTCAACAACGCGCAGACGAATAAAGAAGCATAACGACAATCAGATCGATTGTGTACTTAGTTTATGAATAGCTTACACGAGTGAAACGGATCTTCCAGCTTTTGTCTCGACACGCTCGGGATTCCGCACAGCGGATATCTCTCCCGCACTACCTGACGCGCACCATGTGCGCCACCAGGCCTATCTCCCACGAGTCTAGTGCTGCAACCTTCTTTTAAAGCGAGACGAAACTCGAACACATCTGTTTCTTTCCCACTTTGTCGTAAAGCGACATTTAGTTATATCTCTCTCGCACCCTCGCATTTTTCACATCGGCTTTTCTCCATCAATCGGGCGTGAGTTTCTTTATTGCACATTAACGCGTACAGCGGGCGCCCCTTCCGTCCCGGAAAATGTTTGCGGTAAGATTCTATGCTTAAGGGGAGGAAGTGCGGAATGAAACTCCGTGTGAGGTGGCACTTTGCTTGTTTTTTTTAAATGTCTACGGTATCTAAATGATATTGTTTACATTTTTTGTTACCGACTGAGCATGTTGCACCTCCCCGGGCAAGATGACACACACCCTCTCCAGGCAGCCGTCACAGGCTCAATCGGTATCAAAAACTGTTTGCTTATTTTTTCAAGGGTACAGGATGTTTCTGAACAAATGCAAATTAGGTTATCGCTCGTCGGGAATGGACGAAGAGAAACCTTATTTGTTTTTATTCAGAAACCCCCGGCACCCTTGAAAAAATGGGTAAACAGTTTTAGATACTGACTGCGATATGTCACATAACCTTAAAGTATTCATCCCACAAATGTCATTTGCTTAAGAAATTTCTGAAACTTTGTTGACATATAGACGAGATAATTATTGATCGATTTGTATAGTTTTAAATTGATCGTCCGTATCGTTTATGAGATATTCAAAAACACAACTTTTACACGTGTTCTCTATATCTTATCTATAAAAATGTCACATGTTTTACATTTTCATCAATATGGCGTTTACAATTTGCTTGAAAAATTGGAGTTGCTAACAATCATATGTTAGGAATGTTATTTCAAAAAATGATAATTATCGCGCGTTTTATTTAAAACATATAGCCACCTTAAAATATCATTTTTGTTTCAATCAACGATGAGGTAGGTACGAGTACTACCGATCTGGCCAGTAGTCCCGTGGCGAAACGCGCCAGTACTTTGAAATTTTATCGCTGTATGAAATGTGTAATGTCATTGAAAGAATTAATAAAAGCAGAAAAAATAGATTTATAATTTAAAAAATAAAACGTACATACGAATAAGTTTTCTTTTTAATGAATTACCTTCTTGAGTCAATTGCACCTTAGAAGCGTGTAAATGCAAGTCTTTATGCATAATGTTCATCAACGACGAGCGTGAGAGGTGCAATTGTTGGGCACGACGACGAGTTGAGGTGGACGGCTCTTCAGCCACACTATCGCGAATAGCAGCAATATTTTCTGCAGTACGAGCTGTACGAGCATGCACTGGTGTTTTAATATCTCCTACAGACCCGGTTTGCTCAAATTTTTGCACGATTTTTCCGATTGTACGCACATTTGGACGATTAAATTGACCGAAAAAATCACGAAGTGCACGATATGCAATTTGATTTGAACGCCCATTTTCATAATAAGCCTGAATAACTTTAACGCGTTGCTCGATTGTGTATCTTTCCATGGTTCAAATTGAGTTAGTCTGAAATTGAGAAATGTCAAATGAAATGCAGAAAAAAACTTGACGTTTAGGTGTGGTTCACATTCAACATCGGCCCTTAAAATTTAATCACCCTTTATATGTCAATTGACGCGACTTTGTTTATTTCTTTTTGTCTAGAACAACCATAACCTCACTTTTAAGTATAGCGATTGATGCGCGCATGTAAACCAATTTCCAGCACACTCTTACATACAGGACCGTGGTCTCCATGAACGCGTGCTTATAAACAGTTTTTGAATGAGAATAGCGGCGTTGCCATATTTTTCGCATGAGTCGGCCTGTGTTCGTGCACACAATGCTCATGTGCCATGATCCGAAGCGTACGCTCGGTTCTCAGTTAACAGTTTTCACCTAAACTCACGGTATAACTAGTTATACACTTTTTCTGCTAAGGTCGTGATTTTTGGGTGGGATCACTGTGGAATGAATACCTGGAGGCCAGGCAAAACCTTCATCTTACACAGATGTGCTACTTTTCTTTCGCTCCACTGTGATCGCTATACTAGTCCCTACCTCTCTCGCACTCATAGATGTTTCGCCTACCCTTAAGGTGATGCGTTACATCGACCGATGAGTGCAAGTGAGATACCGCTATCGGACATTGCGGTAGACTGAGAGAGAATGGCAGAAATGTGTAAGCATCGCGTTAAAAAAATTTTAATAACTCTGCTTCCTAACAACTATAAAAGTGTTATGAGTGCACATTTGATTAAATACGTACGAAATGCATGGAGCAAAGGCATATCAAGTAAATGCGATACAGGGTGACAAAATCCAGCCACGCATCACGAAGTATAAACCACGTACTGTCTCTGTCACACTAATCTGCAGGACGGGTGCATATGATGCACAAGCTGCGCAGTGCCCATCGCAGTAGCTTCTTGCTCAGATGTCACCACCGTAGCAGTTTTCTCGTTGGTTCATTCAGCAGCGAAGGAGCGCTAGGCTTGGCATTTTTTTTGAGTGTGTGATGTCAATAATAAGTGCAATAAACATTGCATTGTTGGACTCGCGTAGCGTAACAATGCCGCACAGAAAAATTCGACGTCGTTGAGATTTGCGTAATTAAATAACGAAGTAGAGATCGGTCGAAAGTTCCTCGGTATATACGACCGGATAACCTGGTAAACAAGAGTACGCAACGCATTAAATTGTACTTAATAACAAACCGATTTATTTAATCGAAAATGTTTTATTAATAAAAATATTGTTATCCTCGTGGGTTGCAGTGGCGCCGAATACACTGTAACATTAAAATAGAGCCTTATTAAATCGATGTACGTCTTCCAACCTCAAATTATCGTTTCTAACCAACAAATTATCGAGGCAAGTTCGTGATCAATTTTGAAAATAATGGCCGGACAGCAACATCCTTTTCCCACCGGATTCCCTGGTGCTCAACAGTCGGCAATGAGAAGCCAGTTCGGCGGAGGGCAAATGGTATCCGGTTTGATGGGACTGCAGCAAGGAGGTAACACGCGCGATCTACTTAAGGCTTGTATCAGCTGCTGAAATGCCCTCCGATTCTCTTCTTTTTTTCAATATATTTTATCAAACAGGCATGGTGAGCCCTCAACAATTCGGAGTAGGCGTAGGAGTGAGCGGCGGAGTAGGAGTCGGCTCGAGCGCCATGGGTATGCCGAGCCCTCAACAAGTTATGGCCCAGCAGCAACAGCAGCAAATGGCTCAGCAAACTGCGATGCAGCAACAAATACAAATGCAGCAGCAACAGCAGATGCAAATGCAGCAGCAACAACAACCGACTCATGTACAGCCCAATAGCCAAGGAAGCGGACAGGCTACGACGCCACAGACTCCTGTTCCTCCTACACAACCGCCGGTGCAGCAGCAACAGAAACAGGAGTTTAATACTGTGAATCTCTGCAAATTTGGACAAGAGACAGTACAGGATATAATCAGCAGAGCATTGGAGATCTTTCAGACTTTGAAAGTTCTACAGCCTCCTAATGGTAATTGTGTTGAAGAGATGGAATTTTTACTTCACTCGGAGAAAACTATCTGTTTTGCCAATCAATTATTAATCCTGGCAACCAACGTGCTGGAAGTTCAGGACAATGTATTCTTTGACGATTACTAATAATTGGAAACCCAAGCTAATATTTTTCACTCTTCGAAAAGAATTTTTGGTTTCATCTTTCTATTAAACAGAAGAGAAGTCGACGATAACTAATTTGTGCAGATAATTCTTCTTCCGGATTTTGTTTAAACTTTGTTTTTATAACTTTTGTAATTCCAGGTACGGCTCAAGGTGCGAATGTGGCAAACGACAAAAAGGCTAAAGTTCTCGAACAATTGAGAATGATGAAATTATTATTCAGAAGACTCAGACTTATTTACGAGAAGTGCAACGAAAATTGTCAACTCCAGGGCATGGAGTACACTCACATAGAAAGTTTGATACCATTGAAGGAGGAGTGGGACATGAAATCCGACGAGAAAAAAACCTCGGAAGCTTACAGACTCGCGTGCGAGGAATGTAAAGAAGCTATGGAGGTTTGTCGAATCTGTTTTACACTGAATCAAGCTCAGAGATTTCAATAGTTAACAATTCTGTTCTCATTTGCAGCAAGTTGTCGCGAAAAATCGTCACCTCAAAGAAATAATCGATCATCTGAGGAGGATAATATCGGAAATAAACACTATGCTGAATATGCGGAGATCGTAGAACGTAATGCGCATTGGAAAGAGAAATTCTACACAACGTGGCATAATGACGAGCTTTGAGACTGCATTATCCTCAATGAAGATGATTGAGAAAAATGTCGAAAGACAATTACATGAAATTACGTAAATTATAGTACAGAATTCAGCAAAATTGTATAATTGTACTCCAAACTTTAAGAGCATTTTGGGTGTAATTCCTGTGCAAGATTCTACCAATATTTCAGTGTCGATTAATGAATTTCAACGACTTTATAGACTTCGATTTTCAATGATCATATTTGTACCTATTGCTGTACTGACGCTCGTCGGTAGACACAGGAAATGACATAAAATTACGGTATTTATAGTACAAAATACAGCAAAACTGTATAATTCTACTGCCAACCTGAAGATCAGTTAGATTGCAACTCCTGTGTAAGATCCTACCAACATTTCATTGCCGATTCATGAATTTCAACCCCTTTATGGACTTTGATTTTCGATGGTCATATTTGTACGTGTTGCGGTACTAACGCTCGTCGGTAAACGCAGGAAATTGCATAAATTTACGTAATTTATAGTACAAAATACAGCAAAAGTGCATAATTCTACTGCCAACTTGAAGATCATTTGAGTTGTAACTCCTGTGTAAGAATCTACCAACATTTCACAATCGATTGACGAATATACATTATTTTACGGGCTTCCGATTGTTGCTTGCCACAGTACTTATTGCGGTACTGACACTCGTCAATAGGCACAGGATTTCACTTATCATCGTCAAGTTGATAAATAAAATTAATATTTTATAAGGGAACAAAGTAGCGAATGGATTTGATGCATCTTACGGCCTATTATCTGCAAATTGAGCACAGCTTCTGATTGTACATATGAAAATTGGAATGAATGAAACTGATGGTATACTCGAACTCACCGAAACACGAATAGGCGAAGAGATTTATCGTTAAGTGGTGACCTCGTTTACGTCGAAATGAATAATGTCTGTTACCCTCAGAATAGCCTCGGGTACCTTTCCCAGTGGAGTTTCGAGGTTTCTTACATAAATTTCGAGACCGTCCACATCACAACCCCGATATTCACCGACGACCTTGGAATTCTCGTGGAGATGGAATTCGGCGCGTTTTCCTGTTGAACAGCGAATTATTATCGGTGTATCGTACATATTTTATACTTGAGTTATTCCAATGACGTTTACGCAAATAAAATTTTATATATCGATGCACAATATGGAATAAGTTTCTTACCAAATATGAAATAAAAAAATATTTGTAATGGCCTTACAAAGAACCACGATTATCAGGGCAATGTATCTCTTCTTATGAGCGACGAAAGATCATTTAACCGGCATGCATTGCATCGAAATAGGCGCCATTATGGTACAAGAAGACAAATTTCGTGTTTATTAATTTTGACCATGAAAACGTATGAATATATGACTTGTGAAATAATAAAGAAGATAATATTCTTTACAAATTGAATAACGAGTTGAATAAGTTATTTATTGTCTTATAAAGAATTCCAAAAAGGTTAATTCTCATGGATATTAAAAAATCTTACCGACGATACCGGTGACAACCCGAAGAAAACGTTCTCGCAAGAAAGCCCGTGCCTCCTGCATTTCCGGTTTAGCGTATGCGTGCTCCACAACTTCTTCCGTCGATTTTTTCGTCTCCTCTTCTTTCTCAATCATTTTTAACACTGAGAAGCTTGACAAAATACGTTAACACCTGATATCTGTTTACACCGGAAGTCGTACTGGTTGTTTCTACGGTATTCAACCATGTTAAAATCCAGGCGATGCGTGCGCAGGAGTACCGCCATATTCGAAGCTAATAAAACGGTCGACGATGCTTTCTCAGCTATATAAAACTTTTTTTACGCGTTTACTTTCGACAAAACACTTTCTCGGTTACTTGCGACAATAGAGCGTATAACTGTTTAGGACAGTTATACGTTGATATGGTAGATACGTTCACTTTCTCTAAAGATGAGGGCATACTTATTACCCGCATCTCATCAGCATGTAAACCAGCAATACACCGGAACTCTATCGTCAGTTTCTCAGCGGACGCGACACGGTCAAAATGTCACTCTTTGCATTATTAATTCTCACTCTCGGTATTTTAAAGAACGGTAAGAAAATATCAGTTGAATTAATAAAAATATTCTAATACTCGGAAAACTGTGCATCTTCGTTCAATACAATCGTCAGTCATTAAAATTCTTTTAACCATGTGAATTTTCTTTTTTTTTTTTTCTTCTCTAATTACAGAAGTAAGATGTGAGCTACTTGGCAACATTTCGAAATCCGATGGAAGTTTATTGCCAAGGGCTATGAGAGTGCTGCCAAGTCATTGGACACGATTAAAATTGGAGTTTCCGACGGGTAACAAAGTCGTGGTCAACACAACGAGCAGAATCGAACGAGCTGGAAATACGACATCGAACAGGAAGGGAAAATTTTTTCCCAAATTTTCTATTTTAGCTGGACTCGATATCGGAGGAGGAACGCCGTCACCGGCAACTAACAATCTCACATCCTTGGCAAAAATTTCTCAAGCTAGTACGTTGCCGGGGATAATTAATCCTTATTTCGCTGCATCGTACGATCCTTATCCTTCGTCCAACGTAATGCAACAATCCATCCAGTCGCTCTACCGCCTGGTCACACGGCTAACTCAGCAGGTGGATCAGTTTTCTAAACACCTGGATGATTCGGCTGTACCGACAAACGCTGTGCTCAAATCTGGGAACATCAATACGGATCTAGTCGATGATAGAAAAAGACGTAAGGACAAGGTCAAGATAAAGAAGACAACGCCAAAGAAAAAGAAAGAAGAGACAGTCAAGGGGGAGGAAGATGAGGACGAAGTAACACACGTCGACACGGAAAAAGTAATTACTTAATCCTTCGTTTACTATTCATTATCCCCCCAGCCATATGTACATGTTTTCTTTTTTCTAAATGGCTGATCACATTAATATATTTAGGTTAGGAGGTTTATCTATCCAAAACATCTATAAAACTTTTCATTAAAGAATAACGAACTCTCTATCTATGTTTATTTTGCTTTTTCATAGAGAGAGCTGTAATGGTGACAAAACATTTCTCGAGATTTTGATACAAGAGTATTTAAAAAGTCTCAAAACCTCGAGAAATCATATTTGAAAAAAATCTCCGTGCGTGCGTGTGTGTGTGTCGAGTCGCAATCCCCGTCAGTTTACTGTGATTTTCGCCAAAATCGCTAACGGGTGTCTGATTTTATGGTTATTTGAATTTTTGAAATAAAGGAAGTACGCTACTAGCTTTTTGTAAATTTTTAGCTATCGAGTTGAAACTATTTCCAAGAATAAACAAGGGAGACATGGTTGTTCGATATTGAGTTCGGCAAAAATCGATCAAGGCGCTCAGATTTTAAAGAACCATAAATTTTTGTTATTTTCAAACTGAAACCTAGGTTACAAATTGGCTAGGGTACAAGTATACTTGGTCTTAAATTTGGTGAGAATCGATTAAAGAGTTTAAACTTTATGAAATTTGCAATTTTACCTTCCTTTACGAGGAAACCAGAATTCCTTGAACCATTTCCCATAGGGAAGAATCTCGATGAAGCAATGTGAACATTTTTTAATTACACATCTTGTTTATTAATGTAAAAAAGCAGGCGACGCAGATAGTGGAGATATTTCATAAAGTCAAAAGCGGTTCGAGAAACGGAATAAGAAAAAACCATAACGCCAAGCAGGTCATCTCTACGACAACGGATTCGGGTATGGGAACTGTAATGGAAACAATCACGACTGATTCCGTCTCCATGAACTCGACTAGCGCGAACACGACAATGGAACAAGGGAACGCTACTTATCCACAGAATCCAGGATACTACTATGGTGGAAGTCCTCAAAATATCGGAAACGTGGGTTTCACTTACAATTGGCCTCAGCAATCTGACGGCCCACCGTCCGATAGCTACGGACTACCTTCTAGTAACTACGGACCACCTTCCGTTAACTACGGACCACCTTCTAGTAACTATGGTCCACCGTCCACTAGTTACGGTACCCCATTGTATAGCTATGGTACATCTTCTCAGAGTTATGGTTTACCGTCCTATAATTATGATTCACCCTCGCGTGGCTATGGCCCACCTTTCCATCAGTCTTACGAGACAGCCCATTACACTTCCTTCCACGATCACGAACCCGTTATCTACGAAGATCCAAGTGAAAATTCTTTTGGTCCTGCACCGTCAGTACGTTGGCAACAACGCCTACCTTTCGCGAGGTCTCGAAACCTCGGTACAACTGCTCACGTTCCAATTGCTAATAGCAACGGCTTCGTGCCCATTTGATAAATTTACAACAGTAATAAAATGTTTAAATTATTTTATTCATTTTACAATAATATTAATATCTGTATACATGACATAAAAAGGTGTATTTTTATTTATTAATATAAAATTTCGATTACTTACTTTTGTACTTGTCACAAGAATCGTTTTATTTATTTTTTCGTTAGTTTTAATAAAGTTAATATACATCGAAGCTGTAACGTTCGATTAAGATTGTACGTAATGTATTTAACATTCTAAGTTCGTATTTTGAATTAAACGAGTATTGACCGTTCGATAAGTACCGTTATACTAATCCGTCTACCTGGCTCACAACCCCTGCTACGAAGCGCTTTCCAAAGTTTGTAAACCGTCGGACTTCAGTGTCGTTGTATCTGCGAAGCGTGAAGAAACTCCTGTAGAAAGTTCACTTGTATACGCGGGACGCAGAACGAGAAGAGTCCAATGGAGAATCGAATAATTCTGAGAATTTACGTAATAACAAACATTTTGTTGGTCGTTGGGGCGGATTTTAATCGAGAAAACATTACAAGATTAAGGCTCGATAACAATGAGGTGGAGGAATATACAACGAAGATGCCTAAAAATCAAACACTCGATTTGGACAAAGCTGGTAAGCGCGCAGCGTTGAAAATGTCTCGCGATCGAGCTTTGCTCGAAAGTGACGGTGAATCGGTCAGCGATTTAGAAACTCATGAGAAAATTGATCCAATGGAGAAGGGAAATCGAAAAATATTGAGATTTGGTAACCGAGTATTCGAGAGCATCAAGAAGCACGGAGTAATGGCGAAGGATATTTTTCTCCTAAAATCCGGAAAATATCAAATCGACTGGTGGAAGCATAATCCACGTTTGGAGAATATGAAAAAACGGCTTTTCGAAGAACTCGAGAGAAATCCAGAATTAAAACATCGCCTTCATTCGCTTGGCTGGCGAAATAATTTCGAGAACATTTATCATAACAATAATGCCGATTCCTATCATTCCGCTGTACAAAATTCAACGTCGCCTTCTAACGGGGGCACGATAAATTCCATTTTGTACAAGATTTTGATAATAGGCTTCGAGTCTACAAACCCAGATACGGATTCACCTACGAAATTTAGTCTCAGCACACTCGATCAGACTGGTAAGTCGTAATTCGTCGTAATTTCCTCACTTTATGTAAAACCATAAAAAACGATAAAAATCTTACGTTTTTTTTTTTTTTTTTCACTAAATATCCGACTAAAGTTGCTCAGCAAAAAGCTGTAAGTCCGGTTACATCGATAATTAATAATAATATGACAATTATTTGATAAAAATTGATTAATCGAATGAATTAATTTAATTGCAAAAAAAATGTACAAAATCCTATAATTTAATTTCAAAAGTTAATTATATTATAATTATTGTTAGATTCAGATTTCAAAGAAACAGCGTCAAATATCGGAGTCATCGGTATCATGAGTGGAGAGAAGAAAATTTCCAGCGAGGCCGAGTCTTCCGGTTCGTTTTATCCAACCGGACAAGTTATAGACAACAATCGTCTCTTACAACTGATTCCTTTGGTGGTTGAAGAGTTACGCGAGGGTCTCATGTGCGAGGAGGAACGTAAATCACTCAGGTGGATATTCGGAAAGCGTCTTTGGCAACTACTCGAGCGAGAAGCATCGAAACGATTGGTGGAGACGATGGACCACGATTTGGCAAAATTTCTTTTCAAGGGGGAACTGCCCAAACGAGATCCAGAGAATGCTCAACGAAGAAGACGTCAGAGACGAAACGCGGTTCGTTAGAAGAAGCGAAAGGCCGTGAGACGCGCAAAGTTTCACGATCAGAGAAAGGAACACCACAGTTATTACAAGTACGAGAATAAAAATAAAAAGAACTATTATAAAGGAATGAAGGATTGGTCTTCGATCCATTTTGACAAAGAGAAAAAAAATTGAGCCAGCATTGCCGGGTTGATCGATCGTACGACGAAATACCAATTTAAAAATGTGTACGGCGAAACGAAGAAGAGGAAGAAGAGATTGAATCACTACGACTACGATTACGTCGACTCTTACGACGATGACTATCAACATGACGATTATCATTATTAGGATACTGGTTCACTGAACAATGGTAGTGACGTTTTACGATGTAATTCTTTGAGTGCAATTGATTGAAAATTTTTAAGAGACATTGCATATGCATTTGTTATTATCATTTGTGCACATAATAGCGCATACAGAGATTGGGATAACGGTGACGATCGCAAAGAGGCGAAATAATATTTCTACATGTATTTTTAATTTTGATAAATAAACCGACGTAAACGACGTTGTACAGTGTAAGACAGTCTTGGCATGATACATAAATATATGTTGGACATATCATTCCTCGGCTTTGTGAGAGAAGACACGTAAAAAACCCCCCACCAGCCGTGCTCGGTTGTTTGCACAATTGTCTGTGGATTGCACAGATGCTTCGAACTGTGACGTGTTGCCTTTGCTGCTTCGGGGCCTCTCGCTGTTAACAGCCCAGAAAGTGAAGATGAAAAACTATGAAAACTTGAATCTACTATCGTATTTCTTCAATTATTTATCAATAATATTAATATTCAATAAATTATAATAACTAAAAATAGTAATAACATTAACCGTTGCAGTAATTTAATTTATTTATTAAAAGTGCTAGTTAGGAGCTTTCCACGAAAAATAATTATTCAATTTGAGTCTTGAAATTTTCGCGATATATGCTCTTGCCCTGTCGAATTCACGAGACGCTGCTCAACATTTTAAGTCGAATTAATCTCTGACGACGATCAGTTTGTCAGTTATCACGCGGTGACGTTCAACATCGAAAATAAACCGGCCACGAGTTCTCGTCGTAATTCGTTAATCGGCATTTTCTTTCACCGGTACCGTCCAATCCTCGTTTAGCTCTCGTGGAAGAAAACGAAACTGATTTATTTTAGGACGAGATCGCGAAGAGAAGCTCGTCATCTATTTCGAGAAGGCCGTCTTCCATCTCACTCGCATTTTCGAACGTCGGATAGGTATATTATGTTTCAAGTACCATCCTTCATTGCCAGAGAATTCATCAAATTTTCAATGCAAAACGAAAACCGAGTCAATCCCTTGGGGTACTCGACGACTCGACACAACGAGAATGATTGACGAGGGTTTCAAAAATAGTTTTCACGTTTAGGACCACTTTCCTCTGATATATCGGTGAAACGAAAAAATACATAAAAAAAAAAACTAGAACTAGAGCTCGTAGGCCCTTTAATTTCAATTATATACCGGGTGTCTCGCAGAGTTTAATGCCCTCTGATTTCCGGCCCTCGGAGCACGCCGGTCCACCATCACTGTATATTTCTTTCTCTCTCGATTGCACTCTTTTATTTTTCCCCACGTACCCTCTTCCTCATCCGCGTCTCCGCTTCGTTCTCCTCCTTTTCCTCTTCTTTTACCGCTTTTTTTTTTGTCTTCCAGCCCGAAACCCAATAGCCCTGTACCCGCAACAGCAGCAACCTCTAGGACAAACTTCGGGGGTAGGACTATTTCCTGTGATGTTCATCGGTCGAGCCGGATGAGAAACCGCAAATGCAAAGTCCCTACTGCCGCTAACACTCTTCGCTTCGGTTGCATCCGACAGGAATACGGTGTGTCGTTGCCACTCCGAACTCGCGCGTGAAAGTTTCGTAGTTCCGGTGCATTTTACTTTTCCCTTAGTTTCACGCACACGCACGCAAACACGGAGAGACATCCTTTTGATATCGGAGAACGCGTACGAGATCCCTGCACACGATGATGACAATCATGCGGGCAGATAGAAAATGGAAAGTTGGGCTCCAAAGATAAATCCTTTCAAGACCCTTACTTTTTTAAATCGTATAAACTGTTTATATATTTTTTTATTCTATCGTATAAGATGACAAATATGCTTTTAAGTCGTTTTTTTTTTCAGCACCGGTTTATTTAAAACAATCATTCTTAAGTAATTTTATTTATTTTTATTTCGGATAATTTTTAAAATTATGTTTTATGATTTCGAAAGCTTATTTCCATTGTATGGGGTTTAATGTGCCTCTCTGAATGTTATTCTTTCTCTTATACCCTTCTTCTTTCACCGTCGCTCATTACCGATGCAACGGTATAGAAGATAGCGCTTAGCTGTGGGCCCGCGTGGTCCCACATGAAAAAGTATTATGTTGGGTAAGTCGGTGAACGTGCAAAGATCGCGGTTGTACACGTGCACATATGCATGCACGCAAGCGGGGCAACAGGCCTAAATACACCACGCTCGGGTAAGAACGGTGTGCACTCGCACGACATCTCTCCTCTCTCTCTTTCTCTTTCGCTTTCTGCGTCGTGTATGGGGGACACGACAGAAAAGACAGCTGTGAGGCAGCTGGCAGCGCGTGCCACGAACCTATGGGGTCTCGCTTTCGATCTCTCTCTCGCTTCGACACTTTTTCACGCACTATATTCTTTCTTTCTTTATCGCTCTCTCCGGTTATTCTCTTGAATGTGGATGATGATATCCTGCTTCTGTGTCTTCAGACCCCGTAGTACTGCCAGCTTCTAACTGTCGGTGCCCCGACTTGTTCTCTCGTTCTTGACTATCTTACTCTTTCGTCTCGTTTTCCGTTGATCGACTTGCACCGCAAACCCTTGGAAATCTGCAGCAAAATCTTCGCCGACAAATGCTGGAAGCTCCAGCCCAATAAAATTAACCGCAAATATAGATAAACACAACCATTCAAAAAGACGTAATTTGTAACGGCGAAACTCAAAAAGCGGTTAAGCCAACCATACTTGGATTAATCCAACCTAATTTAAGTTACCTCAACCTCATCGTAGTTGGTTCAACTAAGTGGTTGGTAGCTGGTTTAAAAAAGTGAATTCTATCTACTCACATTACAGTTTTACAGGATTACAGACGGTAAAACCCGTTTCGTCCCCCTCCCGGCCCCCCGGGCACTCCGTAACGGTTAGTTTCACCTTATCAAACCCTACGCATAGTTTATCCATTCGTGCGAAAGCTGAGGTAATTAAATTTCGGTTTTTTCTACGATACAAAATGGCCTTAACCTCAAAATAGTTCAACTATAACATTGATTCAACTACATCATATAATTTATTCAATTTTACTATTCGTTTTGCCGTATCTAACCTCACGCGCTGTAAAGCCAACCACGCGAGGGTTGTGGCAACTAAATTTCATAGAGCCAACCGAAATTTAGTTCCTTCCTCCAAATCTTACCATAGTTGTTTCAACCTCACCGTAGTTTGTTCAACCTCACTGTAATTTGTTCAACCTCACTGTAATTGGTTCAACCTCACTGTAATTTGTTCAACCTCACCGTAGTTTGTTCAAACTTACTGTAGTCGGTTCAACCTCATTATTTTTCTTTTCAGGGAAGAAGTACTCTATCGAAAATCGTTTTATTTTCCAAAATTTTTTTCCAAAATTTGCCAAAACGTTCAGAACGTGGGCTGCGTATGTGCGTGTCAATGGCACTGTAAAATTCAAACGTTTGTAACTCGAGAACGGTTTGAAATACAGCGCTGAAATTCCGCAAACAACGAAAGCAGCACGACCTCGTTAATTGTTGTAATTTATGTGACAATTGATATAGAGCGACCTAAATTTCATGTCATTTTGAATTATTCGAAAAATATCTGTGAACCTTCTAGCTTCACCAAATTTTAAGATATCAGGCTTAATTGCTCTTGACGAATGAAGAATAATATTCAATGGCGATTGGTATTGCGTTTCAGCTGAATCTCTAAAGAGGATAAGATTTTTTGAGAGTTTGATTTTTTCGAAAAATACGTTCTTTCTCTCTAATTATCTTAAACTTAATTGAACTTTTTTTACAGATGTAAAGTAACATCCAGCGTTGTTCGATATTGAGTTTCAACATAATCGCAAATACAGCTTGCAAAATAAAAAGCTTTTCACTTTACAATCATTCGAGCAATTGATCAGAAATTCATTTTACCATTTATGCCATGAGTTCTCATTATTGGTTACAATTTTCGTTGCAATTTATCGAAGCAATGAGATATCGGAGAACTTGGAATTCTTCAACTTTTTGATCATTATAAAATATTATGTAAACTGCAGGTTATACGTTGTTTTTTTCTTCAACAATGATGGAAATTTCAACTTTGCACATTGTTTCCTTATTATATTCCACCTATCGCAAAGTTTCTACGCTGAGAAAGCTAATATGGCAAAGTAAAACATTGCACATTACTTTCTCATTATTTTTCACCATTAAAATAAAGTTACGAGGAAACTGAAATTGCTCAATAATAGTATCTCACAGAGATGGCTTTGTAAAAGGTGGAAAATAATGTGAAAGCAATGTTCAAGGTTCGACATTGCTTAAATATTTAACGGCTGATTGTCCCGTGTAAAATCATTAATTTGTAAAAGCGTCAAGAATAACAAATGATAAATGAATTATCGTGGCGTGTGGCTGAAGTCGTTCGATCCATAATGAACGTTTCATCAATTCTTCGAAGAGTGAAGAAAAACGAAGAAAAAATACAATACAAAAAGTAAAACGGAAGTCGGGGATGGTATGATTAAAGCGTCGTTCGGGTACTGTTGGGAGCGTTCCAGGTTTGAGTTTGAGTATAGAACAGGAGGAACAGCTGCCATCGCGAGTCCAACGATAATTCGAACAGCTGATGCCCCGTAAGACCACCACCTCGACTTGTTGGACTTCTCGTTGGTCCTCGCACACGCTGCTGTTGTTCTCTTGCACGCATCGCGATAGCCCGGTATATTTTTTTTTTACGCACCAAGGCACGCTCTCGCTCGCGTCTATCGTATGCGTACGAAGATGATTCGTCGCGTGACTGTTGCTTACTCCGTACGGATAAATACATAATTCACCCGCGTGCAAACCAACGCGACGAAGTAATTGTAGTCCTCGATAGTCATATTACGGTATCGCATCTCTTACCAGTTCAAACTTCCTAACTTTGGAGAAAAAAAAAACTAAATGTCACGTTCCAGAAAACGATTCGTCAATATTTCAAACGTTGGTTTTATTCTTTTTTCCTCCCTAAAATGATTTAAAATATCAATAAAGATCTTGATAGAAATTGATTTTGAATTTAAAAAAATAATCCACAGTTGTTGATACTAATATTGTCATTATTAATTATTGAATTATTTTTATTCAATCGTATGGAAGGTATCGTAAAAAAAATCTTTGGAGATACAAAATTTGCTGCTCCGTTTTGCAAGATTACCCCAGGAAGATGCGAGTAGGCACGGCCCTGATCACTACCGTAGGGTCGAGTCTGGTTGTGTCAGAGACCGGCATACAGCGTTGAAGAAAATATCAGAGGGGGAAAGCTTCGGTATCCAATGAGAGTCCGCGGCCCAGGAGGTTCCGGCGAACCAGCGAACATCGCGGCTGCCTCAAACCTTGATCGGCATTCGCACGTGGACCTTCGTCTCAGTCGGGTATGTGCGCGCATCGTGACTTCGATACCTCAAACGAAATATTATTCAATATTAATCACTAATCGATACGGACCGTTGTATCAAACAGAAAAAAAAATCTTTTCAACATTACAAAGGTTAGAAAGAAAAAAAAAAAAAATAGATCGTCCGTAATATCCTGTTGTTTCGCGATTTCCGAATAATCGAGAAGTTCCTAAAAATAATCCCGAAGTCTCGCTGATCTCGTTATTCAAGTATATAACGAATTAACTCGCGGTTGAGCCTGTGAAGCGTGTAGGTGCCGATTGCCTCGAAGCTGTACGAGCCCGAGAGTCTTGTGTGGATTATCCTGAAAGTGTGTTTGAATCTACGTGCGAAATATAATATAATATCATATTATAATACTATATCGACTTACCAAGTACGAAACTACCTCGTTCCTGACTGCATAAGTTCTATACGGACTCGGTGAGTGCAATATCTTATTTTATTTTTCTTGTAATTCATGTTTGTTATCCCTTATTTCTTAATACGTGTAGTAACATTTACGAAGCTTTACTATAACAGAATCCAGAACCACAGCAAGTTCTTGAGGTCTGTTCGCGTTCAAGGATGCCGCGTGGCCCCTGCTTCGCTTCTCCATCGTTTCCCTCGGGCACTGGTGATTTACGCGCGTGCTGCGGGAATTACTGCGCGTTGGAGGAGAGACTCGCCTTTTCTTTTTTAACTTGGAGGCTCTCTCTCTCTTTCTCTCTCTCTCTCTCTCTCTCTCTCTCTCTCTCTCTCTTTCTGCCCCCTTTTCTTCCCGCTCTCTAGTCCTATCGAAGCTTTCGTGCTTCTCGCAGCGTGTCTTGAGACGCGGATTTGAAACACGTTCTATCTCTTTCCCGCGACCGGCTAAATATAACGCGTCTCTAATTCCGACTAACCGACATTACTGCCAAGTCTCTGTTTCGAGGGTGAGAAATTGAAGTTGGTTTTGCTCGTCTCAGCGTGATATCAGCCAAATGTCGCGGATTAACAGACAAAACAATAATAAAATGTGCTCGACGGCCACCCACGATGAAATGATAATTGCATTTTGGCCTTGAGACGTAAAAATTTGTTGAAAATTTTTCGAGATTCAACTTTGAAATCGTTGTCTTTTGCTGAACTCGATAATCTTACGAGTCCTGGATTGCCGAATAAAACGCAACTGTAGGGGAATTCATTCCGTAGAATTTGCGCGTTAGGCGCGAGTGCGCACAATTTCTGACTGTAGAGGGCTATGTGGCTGGGACTGTTCAACAGCCCGTTGTCATCGTATAACCGTATCGTCGTGTTAGTGACCGTGATGTGTAGTAGTCGTAAGCTTGCTTTCGTGGGAGGGATAAGGGTTGCTGGGTATAACCCAGGGTGTATCCGAGGGAGCGTTGCTCACCCTTGCGAGCTCCGACACCTGGCCGACCCTCGGGGGATCCCTCAGAATCTCTTTTGTTACCCCTCCCCTCCCTCATTCGTTACAATAGCGATACACATGGCAAACCGTTGTTTCCCGGGTAAAAAAAAAGCTCTTTAAATGATGTATTTCGTAATTGTTATTTATTATTGTTACATATGTTTCAAATATTTATTTTTATCTTTCTTTATTATTTCGCTTTATTTTGGAAATTATTTTTTTGAGCATGTCCAGCGACGAATAATAGTTACCACGGTCTGTAAAATTTCTGCTCTTGTTCTGTCTGGACGGGCACGTGCTCTCTCCATCGTGTTTATTAATAAACCTAACGGGGTGGCTCCTCGCGTTCGCGATTCCCAGTCAAGAGAACCGACCGCAAGCTACACACGGATTTTATACGAGTTGTACTCTTGACGATTTTTCACCCGATCGTTGTAAACGTATTCATGATCGAGAAATTACGATCTAATTACAAAGTCGTTAAATAAGTTTATTATTATTGGAGTGTGAACTACAGACAATCGAATGAACTCGATTACGCGAGGTACGAAGCGAGTAGGAGCCGCAAAACCACAGACCTTTTGACGTACACTTACACTTACGCACCAACACTTTCACTCACCCTTACTTTCTACTGATTCGATTGTAATGGCAAGTCGCGAAGTACTCGTGTCTTCTCTGCACCTGATTGGCGCCAAAACAAACAATTTCCCTCGAGAGCTTCGCGTCACCCTAAACTCAACGATTAACTATTTCTTCTCGAGATACTCGAGTCGATAAACTTGGATTATAAATTTATAAACTTAACGTATTGCAAAAGAAAAGCTCCTTTGATAAAAGCACTTTGTAAAAAAAAGCCAAATTTATATAGATAACTGATAAATATTAGAACTTATATGACAACAAAAAACAATACTCTAGCCTGATTAAACTAAATTAACAAGAACTTGTGAGAACATATATAATAGAGTCCGATCCACGACCTACAAAGGTTCTTATAGATTTTTGTTAGCTGGTTAGTTTCATAGGGTTACCCCTTAATTTTTCTTCCCATAATTACCAATTTGGGTTTTTTTTTCTGGTAGAATCATTGCCGTTGCCTTTTTTTCCAGCGACCATTATCCCCGAAAGGTTTTTTTCTTCAGGAACTTTTTATTCAACTATCAAATTGAACATTCGAATGAAATCCACAAGCATTAATCGTTGTACAGTAAATAACGATAGAAAAATACTTTCAACGAATTAAGAATCATCGCGCGTACCTAAGTAACATAATTACTTGCATAAGTATTCCAAGCGGTGAAATGATTATCGTACAGCCGAGACCCTACGTTTTCCACCCTTTTGCGGAAGCTCACGCGGGGCGAACGAGATATGACGAAACACAACGACCTTTTCCGGGTAGAGACCCAAAACCATATGTATATCTGTTTACCACGTTTCCTCGTATTGTTTCATCGTTAGAATCATTACTAAGCCCTTCGTAGGTGGAGGATTTATTACACAGACGAACAATTCACGACGGCGAGGTCGATGCGAACAATAACAAAATCATATTGTTTCTAAGATTTAAACGATTCGGAACTTTTACAATTATTATTTGAATATCCCGAGGCAGTTTATTGATCAATTGATTAGGCTTGGAAATGTTATTTTTAGTTATTGCGTATCAGCTTCAGTCACGAAGTTCCTTAGGAATATCTTTATGGTTATGTATTTTTGTTAAATTACCGACATTACACAGAACGCAATAGAGATTTTATTGTTGAGACAATTTATAGTTCTCGCGAGGAAATATACTTCTGTTATTTACGAATAGGAAGTAAGGAGTCAGAATATTACTTGAATTCTAATAAATGAGACAGAAAGTAATATATTTGAATTCATCGAAAGCTCCTAAATATAATAAGAAAATATAGCGAACACTTTTTTAAAACATATTTTATTCAATAATTATTTTCAACTAACTTTCGAAATGTTGCCAACTAGAAAACGTTAATCGTCGTTGCGCAGATTGTTACAGGAGAAATTTTTCGTGACATCTTTAACACCCGACCCTATTTCTTGGTTGTCATTCTCGCTCGATCACTTCTCATTATGATTTTCCACGGGCTACGTTACTTACACTAACGCGTTCTGCAAGGAAGGGTCGGGATTTCGTTGTGCGTTGTTCCTATCTTCGTACGGAATCGTCGGAATGATGGAACCCGATGTATTGAGAGGTCTTCGGGTATTTTCGTGAGCCGAAATTCTACTGGCGGTGGCCATATTCGTAGTAGTAGTAGTAGTAGTAAGACATATAGAGTTCAACGTTAGTAGATATAGTGCAGTAAATGTATACGTAAAGCTGCTTGTCCCGCTTTTATTCTCGGGTAAAGCACGAGGCGTGTATACTATATGCTGCAGGGCCCCATTGCATATACACAACAATATGATTATTATACTTCGTGCACCGGTTCTGCAGCGGCAAAGCAGTAGAACATCCAGCAGGAGCAGGAGCAGCTGCCGTTTAGGGCTCGGAACAGCAGGAGGAACGCTGGGTCTCGGCTAGGTCCGTTGGGCCGTGCGATTCCCGTCAGCGTAGTACGCGTAGTGGGGGACCCTGGGTCCTACCGCCACCCCTTACCCTTCCCAAGGCCATTCTACGGACAATAAGCGGGAGAAAGAGAGGAAATGAGGGAAAGGGAAAGATAGGTAGAGAAAGGGAGGAAAAGAAGGAAAGAGGAGGAGGAGGAGAGAGAGAGAAGCTCGATCGTGGCATGGGACCCTTCGGGTCTGTTTGGGCCTGTTCACCAATCTCCCGGGCCTTTCTGCATCAGTACGAAATTCTATGTTCCCTCAGACATTCAAAATCGTTGGTTGGTATATATATATATTTATATATATATATATTGCGACAAAAGATACAAATAATTATCACAAAAAACATTAATTAACCATTTATCCGATGCTTATAGAGCGAATTTTTATTATTTTTATCATCGTGCATTAACTCTTTGGCTACGAGGAAATGATAATTTTTATTTCCAATTGTATCACGTTTATAACGAATTTACAGTTTTGAAGTTGTAGGTTTACCGATGCTTGTCATACCTGGCGCTGTTTCTGTGGTTCGTTAAGTTTGGCCATATCGGTACCGCGATAGGGTCGACGACCTCTTTGTACGAGGAAAACGCGATTACATTGGAGCTCGTATAATACACGGATAGCGAACTCGAGAATATTTTCAACAGTTGTGTTCACGGAGAGTTTGGTTTCACGAATTCCTGACCATAGAGTCGCCCGACTCTTACTATTCGAAGTACCCTTACCTGGGCTTCGTTGATGTTCTCTCCCCCCCCTCCCCCCATACGTTCCATTCACCATCTGCGTCGATTCTGGTCTCAACATTGCTTTCCACCAGCAGTTCGTTGCTTCATCTTGTAATTTTTGTTTTAAAAAAAATATACAACAAAATATATTTCAATAAAATTCGACGTATTTACATTTTCTCATGTTTTTTTGTTTATTTTTGTGCTTTCAGGCAGGCCTCAACGCTCAAATAAATGCCCCAGAAAAGTCTGTGATAAATAATTTTGCCGAGTACCGGCGAACAAACGCATATCGTTATAAAAGGATACAGAAGTATCCTTAAGTGATTATTTTTTTTACGTTCCACATCATCGTCGTCGTCGTCGTCGTCGTCTCTTTTTCATTCTTGAAAGAAGGACGCGGTCGTCCCGCAAATTCGCCAAAATTTTGAGAATGCTGATGCCGGGTGCCGCGGGTCTGAGCGCCGTTGGTGCTCCAGGGCCGGATGAGCTCGTCTCGAGCCTCGGTGCGCTTGCCGGCGTGACGCCCCAACAGAAGGACACCACCTGGACGAAACTATTCGTCGGTGGTTTGCCCTATCACACGACCGACAAGAGCCTCAGAGAACATTTCAACGTTTATGGCGATATCGAGGAAGCTGTTGTCATCACAGACAGACAGACTGGCAAAAGTAGAGGATACGGTTTTGTAAGTGTCAACAATTTTATATATCATACGAAATATTTAATTTCACGCTTGATCTAACAATGAAACTTTCTCATAGTATCTAGAAAAATTCATTTTTCCCAAATAATATTCGTAGAAAAGACTTTTTAAAATTTATTCCAATAGTTATGACAACTTTTGTATTAAGACGATGTGAAATATTTATGGATACGTGATAGATAGAACTAATTGTTCTATCTCATTATCCACCATGGATTACAGTCGAGAACGGTGCCCTGTAGAATTGTTAGACGAAGGCGACTCAGCTTTTATCCGTCGCAAAGAGATTTGAATTACAGTTTTTTTCTTACCGATCGAGTAGTGTCGCATCACCTTAAACTTATTCCCTTATCAGCATTGTTTTACTGACTCAACAATTTAAATAAATTTGTATAATCTACATGTACAATAAATTTTTATGCATAAAATATAAATCAATATTAACGTACATTTATATTAAACTCGACTTCTTTAACTTGTTGATCATACCGTACATTAATTTTACATAATAATTATATATAATATTTAATATATCCATTTATGCATATAACCTACATTAATTTTCATAAATAAAATATTTTAAGCGTATAATATACAGAGAATTTGAATAATCTGAATAAATGTTTCAATGCTCTATTTACTCGAGATACAATAGTATAATTGAAATAATCACACTTTGCGTTTTTTCCTTCCTTTTCTAAATTGCTAATTTGAAAAAATGTCTTTCCCATACAATTCTTGACAAATACAACTCGGTCTCTTCTAGTTTTCCTTCTTGCAATGTATCAGCGATAACGCGTAGTCGTCGACTTTTTATCGTGTGCGTTGGGCGCAACGCTTACGTTTATAAACCCGCTCGCTACAATGACGATTCTCCGAGCTACATAACCAGAGAACCTGTGGCCGATAGTATCGAAAGGCGCAAATGACGATGGGGACCCCCCATCATACCTCGCTCTACCGGCTGCCTAGCGATAATACACTATGCTCGAGTTTAGCCAGACCTAACTCTCGCATCAAGCATACCACCTGTCCACAGGTTCCATGTGACCTGCAGTCTTTATCGGGTGTACCTGTGCCTAAAGCATACAATCGTAGTTCGAGATAAAAATGTACTTCGTAGTTTGTAGTATTAGCGTGAAAATCAATTTGCCGAGCAATTTGTAATAAAAATAATTATTTATTATTTACAAAGAATTTTCCAATTGGCGGAAATTGAAGATGTTCATCATACCGAGGTCAAGTTTAAAGTACAATTAGTTATTCAGCACGTCGATTTGTTCCATCTTTATCGCATGGGACACGCACACACTTTAACTTCTTCCATCATCCGATGCTTCTGCTCGAATTTCACGACTAGCGAATTAATTTGTAGCATAATCTGTTGAATGTCGAATAATTTGTTCGCAGGTAATTATGGGTGACAGACCAGCTGCGGAGAGAGCGTGTAAAGATCCCAACCCCATAATCGATGGACGGAAAGCTAACGTTAATCTGGCGATACTGGGGGCGAAGCCGAGGGGTAATCTCCAAGCAAGTAAGTTGCTTCTTAATCAAGAATTCACAATGTTTCCCTAACGCAAACGACAGGCTTAACCATTACGTCGCATAGCGTTGGTTCAACCGCCATCAATTTCCGCTTGAATTTTAATCGTAATCGGTTCTACAAACGTGAAAAACAACAACAAAAATACATTATTCTTGTATCCACGATGAGTACATCTTCTACCGTAACTTTGATAAAGTTAACGGTGAACTATACCAAGAGAATATTTTCGAACAATCACGAAATTCGAATTCCGCTTCGGTACACCTACCGATCAATATTTTCTCGTAAATGTTTTACGAGTCTCGACGATGTCAAAGTCCGATTAAGAGGAGCGTAGTCGGTAAACAAGTTGGGCCACGAACTTGGTTAAAATGAACACGAGACGCAGACATTCAGTTTCAACCTCGCTGGACAAATAATAGTTATAACGATAATAACTTTTCAAATTGTTGTCTCGCTCTGCTTTTTTTTTTTCGCGCGACGTTATTAAGGGAAGATAAAACATATGTGGCTGCGAGAGTAAGGGTGGATGGATCTAAATAACGTAATAGGGCGGAGTAAGAGAGAAACAGTCAAAGTAAGCGTCGTGTAAGTTTCGACTCGCCTTAAGGATCTTTCCGAGATGCTGTACGAGTCGTCCCTTATTTTAGGCATCGCGAGCATCGTTTCGAAAACTCGAGTCTCAGCGCGTGCAAGACATTCAGCGCGTGATTGTCAACGCGTCCCAGGGTATTGCGTCTTTGAAACAGGGCCAGGAAATCACTGAAATCACAGTTTACGACCTCTCTCCGTTTCCATCCTCGTAGCTCATACGTCCTCTGCTAGATGTAGCATTAACTTTTGGCTTGCGATACGTTTTTCGGTGCATCAACGTCTCTTCGCTTCCGCTCGTTAACCCATTAGCAGTTTGTTATTTCTTATAATTAACAACTCGACTCTGTGCAAAAGTATTTCGAAAATTTTTGTAATATTTCTCTCGTCAAGCCGTTTCGGCTAAAATGTTTTTCAGAACTTTCAATTGTAAAGAAGATTTCGAATGATTATTTTGTTAAGCCAACAACGAAGAAAAAGATACGAGAACTCTTTCACGTGACTCGTGGTAGATGGCACTTTCATTAGAGTCTCCATAGAGTGCGACAGTCACACAGTTGCGACATATTTCGAGGGACTTTAATGTCACTTGCTCGTGTCACATGTATTCAGGTATACGTCGTTCAGAAATCGATAGAACCGAGCGAGCGAGCGTGGTAACCATGTTCGTGGGCAAGATAGGAAGCCACCACAAAACGGTATACCGTACCTCCAACAAGGCTGAGTGTATTGTGACGTATGTGCGACAAACGCTCAATGTCACTTAACATTCACGTTGTATAAATGTATGCGCTATATGCCTATTGGAGTACAGCAAGGTACAGCCGAGACAGAAGAAAAACTTGGTTCGGTTGTTTCAAGGAGTTGTTCGTTACGATTCACTTCGATTATCTTACCAGCCCACTTGTCAGTCGTTATCGTATCCACTTATCTATATAGACAATGCGTGTAAGTAATTGCAATGTAACGCCAGAATTGATTGAGTTCTATTAAATTATTTATTTGCTATATTTGATTATCGCTCGTAAATAGTAATTGATATTGACTCGGGGCGTTTACCGCGGTTTTTCAAACTTTTTATCATTGGATACGAACGTTACTTCTGTACGTGTTGAGCTAAAGTTTCTCTATACGATCATCAATTACTTTGGAATAAATATTACTAATTATTTTATTTTTCTTTCCACTGAATCTTCTATTTGGACATTTTTCTTGATACTAAGTTGAATGGAATATAAAAATTAAGCTCGTTTTGGTGTTGTAATTGAGAATATAAATTGAAAGTAATAAAGTAACATTGTAAAAGATCTACAGCGTATCAAAGTGACTTACGAATCATTAGAGAAATCGCTTCTCTCATCGTCTTCGTCTTCTAACTCTGAATTATTCGACCGCGACTCTCTGCTGCTTCTCGAACTTGCAAAAGTGCGACCTCTTCGTCGTCTGTGGCTCCAGGCCAACATTGCTGAGCTTGGCTATGCATCGTATTCTTGTTTCTTCTTCTTCTTCTTCTTCTTCTTCTTCTTCTTCTTTTTCTTCTTTGTGGCCCTAAGTCTAAAATTGCACGAACTCGCATGCTCCGTTGTTGCTAGCTACCATGACGTAGATATGATTTGTCACTCTCACTCCTCTTCTAACTGATGGTATTTTTGACTTTGTCGTTTCGTTTGGAACAAATCGCATTTGTACTACTGGCTACCGGTTACTCAGCCGCTTTGCCTGACATCTAAACTTTCAAAAACACACTTTAGCTCAGCTACCGTATGTCAATACGTGTTTACCTTGGCAGCTATTTCGTTCTTGGAAAAATTCTGTAATATAATTTTGAGCCAACTGTCGTAATTTTTTTTTTTTTAGTTTTACGGAGCTCTCACTATTGAGAGTCATAAAAATTACTTTTATGGATCTATAACTGTGTGTAGAAGCCATTACGATAAAGAGTACACTAAAAAAAAAAACTAGTCCGTGTGCATTGTTTGCACAGTCAGAGTCGAAAAACGGAATGCTCTTCAAAAAATTTCTTTAAATAATGTAAAACGAATCAGTAAAATGAAATTTACGAAATTTTACGAAATATTTATTTATTTCTTACGATTTCGTTAGAAAAATCTTTCGGAACAAAAATTCTTTGTCATTTTAAGTGCAAAACTGCGACAATCTTTTTTCCTTGATTTGCAAAGAATTATAAAATTCATTTTTGACTATATACGCCAAGAAAATTAACTTAACCGGTTTGATATTTATTTTTAACGACACTACGGATGAAAAATTACGCATCATCGAGTCTGGATCTTGAACGATAGCTATTTACACGAATAACAAATTAATTCTTTTCTTTTGACTGAACCCTCGACTATATATATCAATGGCATTCACTGCGTAAACAGTCAAAGTTTTTCCGTCACGACTACCGTAAATATATATTGAATTTTCTGTTTGTGATTTCAGCATTCCCATTCGCAGCCGGTATCCGAGCCGGATATCCCACAGTTCTGCCAAGTCAATATGGGTAAGTTTCATTCAATATTGCAATACGCACACGTTTTATTAAAAAAAAAAAAAATACAAATACGATAGTAGATATACAGTAACATGTTATAGCCAAGGGTAAGACGTTTAATTGAAATATCTAATAAACATTTTTCTTCAAAGAACGCGTATCACATTGGAAAAAAAAAATATAATAACAACAACAACAACAACAACAACAATTCTTTTTATATCGAGCCAATGTAAATAAAATTGAAAAAATGAGAGTAAAAATGGCATATTGCAGTAATAATGATGGATAAGGTGTATCTTTTGTTAAAAGAGAATGTAAAATGACATTTCAGCATCCCAATGAGCGCGTTCGAGCGTAAGCTCAAGACAACGGGAGGAGTGATATTGAGATGGTGGGGGGAGGAGACGGTGAACTTCGATCCCCGTTCTTCGCGGGGTACTCGAGGCCCGTGATCCTTCTTCTTCTTCTTCTTCTTCTTCTTCTTCCTCTCATAGAAGGATATAACTGAACAGTGCCGAAAAGACAAGAGCGCTAAAAAAAAAAAAAAAAAAAAAAAAAAACGAAAGCGAGAGAGATCGATTGCGGAAAAACAGAGCGAGCTAGGGGAGTCAGGGAGAAGGGAGAGCGATCGAAAGAAAGAGAGGGCGAGAAAAGAGAGACGATTCGAGTGAGAGCGGCACACGCACACGTATACGAACAAAACAAACCATGAGTACCTATCTACGAATTATTTACATATTTTTATGTATATATATATATATTGATATTGAGTATACAAATAATATTGCCAATGATCTTTCCGAGGATCAAATTTTGGTTGGATTGTGTTTTTTTTTTACGTTTCTTTCTTTTTTTTTTCATTTTTGTTCTTTACTTTCTTTCGTTGTTTCTTACTTTCTTGATAATGGTAATTACATGATTATGAGAATTGAGATGGATTTGCGGTTGTTGAGATTTTTTGGACTTGTTTGTTTACCAATTGTTTACTTTCTTTATTTCTTTTTATTTATTTATTTATTTTTTTGGTCTTTGAAACTTTTTTTATTTCACACCACTCTGCGGTTGATTGGTTGGTGTTTTTTTTTTCTCTCTTTTTCTCTCGCTTAATCCAGCATCGGAATAATTGACAATAATCAATTAATCAATGAAATAATTATTAATAATTATTAATAATGTATTAATGATGAATATTCAGTGGTGACACGGCTCTCGCGTGACGTGACGTCAATCAATAAACGCATATACCGTGAGTACGTATATGAATTGTCCTGCGAACTTGACCCACTGCTGTGCTCGCCACTGTTACGAATAATCATTGATAATGTATTCCCGCGGTTGGTAATTCTTCTTATTTATTTTTTTATTATTTACGTTTTAGTTATCTCGTTCTCGCTTGAAAAATTATGCGATACGTTTGAGCTTCTTCCCGTACGTTAAAAGTATGTACAATCGAGAAGTAATGGATTTAAATATTTGTTTGATTTACTTTTTTTTTTTTTTGTTAACGTTTCGACGTTGTTTTGTAATGGCCTATGGTGGCGGGATCGATGTGCAGAGTGACTGTGTTGCTGTGGCTATTAGGACGAGGGAATTTTTACGGAAATAGATGAGACGCTTGAGATTTCCGTGGACACCCGATGTACCTCAGGTGACACTGCAACGATACGTACGTGCACTTGCGACTTAACGCGAAGTTTAACATTTTTATTGGCAAGTTCTTGGGCGGTGAATCATTCGATTTTTAATCTATTATTACCGTTTACTTTGCCATCGCTTTTCATAAATTTAACCATAAGCCAACGAAATTCAATCTCGTTACGTAGTGTAACGATTGCACCGAAATATTATTCGTAGCTTTAGAGAGAAAATAGTGCGATTCTTGGGGTAAACTCGACGTCGCGTCGGTTCGGAGCGATTTACCTTCGCCACGCTCTGTAGCAACAAAAATCCATTAGTGAATTATTAATAACCTCTTGCGTGTGTGGTAAGGGCTTACACTACACTTGGTGTCGCTATTGTTGTTGTTGTTTTTTTTTTTTTTACTTTAATATTACTTTAACGTTTTTTTTATCATTTTTTTTTTACTTTTGGTGTTGTACGTGGTGGTTTTGAGTCTTAATAACACACAGCGTAGCGCCTCGATCGCGTGCTGCAATCATCGAACCCGTGGAAAATATACGACATATGAGAATTGTTTGAACAGTTAATTGCCCTTAAAGGTTCTCGTTAATGAATTAAAGAAGTCTAACGACTTAAAAATCTTCTGCCAGTATTGGATCTCCCGGACGGCGTATTTTTTCTTCTTTTGAATCCCTGAAGCTACTACGGACGAACGCTGCAGAGTACATTGTGTTATTCCAGCAAAGAAAATTATTCCACATCTTACGGTAAAAAAATGTCTTATGCTTTATAAAAAAAAAATAGAAAAGAAAATCCGTGAAACCGTAAAAGAAAGTAAAAAAGCCAACAGTAGGAAACAATCAGAGCGAGGACCAGACTCGCGAAGACGCTGAAGAGAGCATAGAGTAGAGCAGACGTCACGGGCCAAGTCCTCGGCGACGAGAGCGTACGTCGGAGGGTCGTGGGCGGACACTCAAATGAAATCCAACACCGGTAGCGACTCAACGTGGCTGATGGCCTTAGATCTAGCTGATTCCGTCTCTCTCTCTCTCTCTCTCTTTCTCTCTCTCTTTCTGTGTGTCTCTCTCTCTCTCTCTCTCCCCATCACTCTTCTTCATCCACTCGTTTCATCTCTCGTTCTCTCCTTTTTCTTCCCTTCGTCCCTCTATGCGTTCGCACACATTTCGTTGCTGCCGCTGGTGTGTCGTAAGTCCCGGACTCTATAACGACGTCGCAGTCGACGCGTTCACCGTGCCCGGCCATCTTGGAGTCTGGCTTCGGTCCAGTCTTTATTTAGATCCACCTGTCCCCCGGTGTCAACCTCTCTCTCTCTCTCTCTCCCCTCCTTTCTCCGCTCCTTCGCTCTACTACACTCTCTGCCTCGTATGTCTTATTCTCTCATCCTAGTTGATTCTCTTCTTCGCCGTCTTCTTCTTGGTCTTTCTTCTCTTTGTCTCCTTCAGCTCCGAGACGACGAGGTTTTGCGCTCATCATCAAGATTCAAAATTTATGCGTTGTCTCTTTATTTCTATTTCCTTCCTCTTACCATTCGTCCTCTTTTTTCTTTCCATTTCCTCAAAGCAGTATCTATTCTTGCTGATCGGACACAATATCCTTTACCTCTTGGTCGTTTCGTCAATTTTCGTAAAATTTTAACATAAAATAATAAGGATTTCATCGAGTACTCAGGATAAACTCGAGGATTTTATTGCACTTACCGGAAACCATTTACGATTCGGGATTCGAGTGATCCTCCAGTTCCTAAATAACCGTGTAATGAGCCTCGCGCTATTGCTATCCGAATCTTCAGCACGTGCGCGATGACTATCCCTCTTTCTTCAAAGTTGCATCTTTAGTATCTTCTTGATGTCTCGGCGACGTCGTAACTTCGGAGCTTGCACTCCCTCCGCGACGCAGCTTTCTTTGCCTTGTTTTCTCCTTCGTCGTCTCGGATCTTCGCGACGAATCATCCATTTGCTCTCATTATACACAAAGGAGGGACTTTCTATTTTCGCATCTCGCCGACTCACGAATTACTGAGAGAAATAGCACGTCATGACCGAGACGGACTTGCACCTGTCGTCGTTGCTCTCGTGTCGGGAAAGCTTTGCCGCTGGTACGAGAGCGTCGCGACATCAGGCGTCGATCCAGCTTCTTTGGAATCTTAGATCTCTAGCCGTAGCATCTCATGACATCGTCGTCATTTGTCGTTGGCTTCACCGTCGTTTGCCTCATCGTCTATAAAAATCCTAATGCGAGCTCGTCTCAGTGAGAGCTTTCCGGTATACGGCCAAGCTTTAGGTAGCACTCAAGTGCTTGCACGCTTCGACTTATCCGTCATTCCAAATTCTAAACGCATCGGTATTCAAACTCGTCTTACCACACTTCCTGCTTCTAATGGTCCAATTAAAAATTTAAGGCGTCGATAGATATTACGAGAATCACGCGTGCTGCTCGGAAGCTTCTATCAACATTATCAGACATTCATCATTTTTTTCTTTCTTATCCTTTGTAAGAAAAGAAAAAAAAGATTATCGGTAGTCGAACGAGAGGAGTCATCGAGAATGTATTACGTTATCGCCTCAAAAATCAGCAAATTAATCGGGATTGAAGCGACTAATTACACTAAAGTGTATTCTCGATTTCCTTCTATAAACGCGCAATGCCGTCGACGATAACCGGCACAGAATATACAAACAGCACGCGAGGTCACGAGTCGCAGCGAAAAATAAAATCAACAACGCGAAAAACGCGTCACTCCTCGTTCGGGGTTGCGCACTGGTGCGCGAAACCATCCCCCCTCACTGAACGGATTCTCATTGGACGATGGAGCTTTTCACGGATTGGTGGATCATCCCATTGGATTATCCGTGGCGCCGGCGCCACTGTAGTTACCACCCCTGTTGTCGCAAACGACTCTTAGCACGAGAGAAAATCGCTACTGCGATAATAAATTTAAGGGGGCAAAGTCTCAATTTTTATTTTGCCCCTAATAGCGTCGGTATTTTTATCACATGTAATTTTTTAATTTAAATACTGCAAACAAACGACCATCGGGTTTTGCTATTACGAGAATTCAATTCGTTCGTCTAAATTATTCGGTTTAGGTTGTTTCTAGGATTCTCAATCGTAATAAAAATTTCTACGTTGAACAAATATTTTGAGAAGCTTTGAGTAATTATTAATTTATTTCAATTCAATTCAATATCCTCGATATTAAAAAAATGAGCTCCTAAGAGATAGAAATATGGAAAAAAAAACATATTCGACAATTGTATTACGAATCAAGTTAAAAATTTTTTTTTTCCTTCCTTTTGTTCCTTGTTAATTTATTTTTAAATTAACACTAAAATACAACTTTTCGCAGAACCAATAATTGTAAAAATTAAACATTAGTCTTAAATATTTCATAATTATCCAGTAAATTCCAAATTTTTTTTCAACGATCGTATCGATACCAAGTTATCAACAAACCAAATACGTTATAATCGAATTCTTAAATATTAATTAATTCACGTACACATATATACGAGCAACACATTATTTCTTTTTTTCCCTTCGTCATTATAACAATAGCTTGGCTTCTTCTAACGAGTACACGTGTCAGTGAGAAATTCACGCTTTCTTTGTGGGGGTAATCCCGAGCGGCCCTTCGTTCTCGTACGTAGAACGACGTGTGGGGTTTACAAGAACCACATAGAGAACCCGTACGTCATACGGTATAATCGCGTTCTTATGTTCTCGTACGTTGTATGCATACGATATACTACAACAAAACGCGGGGATGGACGAGTCAAGATCGTAATCGTTTGGTTGTCCACTTTACGTCGGAAATCGAGGGTGGTTACTCGTTTCCGTCACGAAAGTCCGTGAGTGTGCTACGAGCTATACGAGCAAGCAGCGAGTCACGAGTGAGAGTTATCAGCGTAGAGTATAGGCTTCGTGATCGCAAAGCGATTCCCGTTGTGTCGTCCCCTGCGCTTTAAGGGTGGGGGGGGGGGGGTCGAAAAACCACCCTTTCTCCAACTGTATACGTGTTTCTATAGTTTGTATCATTATCCGCTCGGGATATAGCCGAAGTATATTTTTCTAAACAATTATGCGTTACGTTCCCGCATTCCCGGAGTTCGTTAAGAGTTAATAAATGTCACGTAATTAGGGAAATATACTTTTTCCATTTATATTTTCAGACGAAGATTATGCATCATTTTGCAATTACGTAAATGGCGCTCGGTCGCGATCTTGCGAGATTGTTGTAAAGTTAATGTGTAGGAAAAAAAAAAAAAAAGAAAATATGGCAAACACGAGGTTAGCGTTATTTATGCATTTTATTTGTTATCGGGGAGTAACATCGATATTGTAACAGCCCCGGTATACGATTGGTGTGCGATCGCTTCGTCACATCCTTCGCATATACATTACACGTGTGGCTTCATAGAAAAAATGCAGATGGCAATCGGATTCATCCACAAATGGATAAACATTAAATCGATTCGAAGTTTGATCGTCTCGAAATAATCTGGGTCATCTGTTACAATCGCATCCCGCGCATTAATAAAAATTGAAGGATCAAGGGGAAATCGTTATGGAAGGAAACAACATTCTGTCTGGTGAATAAAAAAAAAGTAGTGCGCGATGGGACTCGGTGTATGAGCCAGGTGGGAGTAGCGAATGGCCACAGGAGGAGAACACGCGAGCCATCCATAATGCACGGACCTCGGCCGAGATGCGACCGACAGATAATTGCTATGAAAATGTGCGCTGCGGTGAGACCATCCGCAGTACTGACACAGCCCGGTAACTCTCTCGGCGGTACACTCGACTGTTAAAATGCTATAGTGTACACTATATAACACGATCATTGCTCGACTTCCGGTTAGGTTCCCGACGAAACGTCCGATCCGCACGAGTTACCGGATGACTCTTTGCCGGAAGTTTCACGCCATGACACGTGTGCTTCAGAATTTCCCTTGTATTCTCAATTTTTATTATAACTTTTCATCGACTTTCGAGGGTTCAATCATTTTCTCATGCAGCGTTGATAATAACTTTTGAGAGGTTTACGGAAATAATCTCATAAATTAAATGTACATGCGTGAAATAGTCTTTGATGGACTTGGATAATAGAAAAATGTACTCTGCGCAGAAGTTAATCAATTAAGATTTTTATATAAATGATTATATTGAAATTTTTAAACGAAGGAAATTTTTTTTAAAACAATTGCGATTATTTTTAACTTGTTCGATTTTCATTAAGTAAATCGTTCGTGACGACTGCGAACGTAGGACGAGCCAATACAACTATAGACACTCGGGATACTTAATTTCTCTTCTTATAGTCTATAAGGCTAGTACTATAACTGTTTAACGTTATTTACTATAGCACTTGCACTGTACACAGACGAAATCAGCTCGTCCGAGAGCCACCAATCCGTTTCTCGTTTCCCACTGAGGCCGACCGGACAACAAATTATTGATTCCTCCGCGTGAGCAATACTTCGGACACTGGGCATTATCGATCGGTTGAAAAGTTCAGGGCTGTCCAGGAAACGAGAATCGCCGAGACCGACGACGATGGTTTCTCGATACACTCGGTTCCTCGGTCTCGTCGAGACTCCCTCATCTCAATAGTCGTATTCTTCTTCGCCATTCGAAACTTTCTTGAGGATCTTTCGTTTGGATCTTTGGAAGGAAATTACAAATTGAGAAGCGAACGATCGAGCGCTTACGCGCGCGGTCCAGGTACTAACGTTGGTGTTAGATAATTCGTGTGCCGTGTGCCGATTTAGTTACATATTATATATTTATATATATATATATATATATATATATATATTACATGTATACATACATAGGATATGCTGTGTACCTATTACACGTTTTATTTGGTTTGCTGTTTTTTGGCGACACCTCTTTGGCAGAAGATGTTTGATTTTTCTTTTATTTTTAAGTTTTTTTCTTCTTTTAAAATAATTTTTTAATTTTTTATCATAATGTCGTACAGTAATATAGTGAGTTCAACGAGTGAGGATCCAATCCCTATCCGAGAGCTTCAGGCACTTCTCACGATCCTTTATTCCCCTTGAAAAAAATCCCTGAAGAGCCAACTTCCTGGTTAGCCTCGAGGGACTCACCCGCACGGATCATATTCGCAACATTCTCCCCCTGGAATCGCAAGCAAGGCTTCAGCAGCTATTCTCTTCACAATTTTTTTTCTTCAACTAAATAATTTTAATGAATATGGTGAATTGACAAAATGATGCAAATCGCTTTTCATCTTTACAGTAATTGATCCATGCGTTTATGTTGCTTGGGGCACACGATTGATTGTGTTTAAACAATTTAAAAAAATGTATTTATTGAAATGTTATATTGAATATAAAATTATTAAGCCACTGACGCGCACGACTCAGATCGTTTCCTTGGCTCACGAATTGTCGTTTGGTTTTGCGTGTTTTGTACTTGGTAGCTGCGTTATACTGTACGACTGGTTTTTGTAATTAAAAAAAAAATTTGTTATCTATAAATGGGAAAGGGTGAGATCGCTGATGGGCTACTTCGAAGCCAGGAAATTAATTAGTCGAGTTATAAATATTTATTGAAAAGAAATAACATGTCATTGAGAAATAATTCCTGGCTTCGACCGTGCACGTTCCAGGATATCCAATTTAATTCGATTCAAAAGAATTCAGAGTACAAATTGTTCTTATTCCTTTATCACGTGATATCCTCTTTAAAGATTGATGATTTTTTAATTATCTTCGCGCTTGGGCCATCACTCATCGACGATTATTCTCTTTTTCAGAGTACCACCGGGCTATATGTACCAATCGCCTTACCTGGCAGCAGCAGCTCCGGGTGGTCAGCTTCTTCAGCTTCCGGCGACGCAGTTGAGTCATGCCGCAGCGGTAGCAGCAGCATCTCAATTTTACGAATACCAAAATGCCGCAGCCGCAGCCGCGTCTTACCCTGGAACATCGTACAACTTTGCTGACGCATATTCGCCTTACACGAGTGCAGCGGCCGCTGGTATGTGTTACAAAAGCGTCCACAAGAACGCAATTGACAGCAACGACCTCGCCAATCGCCTCCACCATCACCATCAGCAGCAACAACAGCAGCAACAACATCATCATCACCAGCAGCAGCATCAGCATCATCAGCATCAGAGCAGCGCCAACGGGGGCAGCCCGGGTCTGATGGGTCACCATCGAATGGACAAAACCCCACTCGCATTCTATCTGCCGTCTATGCTGCGTGGCAATGGTAGCGATTTGAACAAAAAACAACAACAACAACAACAACAACAACAACACCAACAAAAACATCTCAAAAACACGCAGAGCAAAGAAAAATTATGTTGCGATCGAATTTTCTCACACACAATTTAGTTGAAAGGCTTTTTATCTGTTTGCGTTATTATTTGCCGCACGTTTTACACGTACACAAGAGAAACGAGTATGCATCTCTCGTTCCCCTGAAGAACTAAAAAATTCATAATGGAATCGTGATAACGCGTATCGATTGACGATGAGACGCTAAGAGACTCGTGAGCTATTCATCACAGTTTCCAAAGATTTCGCAGTTCCATTGATGAATTTTCATTTTACACGATACATGCGTTGAGTAAAATTATTTTTGGGCAATCTTTCCTATCTTATTTCTTCTTACGGTTGCGGCAAATTACACAAAGAGAGTATCGTTTAAAAAGTAAATCCTGGCAACGAGATCCTGCATGTTTACGCTCACGTATAGCATAAGATATGCACGCGACACACCCGTTACGTGCTGTTTCTGTGATGTTGGGACGATGATCGTGACGATGATGATGATGATGAGATGATGATGGTGATGGTGGTGGGGCATTGGCAAGCGGATTTACCGCAATGATGGTCGAGGATTTGTCGCTTTTGGCTTATGTTTTATCGATTATTGAACTTTTTGGTTCCATTGAGAAAATAGCGAAGGAACTGTGAGAAGAAATTCTTTAAGCTCGTCGCTTATTTTCATTTTTTTTTTTCATTTTTTTTATGGACATCTCTCGTTTCTTCACATATTTTATTCGCTGGTTCTTCAATTGCTAAAAAATTTTTTTTTGAAATAAATAAATAAATGTAAAAGTGAATAACAAAAAATTAAATATTTTTTTGACGATTCTGTTACAGCGAATGCAGCCGCAGCGAGTTACGTAACTCCTTACACTTACGCGACGTTGCCAGGTGCGGCAGGTTTACCGGGTTCAACGGCGGGGGCAGCTTTCCCTGGGCTCCAATATCAAACGACGCCCCAGGAAGCCAGGCTTCAGTAGACGAGTGTTAGTAGACGGCAAGGAGAAGACGCGCAGCGGAAGAGAACGTCTGCGTCTATGATAATCGCGGGTCACGAACCGAACGATTATAGCGAGGGATTCATTCGAGAATCCTCGTGTAACTTATTCATCTTTTGAACACACACAAACCCGTTGTTCTCATTGATTCCCTCGAGATTACTTATTTTTTTTTTCTACGCTCAACGTTGATTCACCATCGATGAACAGAGCTTATCGAAAAAAAATGAGATTCGAGAAGAAAAATTAATTAGCGAACCGACGATTCTTTGACGATTCAACGATCTTTGAATTGAACGTGTCTTTGACAATTCAATGACAAGTTTAATAATTTTCTCACTATATTGTAGTTCGCGGAAACTCCCCCCCCCCCCCCCCCCCCTTCCCCCTCTTCCCATAGCATATCTTCCTGAATCTTCCCACAGTTTCTCGTCCCTCCCCCGTATATTAGGAGCCAAAATTGGCACGCTTGTGCAGCCAGCCAATCGCCTCCAAAGAGAGATACTAGTGTTATACTATTTATATTGATGATAAGCTAACGTAGTGTACAACGTTGTGCCTAACGAGTGCACTCGCGTGTCTACGACGACAACGACAACGATTACGGCGTGTAAGGTCTGGTAGCAAGACGTTTAACTAGGTTACTATATACTCCGGTATATATAAATGCTACATACAATATAGTTATACGTAGTATTAGGTAAAACGGTCGTCGGAGACGACGAGGATGATGTTCGTCGGCTCCAGTGTAAGATAGAGATTCGTATTAAACAATGATAGTCCTTGATGACGTCACGCGTTCCAGTACGACGCTGTTCTGTAGCATTGTAACAACTTTAACTAAAAATCTTGCCTTCGTTTCTCAATTCAATTAACAAGATAACGCGAATTATTCGTAAATTTGAATAAACTTCAGAATCGGATAAACGTTATTCGCGTAGTCAAAAATATCGAACTAACGATTCGAGACACACAACCGATGTCTCTTGTATTATTTTTCATTCTCTCTCTTTCTTCGTTTAAAACTCCAACCGCGGTTGCCTTATCGCGCTAGCGAGTCACGAAGTGTCTTGTGTCGGGACCTTGAATAACGGATATCGATGTTACGTTTGAAGCAATAGATAAAGAAGATAATTATGATATCGGAGAAAAAAAGAAATTAAACTATAAAGATGTAATGAATAATTAAAAAATTATTGTGTTCAAATGAATCATCTTGCTCGATGAGATTGCACTACTGATAGTAACAATGCTTTCCTAATGTATCTTTTTTCATCTTCACGATCATGCGCGACGTCTCATCGAGCCATTCTGATCTATGGTAGAGAAAGAGAGAGAGAGAGAGAGAGAGAGAGAGAGAGAGAGAGAGAGAAAGAGAGAGAGAAAAGCTCGTGAAACGATCGTCGGTACTCGATTAACCGTCTTTTTGGTGCCTTATATGTCGAGTCGAGCGCAAAAGAGCGCATTCGTCGGTTAGATGCTAGTCAGTGGAACGTTGGTGAGCTAGAGATGCACCGAAAAAGGAGTAGTGAAAGGAAAGAGGCTTGAAACAGAACGTGCGTGTGTATAGTGCAAAAAGACGAAAACGGGGGACAGAGAATTGTAAAACAAAAGAAAACGAAATAAAGCGAGGGCGAGGAAGGAGAAGAAGAAGAAGAAAAAGAAGAAGAAAAATACGAATAAACGTGCAGAGAGATATACGGAGGGTCGGAGAGCTAATGGAATGAGGCTGTCTAGTCTTAAAATCTTAGTGACTCAAGCAAAGAAGTCACTTTGTTCGTTGGTCCTTCGAGTAAATATTTGATGATAAGCAAAAAGATGTTGAGAGACGAAAAAATGAAGAAAAAAAAAACGACAAAAACAACAAAAAAAAAAGAAAGAAGGAAAAAAATAAATAAAATACCGAGGCAGAAAATAGAAAAAACCTAACTGTACTTGTATAAAGAGAATAATGGAAAGTAGAGAAAGCGGAGAAAGTAAAGTTGACATGTAGTTCAACGATTAAGTTTAGCTAATGATAATTATACGTATAAATAATATTATATTCGATCGTATAGGTTACTAGGTAAATAAATTAACGTTATTATCATTATTGCCACTATTGCGACGATTATTTTATTATTATTGCCATTTTATTATTATTATTATTATTATTATTATTATTATTATTATTATTATTATTATTATTATTATTATTATTATTATTATTATTATTATTATTATTATTATTATTATTATTATTATTATTATTATTATTATTATTGACTCTTATTATTGCTATTATTATTAATTATTTACAGCTATTTTCCGATTATACGATGTACTTAAATGTATGTGGATAATGAAGGAAGAAATGAGGAGGAAGACAACCGTGAATTGACGAAAATGTGCGTCAAGTGCAAAATATTTAAAAAAAAAGTGTAATGAAGGCAATGAAAAATAGAGAAAAAATTTGTATAGACGGACGTTGCACGTTTAAGCACAGCAAAAATATTATCTTTTTGCTGTGTACATTTTTTGGCGAAGTGTCTCTGCCTTCTGACAACCTAACGTCACCAGGATCTGCCGATTGTAATATATCGCTTGTTATCTTCAATAATAATATTATACCAAGGTATATTAGGTTAACGGAAAAAAAAAAAACCAAACAAATATATTGTCTCTAAGAGAAATTACGAGTGTACGTTCATTTTAGATTTGTAATTCTAGTTCATACTCTCATTTCCTCAACGTTAGACTCCCTCTACCGATACGCAGTATTTTTTATTCTATCCGGTGCTAAAGATAATCGCATGGAGTCACAACCGGCATCGAACACCGTAAGACACCGTAGAAACCACCAACAGTCCCGCTGGTGTTGGACAACGTCTATCCGCCACGAGAGGATACTATTGTATCGGTTCCCGGTTTCGTGATCGTTCGATTACCGAAATAACTCACCCGCTGGAGTCTTAAATGTGCGCGAGGTATGTACGCGGTCTCCGCTGATATCGGTGACTTTACACAAGGATCCGATTTTCAGAATTAACGAATATTTGTTTAAAAAATTTGGAGGAAAAGTCTGCAGATCGATTCGATAAATTCGTCGATTTGCTTTCCAATTGAGCCAATCTTAATGATGAAGAAATCTGCATATATAAATTATTATTGTACATGTATTAAATTTTTGAATACGATACCCAAGATATAACAATCAAAGTAAAAAAATACTAAAACTATCCGATAAAGTCATTGTACCTTTTGAGTAAAATACCGAACAAGTACCAAAACGCTCGGAGATGTCAGCACCGACCACACTCGTTCGTCGTACCGGTAGTCTCGATGACAGAAGCGGCGAGACCAGCGGAATATCGTTGAATGACGAGGGAATGCCTTATCATTTGGTTCAAATGGATGGAGTAGGGGACCATTACCGCTACCAGTACTCGTACTCAGTTATCCCGTGATTATACGCAAGATTGACCATCCTCGATCTCGGCCGTGAAATCACTTGTTCTCTGTCAAGGATAAAAACCTCAACAGTATTATTGTTATTATTATTAGTATTAGTATTATTATTATCATCTAACTGTGTTAACGTTAAACGAGAGAGTCGACTGAGAATTCGAGGGCCTGAAAAACCACCCTCTCGTGTTCATGTGGATCCTCGAGACTCGAAAGTTCGAAGGTATCGAGTGCAGCTGAAGGTGAATTTTTAATTATTTTTTTCTTTAAAAAAATTATATTTTCATTGATTGATCGATTTTTCGTGGATTTTAATATTTATTTTCAAATCTTTTCATCGCATACGATAAGATTAAAAAATATTAACTCTTTAAAAAAGGGCCGAAGTTTATATCAACGAAGAAATAAAAATTTTAATCGATAAATTAATAAAGCCGTAGGTGTCGACAGGAGTCTTACACTGACGATAGAAAATATATCAACACATGTAGCATTAAATAATTATATATGCCATGTAACTATCGGGGTATATAGCGAATAGCCGGAAGCATTTACGATTGCGATTCCGATCGATCCTGGATCCACCCACGGTGACTGAACTAAACGGATGTATTGAACAGCTATCAAGCTGATCTGCTACTCGGATAGATGCTTTTTTTTTTAACAATGCCAGGCTTCGTCGATTCGATTAGAAGGATTACGTAATTTCGTGTATATCCTTCAATTGATTCACTGCGAGACGAAACAATACTGAATTTGACTGAAGTCGTATCGAATATTCTTGGTTAATTCACTTTGAATCGATTCAAAACTTCAAGAGATTATGATAAATCCATCGAGTGGAGTTCTTGCATTGAACATTTAAACAATGCGAATGGTTTTGCAATTCGTACATTAGCTAGCTACACGGAAATATAGTAGAATGTTTTGTTATGTGATGTTCAAAAAGCAAAACACCTTTACGCATCGATACTTCAATTAACAATGAAGATCAAAGTATTAAATATTGCGCGTAAGGACAGTATGACAAGAGAGTGTGCTTAAAAATTGCGAAAAACGCTTTAGATCAGTCTTCTCTCTCGTTATCACTGGCTTGTTGAGGAACGTTTTCACCTAGTTTTGGTTCGCTTTTTCTTACTAACGGCCCCGTATTGGTAGGGGCCGGGTTAGTACGGGGCCATTATTCGAAAAAAGCGAACCGAAACTACGTGAAAACGTTCATTTTTTTTTTTTTTTTAATGAGTTTATGTAATAATTTTTGTATTTAATTGCCTCAAGTCATTGCCCCCTACATTTATAATGCAAACGCAATTAATTTATCGCTATATACTATCGGTAAACAAATCATGAAATAATTTCCACCTGTGATACCAAAGCTCGGCTCTACGCCGTGCTACGAGACAAAGATGAACCTCGGAGATACCGAGTCGTGTTGGCTCAAGATCGCTAGAGCGCGAGTTTGAAATTTACTGTCGTCATCGGTTCAGCTTAGAGCTGCCCCGGCTCTGTGTTCTCTTCTTTGTACACGTTCACAGTCATACATGTATACCACTACGTGAAACGCGGAAGCAATCTTCCTCCATTATAATTTTCACTGGGCTAGCCGCACGTTCATGGCGAAGAGGATTGTGAGTTTATTTTGTGTTGAGTAGTCTTGGAGACCTAGAAAATTGTGACAGTTGTGGATAACTCTCTAGATTCTAGGACAAGATCAATGATTTAAACGTTTGTCGTTGAGTTATCAGAGATCGTCATTACATTTACGTTTAATTTATTTTATTTAATTTTTCTCGCCGGTTTATCGATTATCTCTGCATTCATTCGTCATCTTTTTAAATAAATATCACTCTTATCATCAAACGAATACATAGAAAGTGATGAGTGAATATGTTTAAAAGATAGGTGAGAACTTCACGATATAATATTTCAGAACAGTGCTTAGCAATATCAATTGTTCAACATAATTAGAAATAACGAAAAAATCCATTTCAAGGGTTCCTTCTCGACTCATTCTTTTGTTGATCATCGTCATTTTTTATTCCATTTCAGCCTTTAGTACGTTTTTTTTTGTTAATCTAATGCAGGGGTCTCCAAACTTTCCAGCCTTAGGGCCATACTGATTACTCCAGTAAGTTCCGAGGGCCAAAACCATATTATCATTGTTGCCGGTGGTAAAAAGTGAAATAGTCGAAAATCTGTCCGCGGGCCGAATGTGGCCCTCGGGCCGTAGTTTGGAGACCCCTGATCTAATGAACGGTAACTAGCTTTTCATTGAGTACTCGACTGCGACAGTTGTATTAGAAATATCAGTGATGTACCTTGAGTTACGATTCCACGCGGAAAAGTTTAATCTCCTACTGCAATTTCAAAACCAGGAAGTACGAAAGAAAAACAATTTCAAGGGCTAGACAAATTATTTTACGGCTCGTTCTCAACTTATTATTTCAATGATGATCGTAATTTTTTAAATTTCATTTCAGCCCTTACCACGGTTATTTTTGTTAATCTGATAAAGGGCTAGTATCGAAGCTTTGAAACAGATGTAGAATTTTGTTATTCCCATCTCGAATAATGGTAACGAGCTTTTCATTGAGTACTCGACTGCGACAGTTATATTAGAAACATCAGTGACGTACCTTGAGCTACGACTCCACGAGGAGAAGCTCAATCTCGTACTGCAATTTCCCTCTCGTTATCCTAACGGTTTGGACTGGACGAGCAGAGAGGAGGGCTCCCTGGGTATGACATACTCGGGGAACGCAACTGTTCGAGATTTGCTCTTGACGCTGGAATAATATTTCACCGACGGTAATTTATTATTTTTTAACTATTTTTTTCTTGGTAGCCACAGTTCATCCAGGAGGAAGGGATGAAACAGACGGACGGCTGCGGATTATGTGGAATTTATCCAAAATGGTTGAGAGCGCATTCCACCTCGAGGATGTTCCTCCTGGTTTATGGACTCCTTGGTATGGTCCAGGCAATGGCGTTCATCTACATCGTTGTGACTCTCACGACATTGGAAAAACGGTTCAAGATACCGAGTCGCACTACAGGTGAGAATAATTTTTCAATAACATTGTCGAGTCACTTGCATTCATTGTCACTGAACGAGTCATCGCTGTATCGATGACGATTTATCTAAGAATAATTTGTTTATATTGTCAGTTTAGCAATTTCAATTTGATTGCTAACACTGCTTAAAATATTTCCAAAGTTAATATATTCTTATAGGAACTTTTTATGCATAAACTATTGTGTAAAATGTAATATACAAGTGTAATGTAAAATTACAGTAACTGTGTATTAAACACGGATTTTAATAAAATATGTTTGGTATATCGTACGATAATTTAACATCATACATTAAATTTCAAAATAAAATCATATTTAAACATATCTCGTCGTAATTAAAATAGGTTTCTTTCAATTTGAATATTATTGTTTTTTACTGAAGAAAAGTACAATAGTCACGATACGTATAATGTGTTCCATTAAATTTAAATACTCGTAAAAATTCATATAAGCCATAAAAATCTTCTACATGTAAATGAATATATTTCCATAGGAAGATTTTACGTATAAACTTATAAATTAAATTTAATACTCAAGTGTAATGTTCAATGAATAAATTAAACACGTTTAAAAGCTCGTGTTTAAAGTATTTTAATGTTGTTCTATGATTTTATATTAAATTTAATATAGCAGTTTGATAATACACAAGTGTAATGTTAAATTAATAAACTAAACAAAAGGTCGTGTTTAAAATACTTTGATATTGCTCTATAGTTTTATATTAAATTTAATGTAACAGCTTGATTAAATATGTTTGCATAGAAAGTATTTATCCATAAAGTTGTATATTAAATTGAATACACAAGCGTGATATTAAATTAATAAATTAAAGACATTTAGAACGTCGTGTTTAAAGTTCTATGATATGATAATATTATATTATCGATAATATAATTGTATATTAAATTTAATATACAAGTGCGATGTTAAATTAATAAACTAAACACGTTAAAAATGTAAAATTTAATATACTTTCTGTTTAAAATAATTAAATAATTCTCTAGATTTTTATATTAAATTTAATATCGCAGTTTAATTGTTTTTACACATATTTCTAACAGTTTCACTTAAGATAGTTATCGTTTGATCGGTGACCGTGTGTAAACGGAAACGTAGGTGCGGTGATGCGCGGTGATTACTGGAGCACGCACGAATCAAGATACAAATAGGCTGCTGACGGATTAACGGGTACATTTTATACTCGTAATATCCGAAAAACTAGATAATATAGATCATTTTGAAATGTTTACAAAATATTTGGGTAGTGCCTCTTCATAATTTAATGTTATTTCAACTTTAAAAAAAACGGCAAGACTTTGGCATGCATTCGGTATATATCAAACATGTAAAAAGCGATGATTTCAATGGTAATTATCTCAAGTATCGAATGACAAATATCTCTGGAATTTTATGTGTGTTTAACGAATCTTTATCTATATATGGTGAAAATGGTTTCGTCGCAGTAACAAAAGTTTACTTAGGCTAACAAATACTTTCTTGATATCAATAATTATTTGTCGGACCAACAAAATCATGTTAAATTCGTTTGCGCGTGAAATAAGTTTAAAAAAAAAAATGTTAAGATACCGTTACTGTGCGATAATTACATTAAAAAGTTGCATTAAAAATACATTAAATGCGAAATGCCATCTACATTACTAAATGTAAAGAAAAATAGGGAAATGGTGCGTTGAAAAAAAAAATCTGACGTTTGTTAATTGAATGATAAAAGAGAAGGCGTGTAGGAGATGAATACATTAGCACGATGTTTAACGATAAGAATAAGACGGTTTGTAGGTTTACTGGATACATGTACCGGCAAAAAGTTGGATGTACACCGGAGTACTCGGTTTGCCAGAGACCACTACGTAGACCACTCTCTTACTTCATATTGGTTACAGCGTCAATTGTGTAATAATGACCTCGCGAGATTTCCGACGTTCATTATTCTTACGATAATCTCGCGAATGCTTGGGATCACGCGAATACAGCATAATCCCCGTCGGCAAACGCGTGATCCTCAATTGTTTCTCGGTTCTTTCTTTGAGGTTTTACACGAAACACGAAATGAGTTAACTGTACACCTGAATAAACATTCACGATCAAGTTACGTAAAAAAATCATTGAGTCAACAACATTCCGGTACCAACGTATGTTGTAGTTTCGAATTACAACGAAATTACAATGATAATATATTCTTTTGAATTTTTTTTTAGTTATTCTTTTAATCTCATATGTAATTACGATTAGTGATCGATTGGATTCGCTAACAAGATTATAATTGTCTCAATAATAATTTTGTCACGAGCTGCCACAAACTTATGTTGTACTTCAATCCTTTTTTAAATACTTATAATTTCGTATAAATATAAAACAATAAGACATTCTATCGGAATTAAACAAATCAATTTCATGTGTAACTGTAAGAATTAGATGTAGAGTTGAAACTACAAGATATGTTTGTGTCAGCCAGTGATAAAGTTATTATTCAATCAATGACATTTTTTTCAGTGATATTTGTGGCTTTTCATTAGAATCTTATTACTCGATCGACCACCGGCTTCTGAAATTTCATATTCAGTGCTTACAGTTGTACGACTCTATTTACTTGGTGTAAAGACATCCCAGTGATGGTGATTATGTGGCCATTGACGAGTAATAAGTTGAAATGAAGTGGGTGCACGTCGACCAAGATCTTTAGGAGCGATAGGAGAAATGAGAGATTACGTTTCTAGTTTCTTATTTACGGTTTATTTATTTACGGAGTGAACGATCTTTCACTCCGTGACATTTAATTGATTAATGTGTTACGTTCTTTTTATTAAATCTCAGACGGGAGTCTAATTACGTCGGAACTACAAAATGTTTGAATTTACTAATTGATATGAATTGTGACATTTGCCAAAGAATAACTGACAGTTATTCATCGTGTGGATGTTCGATATTTTCTAGATTTTTGGACAAATGCAAATAACGTTGCTTATTTAAATTTGTCCGAAATAATTGAAGTTTCCGATGGTTTTGAAACCGGTGGAGATCGCCATGAAAACACGTGCATATCATACGTCAGTCACAGATGTGAAATAAACTTTTTTTTTCTGAAGAGGATCCACAGACTGGGACCGAAATGTAAAAAAAAACTAAACAACTACTCTCATTTCTCTTATCGCTCCTAAATATCTTGGGGTTGACCATTTCCTTCCAAATTATTACAGTAAAGTCATCACTGTCGCTCGTGTACCTCAGATATTGCAAATACTTCGTGTGGCATTAGATGCTACAATGTTTAGATATCTTTTTCTCCGATATCTTATTTTCATGTGGACATAAATAACTGATAAGAAGGTAACAGCTGAATGACTTATGTTATCGCGAGACTCGTAACCGGAAGAAAAAATTAGGAACAATTTTTATATGATTTCACTATTTTGTGAAGTAATCAATGGGATTCATTTATAGCAGAATGACAATTGAAATAAACTCTTTGAAAGAATTATGAATCTATGTGAGAATTTCGACCAATTGTTAAGATGAAATTTTTTGGTAAATTGCAAAACTCAGGGTGTGAGTCAACGCCGCCTGAATTTTTGCGTTATCGATCTTTTGGTAGAAAGATCTCTAGCAATCGAATCATTAACTTTCGTCAGCTCTGATTGCCTCACTCATTCATTAAAAATCAATGAGGTAACCAGATTTATATTTTTCTACCGAAAAATCGATAACGCAGTAATCCAGGCAGCGCGCATTCATATCCCGAGTTGCGAAATGTCATAAATTCCATTTTAGAAAAACAATTTTGTTGGGATTAACGCATACATTCATAGTTCTATTTTCAGTAATTGTTACGAAAGTTTGGGTAGAATATAGATTCTAAAATTTGATTCGTGATTAGGGGAAAGAACTCCCATTGATTATAAGTTCTAATAATACTGCGAAAGACGACATTTTTTTTCCCATGACTGACATTTCAAACCTACAAAACTTCGATTTTTCAATAACTATCGAGCAATCTCAAATTCGTCATTTTTTCATTGATTTTGATACTTTGTTTGTCTCGATATCTTTTATTTTGTTGCCATAAGTGGAGGAAAAACTTGAATAGTTACATACGTTACCTGTTTCTCCCTCACTTCACCACGAACCTCCATTTAGTTATGTATCTCTGTCATAGTCACACATGTTTCGTCTCCCCTTAAGAGGTATTGTAAGAATAGTTGGAAAAATGAATGGGAAACGTGTATGTTGATCAACAAATAATAAAGATTGATTGTTATGTTTTAAATATATTTAAGAAATTAAAGGCAGCCATATAAATTGTGTCAAATTTATCCAATCACTCAGAAATTTTTATAGACACGTGTCGCAGAGAAAATGGCTCGTCACTAAATTTGTTATTAAATTTCTAGGAGTGATTCTGTCGGGTAACGAGATATCGCAAATCCTATCTGTGGGCCTCATGTACTACGGGGGTTCGGGTCATCGACCAAGATGGCTGGCGACAGGTGTCGGACTGAGTGCAATTTCCTGTTTCGTTTTGGCGTTACCCCACGTGATATACGGTCCGGGAAAAGATGCATTGGCTTTGACCCAGGAGTACCTGGACAGTTCTATGCTGAATTCCACTACGACAAAAGTTTCTAATGATCTTTCACTGTGTTTGAATGATCATCATGACGATAAATGCGACGCTGCGGATCTCGAGGACTCGGTGATGCTTCCTCGGTTGTTGGTTTTCCTGTCGCAATTCATTTTCGGCGTGGGAACCACTCTCTACTTTGGTCTTGGACAGACTTATCTTGACGACAACACCAAGAAGAAAGATACTCCACTTCTGCTTGGTAAAGAAAATTAATGTTTCATTACTCTAGACACTTGACAAATATAAACACAAATTATCATCGATTGCACTGAAACTGATGCTATCAGCGACAATACCGAGAAGAAAGTTAGGATGCTTCTGCGCTTTATAGATAATTCACTCGTTATCGACAGGCCCTTGATAAATATAAATATATATCTAAATTGATAACACTGCATCAAATGGAATGAGTTGAAAAATGTGTCTTCCAGTGATCAAACAAATGATGTCAGTTCAGTGATAAGAGAATACAAGTCATTTTGTCTTTGTTGATTGTAACAATTGTGTCCGATCATTCATATCCACAATGAAGGCGTCCAGCCAACAATCATTTCTAGTACAACGAACTTTGTAGTAAACTGATCAAGTCCAATGTGCGTGACAGACTAGTGAATCTAATCACCGGATCGCTGCTTTATCAGTTTTTTTGATAATTTCTTTCAATACGCGATGGAGGACATTATTGATAATATCCATAAGATTGGTTCATTGTTCTATATTAAATAAATCTTGTTTTATTACAGGATGCACCTACGCCCTTCGCACTGTGGGACCCGTGTTCGGTTTTGTACTTGGATTTGCTTGTCTCAATCTTTACATCAATCCGAGTCTTCATCCTGTCATTGATCAGCATGATCCAAGATGGTTGGGAGCCTGGTGGCTTGGATGGCTCTTTCTCGGAACACTCATGGCTGTATTCACTTGTCTTATCGCTATGTTCCCGCGCGAACTCTCTCAGCCCTTCCCGAAGGAAACGAAAAAGGTAGATTTTGTTTCCACTTTTTTTTTTGTAGGGTCAAGAACTTTCTAAAAATCTTTACTAACGTATACGAGCTTTGATCTCTGATAATGTTGAATAGGAATCAGGCGATGAGCCATTGAAGGTGGAGATAAATTTTAATTCATCCCTGACGAAAGCACCACCACGAGAAGTTCCCAAACTAGTTCAAGTTCCTGAGGAAGAAGTGTTCGAACCGACGATAACTGATTTTCTTATAACGATGAAGCGGGTATTCTCAAACAAAATCCTTATGATCAACAGCGTAAGCGCTATATGCATCATTTTGGGAATCGTTCCATACATAACATTTCTACCGAAATATCTGGAGGTCCAGTTTGCTACTTCCGCAGCTGGAGGCAGTGTGATAGCAGGTAGACAATTATTGCAAAATGTTCTGATTCTAATTGACCAATAGTTTAAATAATAACGAATCTGAATGCAGGTACTGTGTCTCTTGTCGGAATGGTGCTGGGATTCTTGATATCGGGATTTGTGATCAGCAAATTCAAACCGTCAGCGTCCAAAATTCTCGGATGGAATGTATTTGTCGCTCTCACTTACTTTGTCATTGCAATATCTTTCGCTTACGTCGGATGCGATGGTCCCCGAATTCAAGGCGTCGATCTGGAGAACGCGAGGTACTCGTTATCTTTAATAATCAAAAATAAAAAAGATATTCTATTGCTTATTGACATTTTTAATTGTCAGCATCAATTTCACAACTGGTTGCAATATTGGCTGCAACTGTGACGGTGTCAAGTACGCTCCGGTCTGCCACGAGGCATCGATGACGACCTTTTATTCTGCCTGTCACGCCGGATGCAGTAGGATTCTTGACGGCAAGGATTACGGCAATTGCAGCTGCGTTTCCCAGCTGCGTCAAGGATTTGAATCAATCGAAAGTATCGATATCGAAACGATGAATTTGGAGACGGACGCTTTCGGGGAAAGTGATTTCGTCAAGGCCGGACCTTGTCCTTCCGATTGCACAAGAGCTTATTTCATATACGCAGCTCTCAGTACTTTAACGCACATTCTTGTATCTTCTGGCAAAATTGGAAATGTCCTTGTGAATTATCGATGCATCGAGAAGAAGGACAAGAGCTTTGCTCAGGGTGTTACTCTCATGATGATTTCACTGTTCGCTCTCATACCCGGACCGATACTCTTTGGTGCATTGATCGACTCGACTTGCCTCATCTGGGATGAGTCCTGTGGGTCGCGTGGAAATTGTTGGTATTACGACAAGGAACGATTTCGACATATCGTTAATTATGTTGCGGCAGGTGAGCCTCACAGGCACTTACGATCGATCTAAATGTATTATTGATTATATTGTAAATATAATCATCGTACAATCACTTAATTAATAATAATATCTAATAAAAATAATCCATTTAATCTATGTAATTTCAGCCTTCACGTTTATGGGTGCGTTGTTCGATGGCGTCGTTTGCTATCTCGTTAAAAATCTTGATCTCTACGGTCTCAATGACGACAAACGTCGTGAATACATCAAAGAAGCTATGCCCCCTCCGGAAAGCACTGAAATCGGAGCGAACGAAAAGCCGATGATGTTGGATCAATCTGTCACCGCGGAGATTCAATTCGTTGAGAGTCGGAAGTCTTGATGATCAGTATCATTAGATTTTGATAATCATTCGTAAATCTTTACGGTTTCGTTAAGGGGAGACTATGAGGATGGATTAAAAAGAAAAATGTATCCCTTCCTGTCTAGATATGTTAGCAAATAATAGATGGAAAGCTCTTAAATCAGGGCGAACGGAAAGCCGATCGTGTTTGATCAATCTGTCACCGCGGAGATTCAATTCTTTGAGAGTCGGGAGTCTTTGTGATCAGTTTCATTCGATTTTGATAATCACTTCACGGGTTCGTTAAGTGGAGACTACGAGAACGGATTAAAAAGAAAAATGTATCTGTTCCTGTCCTGTTGATATCTTAGCAAATAATAGATGGAATGCTCTGAAATTAGTAAATGATTTTGAGTTAATTAAAAATACAAAGTACACTGGAAAATCGGTGAAAACATTTTTTTTTTAAATTAAACTTCACTATAGTCTCCCTTTCAATCGTAATAAGTAATTCCGTAAAAAAATATTCCGTTGGTCAGTTTATCGGCCTAAAATCGCTGTATCGCGAAATCCCTTCAATCGAAAAGTTCGATAAGTGCCTGCAACATTTATGAACAAATTTGTAAATAAAATGACGAGATGATTTTTATTAAGACGTATTATTCATTATTTTTTAACTATTAAAATAATTTACAATTAATGTATTAATTTATTAATAATTGATAAATAAGAAATTAATAAATTAATTATTTTAATTCCGAAGAATTTTTCGTCCTAAGTTGTCCTCGAGAGAAGATTTTCAAACATTTTTTTCGTTTAATTCAAATGCATTATAAGTCTTGAGATCTAACAAAGTGGATATGCGTCGGCACGAGGAATGAGAAGTTCGAAGGGCGAACGACGAGTCGTTAAGGGTTCACCTTCGTTGGACGATGAAGGGTAGCGCGAGGTCTCGCAGCTCTGCCAAAGGAGAAGGATTAAGTTTCCAGCGAAACCCACGACGAACTCCTCCGATACATCTACTACAATGTAATAATAATAATAATAACAATAATAACAACAATGATAATAATAACGAAATGAGAAAGTATCGTAGCGAAGAGAGACAAAAAAAAGGGTGTAGCACGAGGCTCGAGAGTTTTTGTTTGAGAGCCTTTTAATTTTTAAGCCTCCTAGATCTCTCGACTAATGAATTCGGCTTTCCGCGCGCGTTTCTGCTTGGCTCTGCTTTGGTTTGCCCGCTTTTCTACCCGCTTGCCCCCCTCCCCCCGCACTGACGTCAGGGCAAATGGACCCCCGAACGCCTTCCTTGGGCGTTTCATATCGATCGAGCTTCTCTATCCCGAAGGAGAGCCACGGGGCCACGTGGAATTACCGAGGATTATAAGCCCCGTGCCTCTGTACTTGGGTCTTACACGTTCTTTTCGTCTTATTTCCATCTACGTCGTTCCATCGAGCTTTCGCATTAAGGTCTTATCAGGACGTGCCTGGTGCATTCGGACGATTATTATCGTGCTTGAAATTTCGATAAAAACAACAAACGATTTTTTTTTATGTAACATTAATATTTGTGCAATCGACCGTGTAATTATCTCACTGGGATAGAGTGGGTGCTATCGAGATATTTATTAATAATTTAATATAAATTGTCACAGTTTACGTACCGATCCGTATTGCACTCACCTATCGCCATTAACTCTCTCGCGAGAAACGCGGACAAGCGTATTTGTTTTGTCATCGTGTGTACCGGGCGAGTATTGTGCATGACCCTGACCCATCTCTCATACAGAGCTCATCAGCGTCTTCTAAGACGATGTACAGTCGGAGAATCAAGTTGCACCGTTAACTCTGTTGAAATACGTAGCAGTCGACGAGTAGTTGCCTCACGAGTGATCCCCTCCGTAGTCGCAAGCCCATCACTGTCACGTTTTTAATTTCTTTTTAAAATGTTATTTTCATTAAAATCGTTAAAAGATGCAAAAATAAGAAACGTATGAAAATTATAAAATGACACATTAATTGTCTTCTCGATAAATCGAAGGAGCGTCGAAACTGGGGACCGGAAGTACCTCGACGAGACATCGAGGTACAGTCAAGAATCAAGAACGAATCGTGTCTTTGCCTTTAAACGATTATTAGGACAGTAGACAGCATGTGCATAATAATGACGATGACGATCCTAATCTCGCTCGTCCGGCCTTGTCGACGGTCTCTGAATGTCGCAATTTAGAGCTATCGCGATTCTCGTACTCTCTCGCTCACTGGCGGTGGGTTGTACCGCAGCGACATTCAATCGGAGAGCACAAAAAAAAATTTGACGGCGCGTGCAGCACCGAGGCTACAACCAGAGGACAACGTGGCTTTCCCTGTCTCGGGCTCTTTATTTGCTACTCCCCGACACCTTGTGAATTTTCGATGACAGATCAGAGATAAGGAATATCAGGCAGACTCCACAATCACAATGTGCCAGATCGAAAGATCGATATTAGCATTGACATCGTCAATAATTGAGAAGATAATAAAACAGGTGACATATTTTATTTATGTTTTTTTTATCATCATTCTATTGACGAACATTGCTCGACGACGTGTACTCGCACAATTGTTTTACATCTATGTAATAATAATAATAATAAAGTACATTTCGATCGTACACTCAGTACCAATCATTATTTACCGATACACTTACGGATACTCACGAAAACTCACAAGCGCCCGGACGTATATCCACACGGATTCATAATCTTCTCATAGATACTCAGCGATGCTCGCAGGTAATTCTCGTTGAAGGAAACTCGGATGAGGCTGCAACGGGGCCTTAAGAAATTAAGTTTATTTGTAAATCTGTTTTTCTGTTCTTATTGACCTTTCATAAGTCAAGTTACAGGCGATATGACGGATTGTGCACCGATACGAGCGCGAGAAGTACGCGACTGCTTATAATGGTTTTAAAGAAAATTAATTAATTCATAAAAAATTTGAGATTTTTTTGAGTTATCTTTGACGATTAAATCATTTTATAAAATAGAAATCCAAAGGAAGACACTGGACGTACGTGTCACAACTATCGCATATAAATTTTGTTGCTGTTTGTAGGCTTTGTACAAAGCAACAGTTACTGCACATATATCGATAATATTTTGTTAATGATGCTCCGCTTTCGCAATTTTTTCGACAACTATGGACATACTTTGATAAAATAATTTCAAAATTATTTTAAGTAATATTAAGTCATATTTGGAATAAGAAGCGAGAAAAGGCCGAAGGCCTTTGAGTCAATTTGTGAAACTAGAAGCATAAGAATAACAATTTTCATATGAAAATATCAGTTTGTATCTAATTTAGTTGCAGGAAGTTAGTTCTTCTATCCGAGAGTTTCGAATACTAATGATTTTGAGAAATTCTTCAAGTTCGTTTAGTGTATTAAAATTAAAATGGCATTCTTTTAATTTAAAAAATAAATAAGTAAAGAAGAAAGAGGAAATATTCTTTGATTAAATTTCATAAAAATTGAAACTTTTAGATGCAAGTTTTAAAAAACCTGCTGATTCACGTTGTACGAAACTTTTCGCTGCGATACCGCAATTTATTAATCGATCGCTTCAAAAGTAAACACGTGTTTCACGACGTTCTTCCGTCGCTATCGTAAACATTGGAATTTCAGATGCGCTTCAAGATTGTGTAATCAATGTAAGTACTCTTACGCCGTAGAACTTTGCGGTGCACATCGACTAGTTCGCCACACCAATAAATCATTTTCACAACGGTTTTTGTTTTCTTTTTTACTCTCCCGGTCTTTAATCACGCGACATCGGACCATCTTAAGACACTGAGGCAACAAACGCGTGTTTGGTACGCGTGCACATACATACACACACACTCGAGTTTACACACAAATTCACGCACGCACATAGAATCTCGTTGACACGACAGAATTTTGTCTTCGCTACTCGTCACTTCTCTTTCCCGTAATAAATCTCAGAAGTACCAAAAGCACGACGCTCGATGCAATCACCGTGATACTCGTTATCCAATAGCTGCACCGGATTGGTGCGTGGGTGGACGATGAAGCTTCGGTTCGTTAGATAAGTCAATAGCAACTGACTTTTTCAGAATCGAAGAGTGCATTTCTTACTAAATATAATTGCCTCGTAACGGAGGTTTCATAAATTGAATTTCCGATTCATCGCTTGTCGTACAAACTCTGCGTTTTATAAATACTAATTGGTATAATAGATAAAATCTTATCTACAGTTATCATGTTTTTATACGATTTCAAGAATACTTTGTGCCCACCCTGGACAATTTTGTTCTCGCAATGCAAGTGACCCGCATTCCCAACATCTTACTCACTCGCGCACAATAATTCACAAGAATTTATGATTCTTGATTTGTTATCAGAGGGTTCGTAGCTACGTTGTTATTGATATGCAAACGTCGACGTCGACGAAAAACTCCAAATGGAGATATTTCTACACGAGATATGACGTACTTTCTGTAAATCTTTCAACGATTTGAACAAACGTCGAGCTATACTGTATCTATACCCGGCGAGACAGACGATGACAAGATGAATTTTCCCCACGTGAATTACGTGAGTTACGGTATGAAGAAAATTCAAGACACAAGAGCGAGGTCATAAAAGATTTCAATCGATTTGACTACAAATGAAATTTCACCAATTACCATTTAGCTATTAGCGTGTGCGGCTATACAGTATGATGGACATCTCTGTCCACATCGGTATCGTAATACACGAAAGAGTTTAGTTGTGATGCGTGAGTACCGTGCGGGCGGGTACGTGCGCCAGCATCTCCACCGTACCCCGTCACGCTCGCGGTCTCTCTATTAAATCATAATGGGCTCACAATGTGGAGGATAGATCGCGACATAGCTTATGGTATCTAGCTGACCAGTGAGCGAGCTAGGATGGTACAGAGCTTGGTCTATGCATCGCAACGAATCTAACATCAGCCGAGCCAGTTCCAGCCAACCAAACCAATGAGCCAATCCAGATCCACTTCGGGAAGCGGATCTAATGCTTCGAGAGATGCGCAGTCAAGTTAAATTTACCTGTAAAAAAATTGTTTTATTGATCAAGGGATCGAGAAAATGAGTCACTCTTAAGAAATCTATAAACGTTCAACCCTCATTTACTTTTTGTCGTTCACCAGGTAGTAGAGTGAAAAGGACAGCGGATGTATAATATTTCCAGTAAAGATATCGCAGACATATTAATTCCTCTATTCGGATACTATGCGAATAATTCATAATTAAATATTAAGTTCACAAAAGGATCAGACTGAACGGTATCTTGGTAAAAAGATGACAGATTGATAAGATTTGCGAGTAAATATCAAATCGTATTATCTGAAACTTGTCTCTTGTGTACCAGTTGTAGAAGATATTATATTTTTTCTTTAATTTAATAGAAGAGACCCGAAAGTCTGACACTTATAAATATTCAAAAATTTTACTTTGATTTATTAGACTCTGAAAAAAGTAAATTAATTCGAATTGAACATCGTAGAAATATTTTAAAAGATACATAAAATGCATCGAATTAATATAAATTATTTTCAAACAATTTATATATAATTTTTCTCTCGCGGTAGTATTATTTGTCTCTGTATTAAATTAGTAATATAAAAGAGGATTCACACAATCGAGTGTCAGTTGACATGTCAAGAAAGGTTTGTGGATAGCTGGAGCAATATATATTTGCTCTACACACCGAGAGATTCAGAAGAGGACAGAAAGATAATCAACGATGGACGACGAGGACGCACGAACTCGATTCTCGTTAGGAGGAAGACGCAAGAAGGATTCGCGAGTGTGGGTACGTTATCTATAACACACTCGAAGAAACACCTACACCTGTGGACGAATTCTGGTCTCACGCGTGAGTGCCACTGATACACACATAGATACCAGACTTACTCGTTGCGTCCCTTTCTGCTTCTCTCGGTACCGTATCTATCCATAGGCCACAGCCTACCTCGCGTTTTATCTGTCTCTTCCTTGCTCTGTGAGAAGAAGACACGAAGATACATACGCTCGCGTCTTCGGGCATCTTCACGTGGTGGCGAAGGTGGGGGAGGTACCAAAAGATTTACGTACGATCTCAATACTCATCTTGTTACACGCGGCGGTACACCTCAGTTGTGAAAGAATATCGAGCGTTCGTGGACGCGCTAATTCATTCTGGCCCGTTAAAGTATCCCGGGTGAAAGAGAGAGTCCCCCGAGAGGCACACCGACGTCGTCGAGGGCGCGTGAGCTTTTTCCTCTTAACCGAAAGAGGATCTCGCTCGCGTTAACGCCGTGTCCTCTCAACGGTGCGTTTGGAGTCTCTGGCTGATCGATTTTTAATAAATTTCAATAACTTTATTTCTTTTGATAGAAAGATATGAAAAATAATGTTATTATCTTTAGTTTATAACGATAATTATACTGTTTTTAGCTGGGCGAGTTTGGCTACGAAGAAATGATGGATATCAAGTTCAACGGATATTTGTGAAATCAGAATCACAGTTGTGCGTTTGTGCACGGCCAAGAGTCCGGTGAAAAAATGTCTACGAGCTTTGAGGGTGCGAGAGATTCTAAAAACCGTGAGACCGGTATTGCTACCTGGTGTTAGTACGTTGCTTAGAAGCCAAAGGAAGTTGGACGATAAGGAATTTAATTGAAAAATCAAAAAGATAAACGAACGAAAAAGAAAATAAAGAAAAACACCGTGTGTCGTGTGAGAGCACAGTGAGAGTGTCGAGGTTCGTGAGAGTGCGCGACGCTGTCAATTAAATTTATATGAATAATCGAATCTCTAACGGAGCTATGAAGACCACCGAGAAATCGAGTAACTCGAATAATCACGAGAAGAACAGTCCTGAAGGCGTGAATCTTCTGAGAGTGCCGTCGACCCCGCCGGTAACACCGACGACACCCCTCAACACCGGTGGCCGTGATCTCGATGATGTCTTCAAATGTATGCCAATTACCGACGAGACATCTTGCGGTATCTGGTGCTTCAAGGGACCGAACCTTCAACGATTCGCTAACAAGAAAGCCTACGTGTTTCTCTACGGCGTACTCGGCTGCATATTTTCAGCGAGTTACGCGTACTTCAACGGAACGATCACGACAATCGAAAAAAGGTTCAAGATACCCTCGAAGACTACCGGTAAGTTTACGATTTTCTATTTTTTACGCGAAATTTACACGCCTATTGACGAGTCCACGTGCATCTACGACTCTACAGGTCTCATCACCGTTGGCAATGATATATCTCAGCTCTTCGTGTCCGTCGTCTTATCCTATTACGCGGGAAGAGGACACAGGCCCAGATGGATCGCTGTTGGCATTTTTTCAGTGAGTTTTTTTCCCACACGATGCATTTTAATTATCCTTTTATTACATTTCGCTGGATTCGATCAATGAATATTCAACAATAAGAACAAAAATAACAATAAGAAAATAAGTTAGCGAGAGACAGCTGTTCAAATTGGAGGACGTAATAGCGACTTACGTTGCACTTGCAGTTCGTGATTGAAGTGGCAAGCGTGCAGTGAATATACCGTGGCCAGAAGGCCTGCGACCATTCACGCCTATCTACGCATAGTCCGGATAACTCACGAGTTTCATTCAGTAGACGCGATAGACGTCAAATGTGGAGGGAAGGTCGTAGATCTCGAGAATAGAAAGATGTTTGCGAGTGAAACTCGTGTTCCTTAAAGTCATAAATATGAAATATAAATAAAGATGTTGTTTATGAGCCTCGGAATTGTTATCTAAAAAATATGAAGGAATCATTTTTTAGTTGTGCTCTACGGTGACTTTGTATTTGCGTAGACGAGATAAGGTTCTCTAAACCTTGATGTAACTTTTTCTGCGCACGGACGATCGAGCGCAATCATTGTTTATCGCAAACAATACATTTTTAATTAAGAAAGAAGATTGTCAAGCCTTGGGTACATTTAGTATCGATAGCTTCTCTGCAATATTTTCTTACGAATATCAATTTGCTGTGTTAAATATATTTTTTTCTTCATTCCGTTGTAACTTTTATTTCGGAAGATAGAAAAATATCGTAAAAATAATTTTGAACTATTTAAACCGAATATAAGAAGATGGAACATAATTTATCAAATTATTGATAGAAAAAAGGAGTTAAAAGAATGTTTGAAATAACGAGAGGATTATTTTGTAGAAGCTATTTTCGATTTACAGTTATTATTGAATTAATGGAAATTAAATGTCCTTTGCGTCGTCAGGTTGTACTGTTTTGCTGTTTGACGATGCTGCCTCACTTCCTTTACGGTCCCGGCGAGGATGCTCTCCTGTTGACGCGAGAATATAGCTCGAGCCCAGTTACGAACACGAGCGGTAATTCAACGACCAAGGTTCACGACAGGCGACGAAAGTTTTTGTGTCTGGGAAAGGAGAGTCGTGGCAAGGACTGCCTGGAGGACGAGGAGGGTAATTTTGCTCCTCAGGTCCTACTTTTTATCGCTCAACTGGTTTCCGGGGTTGGTGGATCTCTTTACTATACCCTGGGCACCTCTTACATGGACGACAACATACAAAAATCGAAGACACCGATGCTTATCAGCGTCTCTTTCTTCCTGAGGATGCTGGGTCCCGCGATAGGCTATGGACTCGCGTCATTTGCATTGAAGTTTTACATCAGCCCTACTCTAACACCAACGATAAACATGCAGGATCCTAGGTAAACAAATTCCTCATTGTTCGTCAAGTAATAATAATATTTCAACTATTTTTTAAATATATGCATTGACTTATTGTTGAATAGGTGGCTGGGCGCTTGGTGGTTGGGTTGGATAATTCTGGCGATCCTTCTGTTTCTATTCGCGAGCGTGATCGCCCTCTTTCCAAAGACGCTTCCCCGAGCAGCAGCTCGAAAGATAATTGCCTTGGAGCGTACCAAATTGGCCGCGAATATAAAAGACAATCCTCCGGAACCCGAGGTACAACATACATCCGTTGGCGATATGCTGAAAACGTTCAAACGATTGCTCACAAACACGACCCTCATGTGCAACAATCTCGCGACCGTCTTTTACTTCATGGGATACATGCCCTACTGGATTTTCATGCCGAAATATATAGAAACTCAGTACAAACAATCAGCCTCGGTGTCATCGTTGATCACCGGAACCGTTGGTCTCGTCTTCAGTGCATTTGGGATTCTTCTGTCGGGATTGATAATATCCAAGTACAAACCAAAGGCCAGATACCTCGCTGCCTGGAACGTGATGGTCGGTGCAGTGTCAGTCGTAGGAATGATATCTTACGCGTTCCTCGGATGCTCAGCGAATGACAGTCAGATGGCTGTACAGTCCGACGGTGCTCTGAAAACACGTCTGAGCTGCAACGAACCCTGCCACTGTGACTACGTTACCTACAATCCCGTTTGCTCGGAAGAAGGTCAAACATTTATATCGGCTTGTCACGCTGGATGTCAACGACTTCAGGTATCTTCGTTCAAACGTTTGCTCGAACGTCTTGATAATCTCGTATTCGCGAGATAGAGAAAATATCATTTTTTTACCATTTTTTTTTTCTTCTCTGGTTACTGTAAATTTGATTTTTACGCTTATCTCGTGTCATATATTTTACTAAATATTGATAAGAATAAACCTAATTTTTGCTTCTTTAATCGAGAGTCAGTTCAGGCAGACCTTGTATACCTTGTACATCAGAACTATTTTGCATGTCATACTCTGTCAAGCATCGTTGATGTTATAACAATATTCTGTTCCTCCCGTATTCTTTTTTTTTTTTTATATCTCTGTGACAACATTGCTTCTGTGATAAATATCTGTTGCTCAGTTTGACGAACCGAACGAATATCGTGATAAGAAATTACCGTAAATGCTGAGCCACGCCGTGGTTGCTTATTCCATAAAAATGTTTCAGGTTGACAAGAAAGGCAACAAGATTTATACAGACTGCAACTGTGTGAAGCCAAAGAAATTCCATCCACTCGCTTATCTCAATGGTAATTGGTCGAGTTTTCCCACGGAATTCCCATTCGAAACTACCACAGAGTTCGAACCAAAATCCTCGAATTCTCTGCTGGGAACTGCGGTACCCGGCCCTTGCCCCGTCGATTGTATGCACAAGTTTTATGTGTTTTTGGCTGTCGTATGTCTTTTAAAGTTCAGCGGGGCTACTGGGAGAGCATCCAATTTCCTTGTTTCCGTAAGATGCGTCGACGAAAAGGACAAAACGGTTGCTATGGGATTCGGTCTGACCATCATGAGTCTCTTTGCATTCATACCCTCGCCAATTCTCTTTGGATTTATTCTCGGTAAGTACGAGTCAGCAGAACTGTAGTTTTATCTTCTTTTTTATTCGTTATACAATCAGTTGGACTAGAGTGCTTGGAATAAAAAAATTTCACAGATAACACCTGCCTCGTTTGGGGCAAAACGTGTTCCGGAACCGGAAACTGTTGGCTTTACAATGGGGAAGCGTTGAGATACCTACTGAATTTTACCGCAGCAAGTGAGTCCTTTTATTCTTGAAAGAATTAACCATCGGACAAATAGGCGAATGTAAATAAAGTTCTACCATCCATTTTGGTATATTAATATTAAATTATTTGTGTACAGGTTTCGTAACAATCGGTACAGTTTTCGACGTTGGTGTATGGTACTTCGTGAAAGACGTCAAGATATTCGACGAGGAGATCGAGCTCGAGAAAATAACGGATGAACCAGGCGGTGAGACCATCGTAACGTAGTGAAACGTCGATGTACTCGTCGCGATTGAATTAATTTTAGTTTAATTTTAACGAACGAGGTTAAATAAATGATCGTGTTCGAAGTCAGATCAATCAAAGGAGAAAGATTAAAAAAAGATAGCGAGAACGAGTGGAAGACGCCAGAGAATAGAAGGAGTCGGTTGAAGAATAAAGACTTTCCAAGTACCTTAAGCACCTTCTTATATATATATATATATATATATATATATAAGCTCTAGCTTATATGCGTAGAAGGATGTTGATGCTCGAGCGACTGATGCTCGCACTTTGGAACTTACGAATAATTAGACATAATGTTTCTAATGTCAATTGAAAAATTCTCGAGTGTTATCCGAAAAAAAAATTGATGCAATCTATAATATTTCATTCAGAAATTTTACAAACGTGCACATTTAAATTCAATGAAATCTGTCGAGCGATTTTTATTACTTGATATAAAAGGAAATTTGAAAATAAAACTTTTAATAATTGTACGATTAATCGAATATATCTTTAGATGAACGTATGATACACGAAGCGTTGTTATGTTCTATTTATGTTTCACTTGTTATGTGGAATTTAGTGGAATATTTATTATGTTTCACTCGTGTAATTTTAATGTTAATAATGCTTGTTGGGTAGATTGCAACGAAAAATTTTCTAGCCATTTACATACAAACTTTTCGCTTTATTTAAATATATGAGTAATTTATAGAAATAATTGTTGAAACGATATTTCGCGAACCAACAGCGAACGTCGGTTGCTTGAATTTTGAGTTCCATTTAAAATTTACTGAACTAGAGTGCTTTGTACACTCCCAACAGCTCGACAAGCAAAAGAAAAATCGATGATAAGAATGGCAGTGTATACGACGTAATTGAGATAAAAAGAAAACGAAACCGTGAGCTGGCTTTCGTTAACCAGCATTTCTAGACGTACGGAAAGAAAATTTATTTGAATAAATATACAAAAGTACCTATTACGCTAAGTATAGAAATATTGTACTGTGGCGATGATGCTCGTTATTCGTATGAAATGCTTCGTTCAAATTTGATGAAATAATAGACGAACAATTATCTATTTTTACGAGTGTGAATACAGTTGTATTATTTAACATCTAAAGGGCTGTGGACAGTGGACCACCCTTTGGTCGGGCATTTGCCGGAGAAGTTGTTCCCGAACTGCTCGAATTATCCGGATGTTTCTTCGTGGAAGAATTGTTTCGGGATTCTGGCAATGACGTAGCTTGTTCGTGTTTTTCTCCCACATCGGGCAAACTTCCAAAACCCGAAGAATCCTGACCTCTGGAAGGTGGTCTGCCGATTATGGGAGGAGAAATCTCTGGATAATATCCGTTTTCTTCCTCCGGTAAAGTTTCGTTTTCTAAGCGATGCCTTCTATTCTCGTCAACGGATTCCAGCAGAGAACGAATCGTATCGAGTCTTTCTTGACTCACGCGATTTTGATGCCTTGGCAATAGTATCTGTTGAGGGAGTTCCGGTCTTGATTGTCTACTCCTGGAAGTCGCGAGGATAGATGCCACCAATGGTCCCATAACTGGTACTCCAACTTCATTGAAGTTACCTTCGTAACCCTTGAACGGGTCATTTTTATTGTCCTTTTTGGAAAACTCAAAGCTGTTGGTTCTCGAAAAACCTCCCGAATCTTTCGTTTCGATATCTTCCAGACTTTTGCCACATCTTGGATCCATTTTGGTGATTAAAGGTGATTTTCTTGAAGATCTTGGATCCTCGTAGTGATCAGGATTCGGAAAAGGTCGCTTGTTCGATGAAAAAACGAAACTTTGAACATCGGGAAGATCATCGAAGACACCGCTGGGCACTCGTTTTCGGGATCGTGGACCGATGCTACTTAAATCACTTTCCACGTCCGAATCCAGTTCAAGAGGTTTGTAAGCGACGTAGGTGCTTGAACCCAACAATTTCTTCTTGCTCTTCTGCCCAAGAGTTCCGTCTTCGTCGCTCGAAGTATCCAGCTCATCGTCCGTATCTGTATGTTGCATTTGCTCCTTTATCGCATCGATTTCTTGAGAATTTATCGGCATTGAAGTCGTTCCACGATCTTCAAATTCCAGCGGACCGTATTGCAATTGTCCTGCCGATTGCTGGTGAGCATCCTTGATTACCTTTTTTTCACGAAGGTCGAGAACCGGCGAATCGGTTACGTTGATTTCAACATCAGTTTCATCTGAAAATGGAAAGCATTTTTTAATACATAAGATAATTTTTTAACATCCAATAATCTTACCGCGTCCAGCATTCAATGGATCAGCATTTTCGTTTAACAAAGGAACCGCCTGAGTCCTCGCGACTTCTTGCAATTCCGTTGATCGAGGCTGTCTTGTTTCCGGAAATTCATATATTCTCAGCTTTCCACAGAAAAAGCAAAGAAGAATCTCGAAGGCAGCTGCGAGGGTAAGAAGGAACGCTGTGATGTAGCACAGGTAATCACCGAGAGAATCAGTCTCATGAAGATGGCAAATGGAGCTTCTTCCCCAATGTTTGCAGGTCGTATCAGCTATTGCTCGATAAGTTAACTTTCCAAGCACGTAAACAAAAGCTGATACAAATGTCAGCCAGAATCCAATCGCCAGTGCTTTGTCTTGCAAGTAAACGGATCTCAGAAGTATCAAAATACTACTGACGATGCATGAAGCTACCAAAGTGTATGCCAGCAACGTTCCAACCTGGAAAAGTACAGGATTCAACATTTTTTAACTCAGAGATATCGAAGCATTATCAATATGAGTGTCTCCCAACGAAATCATATATTTTCCACCAAATTTAAACGAGATCAATCATCAATCCTGATTAGACTCTAACGTATGTGTATCGAACTTGAATTTATAACTATTTACACAAACCTCAAAGATCAACCATCCGAACTGGCAATTACTGGAACTGCAGGGACCATCGTTAGCCTGTTGATTGCCTAATCCAGTCAACTCTTCTACGCAACTGCAGCTTCCATAGATATTGACGTTGTTAACGTACTTGACGGTCTTGCATCCAGCGTGACAAGGACTGTAGAAGGTGAACATGGATTTGCTGTCACAGATTGGTCGGAAATTAGCGTCTTTTGAACATCTACAGTTCTTGTTGCAATATTTCAACAAGGCTATCCTGGAAGGAACAAAAAAAAAGATTTCTTCGCTATTGTCGGTAAAATTGTTCAATTTATTTTATACTTACCATCCTCTGCGTTCACCTACGATAGGTGCTTTTTCACAAGTTGCAAAAACCATAGAAAATATTATTGTCGCTGCGAGAACGAGGGCAATAACGTTGTAAACTGTCAGGGATCTTGCACGTGGTCTTGCCCTGGTTATTATCATACCTGATATAATTATTACCATTGCGATGATGATTGGTTTCAAAATATCTGAAACATGATACTGTGAATCGATATCATATGGGAACCATTGATATTTGTTAATTTACCTATTTTAGAAGGTTCAATCAAAAGGGAATTCTACAGAGATCGTTATTGACTTACTGACAATCAACCTTGATGAAAATGGATCTCCGAATCCCATTAGCATTCCACTAGGCCTCGGTACATGGTAACGAGACTCCAGAAATATGTTTTCGCTCGCTATAAAGTTAATCAAAGCTGTTGCGCAGAACGCAACTGCGGTAACGTTGCAAATAAGGATTTTGTTAGTGAAGAGTCGTGCAAGAGACGCGAAGTAACCGGTACCACCGACTTTTGGAGTTTCTATCGCGTCGTTGTCTCCAGAACTGGTTCTTCCTGCTAGATCGAGGATCGATGCTGCTGCTTGTTCTACCACCTTGAAATTTATTGATCTATTATAGATATTTTATAATTTCTAAAGAGCCTGGAATTCATCAGTCAACCGCTTCTTACCTCTGACGGGAGTCTTCTTGGTAGCCAGGAAATAAAAAGTGCTGGGATCGCGAGGAGAAATGCAAAAATTGGCCATCCCAACCACCAAGCTCCAATTTGTTCTCGATAGGATACGACGATGTTCAGATTCGTTGAATCAAGCCTGAGGCATCCCCAAGCAAAAATGTATCCGAGAAGAAGTCCGATCACTTTGACAGCAATGACAACACCTAAGAGTGCCGCTACATGTCTCTTTCTCGTATTATCATCCAGATACGAAATTCCAAGCGCATAATAACCAATGTTCGCCATTCCAGTTATTATCTGGACCCCGATGAGAATTATCAAAGTCGTATAACACGGTTCGTCCTCCTCTATCATAACTCTTGCCAGTCCGGATGAACAGAGTTCAGGATTATCCTCTGAAATAGCGATAAAAACAATTTATTTCGATATATAATAAAAAATCTTGACGTGCTTGGTAAATTGGAGAGGAAAGAGTGTACAGAATCGATTGATCAATGATAAAACTCGATAAAGTATGCGAGCGATAAAGAAGTGGGTCACCATTCCAGGAAGGCGCATAAGAAAACGACTTACCAGCATAAATCGACATGTGGGTTGCATTATCCGGTTCTTCAATTACTCTCGTAGTGTGTGTGAAGTGAGGAATAATTAGAGCAATGAAGCTGGCACTTTGCAAAAGAACCAAAGCACCTGTCCAAGCTACCCTATGAATCCTATCACCCCAATAAGCTATCGAGAGTGCTAGAACGACTGGTGTTAATTCGGCGACGATTAGGATCCAATCTGTGATAAATCAAAGTGATTTAAGATTAATTAGCATTAATGACATTTTATTTTCTCATTGGATTATGGATTCTTAAGTGCCAACCAATCAAATTTGGATCAAACTGAAATCTTCTGGCGATTGTGGAACTTGTGATGTATAAATAAGCTTGAGCCGCAGCCTGAACGATTCCCACCCAACACAAAAGCCCCACGAAGAGCCGACGTGTTGCAAATTTTGCCAACTTTGGACATGGCAATTGTCCGCAACCGCAATCCAGTGATTCGCTTGGTATGGGATTAGCCGGACCCGATAGGCCTCCGTCGAATTCCGACCTCATAACTTCCCGAGGCCCTATAGTCATCACTTTTGCTAAGGCTAACAAAAAAATTATTAAACACTTGTAATTATTTGAAATTAAGTAAGTTACATCTGCTTTTTTGAGTGTGTCGATAACAAGGTCGATAAGTCTGCTAATTAAAAACACGAAGGTTTGACGAGGCGCGATGATAAATAGTCACGTTTCACTGGGGACCGCGACCGTACACCAACCGCGTTATCTATTGCCTTGTGTGTCATACGTGAAACACGATTCGTCGTATGAATTTTTGTCTCACACGTCAAACGATCGATAGTAAGGTGTGACGATTATTATATTTTCGTTCCTCGTATCAGCAGTGTTAAATGCCTCGAACGTTGTTAACAATTATTTCGTTTATAATTATAAAGAGGGAATTATTCATTTTTTTCTTAGGGGTTTCCGTCGAATTCATTTGCTTAAAATTGGCAACACTCACACTCTACTCACGGTCACGTTTTCAACGATACGAATCGCTACAATGCACGAATTACGATTCTATAATACTAACTTAATCTCGGCTTTCTAATTTTTAAAACTCTTTTCAAGCCACGACACATGGCAATACTCTACGGAATCGTTCAACTTCTCGAGGCCTCGATGACACGATTATCCCGAGCAAGTTTTACCGCACGTACTAATCGAGCGAAGCCGGCGAGTGAGGCGACGCGTGTGTTACGGCCATACCTGTTATCTTACTACAGATACGGAGCCGAGATATCTCGACGATAAAGCTTGGATGTAACGCACCATGTGCTATGGTGGGAATAATATTACTCACCGATTGTACGCATTAACGGATGTACAACGAGTCTGCTATAATTCAACGTTAAATCGATTCGTCGGTTCGAGTAAGTTCAGTGATGGCAATTAATCGAGATTGATTTTTAATTAATAAAAAATATTAATGACTGATATATATTAAATTAAACAAAGAAGAATTTTTTTAAACGATCTCTGGTACTAAATTGTCTTTTAGAAAATTCTATACAGCGTTATGTTGAATTTTGAAAGAAATCTTAAAGCCTTGCCGGATCTCCACTTTGCCGTTCATATCTCTGAAGGAGTTACCTTAAGCTCACTTAAGACTTGCGCCGTAAGAAAATGACGAATGCCAATTAGCATATGAAAAGCCTGGGCTCTCTCTTGGACTCGAGGAAGCGCTCTTGGTATTTCAGACTCTGGCTTCGAACACTTGGCAGGACGATCACGTTTTTGAATATTAAGGGTAAGATTACACCGAGGGCTTAACACGCGAAATTTAGTCCGTCGCGTCCGGGTAAAAAAGTACCCCCGATTTCTCGAGAAATAACTAAGCGAGATTGAGACAATAGAAGAATGGAAAGAAGAGAAAATCGTATCGACCGTTTACTTTGCCAAATGCTTTAAAAATTTCTATTTACGATCGAATAATTTTTAAAACTCTTTATTAACAATTTGTCGATACCCGAGTCGTCTTATTTCAAAATGTAGAACAGTGTTATATTTTAAAAATTATCAAACATCTCTTTAAATGTCATTTCAACAAATTGGTCAGAAACTTTTTTAATGTTTGACAAAGCCCTAAAATATAATTTAATTTTGAATGCGCACTTGATTACTTCAAAGTTTATTTCGCATCTCACTGACTGTTGATATACTTTCATTCCTTTACGAAATATCTCGACGAGTCTTTAGCAATAAATTTTTCTATGAAGCTTGAAGAATTCCTCGGGGTGTTCGCAGAGTTAAAATTATTTCGAGATTCACGTAACAACGTCGGCTCCTACCTATAACATTTCTACGTTCTACCTTCGTTCAGTTTGACGGAATACTGTAACTCGTTGTGAGCGGAATATAGAAAGGCAGCGAAAGCTTTCCATTAGCGAAGTAAGTGACCATCGCCAGACTTTTCTTTGATGTCAGTTAATTTACTAATAACATTGAGCGGTGTATACAGTTGCGCCTTGCCATACGAAGCTACCCCCGCTCGGTATCCCACGCTCGTCCTCTAAATATTTGTGTCGACAACACATATATCACCTTGGTCTCGGTATAATTAAGATTCATTAATAATAATAATAATAATAATAATAATAAATAACGTGGAATACGAAAACAAAGTAAAAAGAAAATTAACGTAGCACGACCAGAGTCCAGCAGAGCGATTAAATTTAATTCTCTTATCATATTTATCACGTTACGCGGTAGCGTCTCGACATTAATTTTAAAAAAATAAAAGAAAAATTCATATAACTCGATAAAATAATTTTATTTCTAATCGAACGAAAAAGCTATGGTCGTTACCTCCGGTCCAAAGTGAGCTTGAAAGGTTAAAAATTCGAATAACGGTGTCGCGACAAAAGAAAAGAAGTAGAAAGAGAACTTGTGGAAAATATATATCGAAAATGTAGGCAGTCGCGGTGCAGGGGTTGAAGATCTTAGCGTAGGATTACATCGAATTAAATCGGTAGGGAGTAGCGGAGTGGGTGTGCCGGGTATAGCGAGTGGAGAACCGCGTGGCCCCGTAACACTTAATTTTTTTCTCGATTTTTTAATCCCCCCCTGTAAATATCGTCCCTTACCCGTATACATAGCGTTGCAGAACTCACGAGCTAGCTTCGTCCTTCCGGAGGCAAGGGAACTGAACGGCTGGACCCCTCTTGCGATCGGGGTAGCGGGCACCCCGAAGACCGCACCGCGCTGCCATCAAAGAAGAACCCATTTAAAAACCTCATCAATGCCTAAGCCCCGGCGCTCTCTCGTAGCAAACTAATCCCTTCTATTTTACGCGGCGTCGAGGAACGATCGCTCGGCATCCTCTCGTACTCTCACTCGCGTTCACTCGTAAGACGATGGTTTTTATTAGTCGAGATACAACGTAGTACAGAATTTTATTTCACCAAAAAGATGTAGCGAGGATCGAGATTCTTCTTATCGACTCCCACGATTCTCATGAGCTACGCATCACCTGTAAGCTTCGATGATATTTGGATCAAAATCAGTTTATATTCAATTCCGTTGTAATTTTGCTGGTTTAAAAAAACAATAAAGTTAGCTGGATCTTTCATAATTTTGCTTTTTGTATATTTTACTTGAAGTTTTAGTTAAAAAGTCGAAAAACTGGTTTACGATAATACAATGTAACTATTTTCTTCTCCAGTTTTTCATCGATCTGAATATAAAACTAACAGATCGGACGAAATACCGTGAGGAAGCTTTTCTATAAAAATTTAACAATGATCGATCGTTCAGAGTCTTTGAAGTTTGTCGAGCAAATGAAATAATGTTGGTGGCTATCATTATCTTTCTTAAACTGACTTACGGTAGGAAAAATTTCTACATTCGATTCCAGCTATACAACTTTTCGTTAAAGATGGTTTCTCTTTGACAATCGGACATCAAACATTCTTTTTTAATAATAATCACGATAATAATAATACTGAAAAGCTTTAAACCACTTTTGCATTTTGAGCACGAGCATGAGAAGTCGTCGCTCTACGGGGCGGAACAAAAAAAATAGTAGAATCGCATGGCTTGGAGTTTCGTGTCAGTCGAGGCGCATAAGGTCGATGAGTTCCATAACCGACTTGAAGCTGTCACGGCATAAGAATAGGATCAAGGGCCGCCGAGAATGTTACCTTGTTCCAGCGACATGTTATCACGCCCGAGCACGTTATGCTTTTCCGGTATATCGATGGTACGGTCTTGTCAGGATGGCTGACTTTTACATTCATGCCGTCAGCCAGCCTGATGTCCAAGACCGAGGGATTTATTCTTGTTGGCCAGGATTCCGTAATTAACACGCTCGTACACGAGAGTCAGGTAATGGGTATGCAGATTTCTGACACGAGATAAAGGGCCTGCAAACGTTTGACCTGTGTGTTCTCTAGTTACATCAATTGCAGTTACGCAGCCGTAAGAGCGCTGCACGACCACCTTCGACAATCTTTCGAGATGAACGAGACACTGCTGTTGTCCTATGCCCTCGGAGATATCGAGTTTGTCGTAGGGAACGAGTAGTGCCTAGTTTGCTGGAACTATTCGTTCACCATTATCAGGCAGATAACAGCCAACAAGTCTAACATCATCGTTTTGAATTTCGGGAATCAGATGATAAGTGTAATCGAGTTCTCTGCTCACGGCGATGCTAACATTGCCGTTAAAGTAGACGACAAGAGGACCTGGTGACTGAACCAAATGTTCACGGTCAATCTGGTGGCCCTCGTAATTAATGTTCTCGGATGAAATCGTCGTTTGACACGAATCGTAAGGTCTTATCCCCGTGTGAGCAACATGCCGATTCGCAGGTGGATCGAATGCGAAAGGCGATTATCCTAGATTCGGTCAATGTGCCGAGGTCACACGTTTCTGAATTGATCTCAGTGCTTATTTCAACGCTAGAAGAACAACTCGAATGAGAGATGTAGCACGCCGAATAATTTTTATGCCATCCACCCATCCTGCAAGTTAGTTTGAGACCGTTAACTTTTTTAAAAATAATAATAATAGTGATTGCTGCAAGCTCGAATAACCAGCTATTCGATTGCCGACAAATTGATTTACTAAAAATCAATGTTTGGTTTAAATATATTACAAAGCTAGTTGTTGCCTCTCGGATGAAATTCCGACGTCATAAAGTGAAATCTACATAAACAAAGAGTCCGGAGTATATATATAGAGGGATAGTTCTACCCATAGCGAGAGTAATTCAGCTTCGTTCGGCGTTCGTTCGTAATACGCTTTAAACTGTTAATAGCGTCGAGGGTGTTTGACCGCTGGCCGATCTCGAGTGTTGGGCCAACATTCATAATGAAATTAATCTGGAAGCGGGTACGAAGCGTACCGATCGTACCTCGGCGATGCTGCTACGAACACTCTCCTCTCCAGATACTCGTGCACTCCGGTACGGCGTAGAGACCGACTAAAAAGCCAACGCCCGGTTTCATCTGGCTCTCGAACCACCCTTCGCGCGTGCTGCTTCCATGAACGGGGAGTTTGGCGCGTGCTTCGCGTCATCTATATAGAAGGACTATCCGTATCCCATGCTCTCGCTTGGTTTGACAAACGCCTACTCATCCTCGCAGCCTCATCGTCATCCTCTTGCGTCCACAAAACCCACCCGGTTACGGGTTCATCCGAAAATTAAAACAATGACCGTGAGTATCGTGGGGCTTCGCGGTCCCTCACGGATATTCCACGCTAAATTTGTATTTTCGAAAATAAAATCTCACCGTAGAAGCCATAAGATAAAACGAGATTTCGCGGTTTAATTAACTTCAGCGGAAGTACCGAAAGCGTTGGAACAAATGATGTTTGCATCATGTTTGGATTTTTTAACGTTTCAACATTATTTTTATATTTAATCAGTTAATTACGATTATTAATCGAATCTCTGGAAACGTACCATGAACTACTATACTGAAATTGATCCCATGTCGTCGGATCCACAAGCATCTCCCCTTCTCTTTGTTCAAACGCCGGGGGAGGTCGCATGAAAAATAACGCCAGTTTTCTTTAAAGACCTCGAGGAAAAGTGAGACGGGGGTTGCAAGGGGTGGAACGATAATTACCATGACAATGGTCGAAGACCCATCCGAGCTAGCGGAGTCAAAGCTCGAGCAACTAAGGATTAGAAGTCTTTTATGAATCGGAGATCTTGATGAATCGACCCTACTGCTTCGCATCGCATCGTCTTCTTCCTCGTTTTAGTCTTTTTTCTTCTTATTTCAGCCGCTTGTGCTCGTACAGTTCTTATTATATCTTTCCGGTATGAAAATCTCGTTCCATCCACCTTCTTTTAAATCAAAACTCGTAGCATCATTCACGCATAACTTTCAAACAGATTTATATATTTCAATCAAGCAGGCATAGTACATTCGGGCAGAGCTTTCACTCTGTGCATTGAATGTCTCCTTAAAAACGACGTAAGAAATAAGTAGCTCGATGAGCATTGATGTTACGCGAGACAGGTGCGTATCGAAGAGTCGAATATCCTGTACAGAAAGATATCTCGGGGTACAAAATACTTTCCTTTGAAACCAACCGAGTATATCGACAGTTCTTGCGACAAATCAAATGAACCCGAGAAATATAAAGGAAAAAAAAAGCGCAAGAGAGGAGGAATTACAAATTAATGAAGAGAAAGTAAAAAGATACATGAAATAAGAGGTACACAGAGCCGAGCATACCTAAAGGGTTCTTGAGGTGAAACGAGAGTTCTCGTTTCTCGATTTGAGAAAAGATACGATGCGTCCCTTTAGCAAGAGGCTCATCACTCGCAAAAAAAGGATAAAAGTGAGAAAAATAAAATAAACGATGGAGTATACCGACTCGACGACAAGACTGTTCCCTCTATTTATTTATATTTATTTATTTCGTCAATGAAAATAAGAGTTTTTAAAATCAACAGACACGTCGGTGCTTTACGAGAGATCAAAAGGCGACGGTATCGATAATTGGTGGAAATCTTTGGACCTCCCTTTTACCTCCGCACTGCTAGCAACCGCATACTTGCAAACCTTCGTGCGATTCTGTGATCGTGATAGGCTGTTTGAGGATTGCTCGAGTTTCTTTCCTTCTCTTTCTATCTCGATCGGTTCTCTCGTTTTTCGTGTGGTATACTCTCAAATGATTGAACAAGTCTCATATTTATTTCGTCTCTGGAGTATCCTAAGGGTTGATGTGGGTGAGGAGTAGGGTGCTGTCACGGTGTTGGATACTACGACAGCAAGGGGACCTGCGGCATTGCGATGTGAAAGGAAAAAAGAAAAGCGAGAAGAGCACTAGAAAAACGCAGCGAGAATGAGAAACGAGATACTAGCAGCAAAAATACCGGTGCTTCTTTGCTTTGCTCGCTTCACTTTTATTTATCTCTGTAAGAGAGAGAATTCTTGGTTGATGCGATGCGATGCCAGCCAGTGGGCGAGAATGTTTAGCGAAAAGAAATACGAAAAGAAGAAGGTATATTTATATACATATATGTGTGTGTGTGTGGGTGTGGGTGTGTATACACGTGCCAAGAGTAAAGGGAAAAGGGTGAATTGGTAGAAGAGTGGAGTAGACAAACGAGGGAAACTTAAAAAATTCGGTTACCGTACGTACTCAAAGACGTAGCCAAATGGTTGAGATTTTACGTTTGGCACGCAAAAACTGTCTCGTAATTTCTTAAGTCGAATTTGTTACGTATAATTTCCATTCATCGTCGAGCTTAAAGCCATATACTTAGTCTTTTCTTATAAAAATTGTTGACCTTCTTAAGGTCTCAAGGTTCAAATGGGCTCATTTTGATTTTAACATTGAGATTTTATACGAAGAGAAAGAAATTACTAAGAATTCGACCAATTTTGATGATATTTTATTGAAAACCCCATGAATGGTACAACCGGTGATGCTAACTCGTGATCATGACAGCTTGGAGCCAGATACTCAATCTTTTCTTATAAAACTGTTTGACCTTCTCAAGGTCTCAAAGGTTCAAATGGGCTCATTTTGATTTTAACATTGAGATTTTATACGAAGAGAAAGAAATTACTAAGAATTCAACCAATTTTGATTATATTTTATTGAATACTCCACGAATGGTACAATTGGTGATCATGACAGCTTGAAGTCATGTATTTAGGTTTTTCTTATAAAACTTTTTGATCTTCTCACGGTCTCAAGGCTCAAATGGGCTCGTTTCGATTTGATCATTGAGATTTTACACAGAGGAAAAAACGATTACTAAAAACGCTGGTTGCATTTCGATTATATTGTATCGAATGACAAGGATTAACGAATTTTTAAGAATCTATCTCGTAATATTCGCATATCCACATCATGATAATGGTAAGTCATCATGTAAAATGTTAATCTTACTGGTACACACTGTAGTTTTTATAAGTTTGAAGTTTTTACAACAATAATGAAGACAATTATTATCAACATATCAATCATTTTTTCTGTGGTCTACCCAATATGATTAGTAATCATTTTTCTTTGTGTAGCTTATTGAAAAATTGATTACCGATTACGAATCTAGATGAAATTTATAATGAGGTACCCAATAAATAATAACTAAAAAATAAAAACTCTAAAACAAGGCAAATAAAGTTAAATACATTTTTCTTAATTAACAAAATGTAGAAAAAATAAACGAATAATCTTTATTTAAAAATAACGAGAGGTACTCTGTTTGAAATCTTATAACAAAAATATTTTAGTATTTGGTTAAATTGGGTCTTATGTAAAGTTAAACAGTTTGTATTATTGTATTTAATTATATTATTATTCTTCTATTATACCGAGTGGATCGACTGTTCGCCACTCGAAATCTCCCACTGGTTTGCCCACTGGAGGATTGTGGGAGGGTGTAAGTATGTGCTCTAGTGGTTCTTCTACAGCTGGATGGCTGGGCGTGCCGGATAGTACCTCGGAGTCTCTTCATTCCAGGAAAAGTAGAAACAACCGGGGTTGAAGGCGATTCGAAAGAAAGCACACGGAAGAGAAGGAAAAGGGGTTAACTTCTAATTGTTTTGTTAAATGACGCGCGAGTAAGAATCCTTGAAGGACTTAAGCCCCGACGCGAGGCGAGCTGCTTCTCCTACTGCTGCTGCTGCTGCTGCTGCTGCTGCTGCTGCTGCTGCTGCTGCTTCTGCTGCTGCTGCTGCTGTCTGGTGGAGGTTTCAGTTCTCATTGCGACTCGTTTTCCTTCTCCATTCTCTTTCTCACTTTTCCCTCTGCCGCTACATCCGCAGCCGTCTTAATTCTTAGCTTTATTCTCTCTAAGACTCTCTTTTAATTTCTTATTTCTTCTTGTGTCTCGATCCCTTTGCGTCGAGAACTCCATTCTCTCTTTCCTTCTCTCTTTCTCTCTTTCTCAACCCCCGAACCAACGGTTTTCTCAATCCCCCTTTCTCTCTGTAACAGCCCAAGAAGACCAGCGAGATCCTCTTCTTTCGCAATTTATACTCGTGAGTACTCAGTTTCTCGTGGCCAAGCGCGCAAGCAGAGCGAAGAAGAGATATAGAAGGAAGAGGCCACTGAATGCCAGGCTTAAGCGCAGACAATGCTCCGCTTTCAAACCACCCCATCCCCCATCTTCGAAAACCCACCACCGACAACTTTCTTTCATTTTAGATACTTTAATTCTTTAAACGTCTGCGCTCGTTTTGCGCTCCATTCCCTTTTCGCTGTTCCGATCGCTACGTTTATGAATGTGATGACCGGCGGTACCTATGATATTCCATAAATCCTCGTGAAAACTCACTTAAGATTTTATAAATCTCTATGGAGGTTGAAAAATTGAAAACTAAATATATTTCACACGAAAGACCCACATTTACGTGTCGAAAAATAATTTATCCGAAATATTCTCATATTTTCATCAAGTACCTTTATCGATCTGTCATCAACGATTTCTGCATTACCGCTCACTCGCTGGTACTCGATCGACCCGCGACCACAAGATAATTATGTCCAGTCGTGAAACTCCAAGTTGAAGGAAACTACTGCACGAACTCGGATAAATTATCGGCGAGGAAGCGCGAGTTTTCATTCCCGTAGTTGCACAGTTGATTGGAACGGTTACTCCGGTTCATTACGCACAGTATGTATGCAACTGAGCCTGCATGATATAGCTAGGAGACGTCAAAGGAATTGAAATTGATGAGCACAAGATCTGCCTTCTAGGGGATCCGTGCAACAGGGAACGACAGTTCCGTCCATACTGTGGTCCGTATTCCTGGGAACGATTATTTATATTAATTTCCATCGCGGAGAGTGACCGCTCGACGTTGGTCAGTCTAAGAAGCTGAGTAGAAAGATAACTCTCTCGATGGTCTCCTCTCGTGAACTAGACACGCCTAATTGGACAAGTTGGAGGTGAGCGTAGTGACCGCCCGGAAGATCGGCATACGGAGAAAGCTGCTAATAGTACCCGATGATGGCAAACGAGACCGAGAAAGCCCGGATATTCTACGAGGAAGAGGAAGAGAGCGGTATAGACGCGGAAGAAGGATGTCTCGCGTACTATCGGTCACCGATTTTAGAACCCGGTGTACACACAGCAGAGTATATACGCAGTGCAAGACGACCTGCTGACTGAGAGGGCGGCTATATCATCTTCTCTCGTAATGGCCACTTTGAGGGTGGACCATAAGCTTTACCAAAGAGAGAAGCATCGACGATAGGTCGCGAGGCTTTCCGCTCTTGTCCTAAGTGGCCTTACCGGTGGGCTTCGCGGACGTTACCCAGAGCTTCGCGGTGTATGTACCGTTTGGCACAGTCCTCCTACCAATTCCTCTAGATTGATACTTACTTTGCCTATCCGCAATACCCTCGAGTATACCCAGCCTGGTTCTAGAACCCTCGTGCACCCTTTCTCACCGCAGTATTCCCATCCTTCGAGCGATATCTTGCCAACATTTGCGACTCTAATTGGGAGGATATCAATTAAGGATATTATGACCTCGATTGGATAGGCACGAAAAAATAACATCACAAGAGATTTCAGTTCTGTCGATAAAGTCGAAGTAAAAATATTGAAGAACGGCAAGAAAAAAAGTACATTTGAATCGTCCCAACGGCCCTGTCAATGTCTAAAAGGCACGGTATCACTCTCGAAATGTCATTGTTACACTATTATTAGATTTTTGACGAAACAGCGTATAAACCGTCCCCCTGTCCCTTAAAAACGCTTTGTGAATCCACGGTAGGGTGCCGATAGCCGAAAAACCTTTAAATAAATAGCACGAGCTTGACCCTCGACTTTTTGGACAAGCACGGAGTTCACGAGAGCGTGGGCGTGGACCATAGCACGTGCTCTCTTGTGACCCGTGAGGGTGTATCGATGATGCTCGAGGGGTTGAACGTTATTTCGCAACAAAATATTCGAGCGTTGATGGAAGATTTTAATATGGTTCGAAGGGGTAAGGGGTGAGTCGGGAAGGGTCTGTCATGGTGGAGGGAGGTAGACTGGCTCTGGTTGGTACGACCGGGACGGGGCAACAGCAGCAGCGGGTTTCAGAGGCTAAATGGAGAGACGGAAACCGAGGCGCGCACGGTAGAACCAAGGGTTAACTCAATAGCGATGGGGGTAAGTGAATTACTTATCGCGTACAGCCGGTATACAGACTAGATGCGTTTGGGTATAGAGAGAGAGTAGCTGGATCGTAGGAGCGTTGGGTATACATTGGCTACGACGGCGACTACGACGATAGAGCGCATCTTGGCTCTAGGGGTAGCTCGATTTCCTCATCGAAGCTTCTACAATACGGAGGCAGCCACGAAGGACCAGCGAACTACGGGGTTCGCGCACCGTCTTCTCATAGGTCGAACGTATACCGACTAAACGAAGCCATCGCATCCTGCGATATCTCGACGACCCCCTCAGGCTTCTTCGCAAACGGATGGATGCCTCGTCCTCGTGCGAGAGCCTTCCGGAACATGATCTTTGATGGACGCCTGTTCTGCTCAAGAAAATTCAGTTAGTCAAGAGCTTTGTGTCCTGCGAGAGCCGGAGGTAAGGGATGAGAAAACAGGGACGGCGAGAGAGGACTACCCACCGGATGTAGTTCTCATTCTGATATACCTCGACGGCCCCCTAGTCGTCTCCTCGCTCTCGCGAACTTAATTAGCCACGAGCAGCTTAATTGCCGCCTGATATTGCACAGACAATTAGGCCAATTACCGATGGAAAAGCTTCTCCCGTGCTCTGCTGTCCTCGCCCTGGCGAAAGAGTTGAAGTATTAAATGTGCGGAAATTTTTTCGATGAGGCGCCTTACAGGGACTTGAGTGGCGACAGGAGGAATCAGCGGAAAGAGGAAAGAAAGCGTTGTCAATGGCAACAAAGACTATCATAAAATAGTTTCATTTTTTAAATGATTTTTCACGATCTTCAATTAATTATACACCGGAATACAAAACATATCAAGTTCACAACTCGTCATATTAATAATGCAACAAATAGAACAAAATCACTGTAAATTCTTCTTTTTATACCTTTGCAGTGAAAATTACTAAAATATTCTCATTCTCTCGAGTCTGAAGCAATTCAAATTTGCAAAGATAATAACGCACAGACGACTTGCCTCAGTTGACTATCGCGACCCTTGTAATGTTACTATATACGCAATGTACTCCACTGCGCGATGCACTTCCGGAAGGCAAGAGAGTTACGCAACTTCTCTAGCTCTCGTGATACATGTGTAGTATAACTGACTATATCGGATGTCGGCGGAGGAGAATCTCCCAGAGGGAAGAACGAAGGATGCGAGAAATGCTCGGAAGAAGCGCAGCGATATCAAGGGAGGAGAGGAACACGCGAGACTTTTCGTTGCAGAGGTGGAGGATGCGTTATATATCAAGAAGAGAAAACTTCCAGCATAGATAACCTACTTGAGGAGTTAGCCCGCGTACATGCAAATTTCTGAATTATTATGCGGTGCGCGTGGCTCGTATTATACGTACGGGACCGGAGTAGTGGCCAACGAGAAAGAGAAAGGGAAGAAACGTTAGAGAAGGAGGGTGAAGTGCGAGAACAAGAAGGAGAACCAGCAGTTACGAAGAAACCAGGCATCCTAAGGTACCCTCGGTGTACCCGGGAACCATTCGTTGCATTTAGCCCGCTCGGCGAGCCCTCGAGCACACTTATCTACGAGGAGCCACCGATCCGGGCCAATTGCCACCACCCGCAATTAATCTCGTGGTAAGCGTTTGTTCCAAACATTATCGTTTTCTACCATTCTTACTCTTTTCATAAAAAAGAATCCTGAATTTTTATACTATTTTCGATTATAAATTTCATTCAATGTACTACAACATCTCGTACTACGATATTTTTTAACTTTAATAATCATTAAGAGCACGCAGCAATAAATACAGTCGCAGCTCCAATGAAAAGCAAAGTTAAAATCATTTTATTAACCTAGCTAACCGATTATAAATAGAATTAAAAATATGCTTAAACAGCTTTATCAGAGATTTGTCATACAAGGTTCAGTTCTGGAAAACTTGCGTGAAGCTAGTTGTTGATTATTAGTGAATTAGGATGTGGCTGATCCAGCTTGTTGGACCAATTACCAGGATCCCCTTGACGGAGGGTTATAACCAGAACCGATAATCATCATCTATAAGCAGCTTGATGTCGTCGACGTTACAAATATACATCCCTGGGGGATGAGTTTACCGCTTTAACCACCCTCGTAACTTTATTCGGAAATACGTACAGGAAGGAAGACATACGACGATGGTATTTCTAAAGTTGAGGTACGGCTCAACGTATGGCTGTGCTCACAGGGAAACCCATATGAACAAGAATCATTAGAACGATATTCATATACGTCGAGGTACACGAAATCTCTCAGAAGGCTAAAGGATCCTTCACGATGACTGAGTTCTAATCCAAATTTCAAAACCTTATATTTGAGCCTTTGAGCGTCGACTATTCACCCGTTCCGGATCTCATCCCTCATCACGAAGGGAGTGTTCAATCTACGGCAGCGTTGTGCGACGAGAATGCCAATCGTATAAATTCCAGATGCAGAATATGTTACACGCGCATATCGAGTGGATGCGCGTAGTTGCATTCGCAAGATTGAATTTAATAGAAATATCAATGTAATTCTTGTCAGTGTCATCTGTCGAGGATTCTACAGAAAAAGCTGGAGGACGTTAATCAGCTTCAGCATTCGTTCCAATATTAATAATTCTCCGTTTCGAAACTGAGATATTCTCTTTCTCTCTCGACTACGTTACAAACGTGTATGGTCATCGTCGTCGTAGCTTCTCCACTTTGACCGAAGCTCGTAGTTGGTCCGGTAGCTTTGTTCCTACTCGGTTTCATTCCCTTTCTCTAACTCTATCCGACTATCCGTCGTCGTCCCTTTCGTTTCCATCCTCAAAGGCATCCAGGACTCGAGGATTACTCGTGTGTACATCGTCTCACTCTCCCCCCTCGTTCCTTTGACTTAGAATTTAGCAAAATGTTGACACATATGCAGGAAGAGGATAAATGCAGAGTAAAGGAGTACCGAGAGTTATCGAACGAAGCGGTATTAACCCTTTATAATGCTAAAGGGCCCAAGGTTCCCTTTCAAATTCTATTAACTGTCACTTGTAAAGAGATCATTAAATTTTTTAATATTATACAAAGGCTCAAATATTGTAATTTCGATTTATGTCAATCCCGAAATAAAAACTTGTTTACTTTATGCGTTATGAATTAAATCGAATGTCATGAAATGATGAAAATGCTTCAGGAAATATTTTAAAAAAGGAATTGGACATTTTATTATATATTTCGTTGACCATTATTAACATTTTTTATATCATTGAGAAATCTGTTGATATCTATAAATGTAAATTCTATAAAATTATGTTTATAAAAATTACGAAATCAATTTTTTTTCAGTTTTTCTTTTTCTCAGAAAGGGAAGAGGAAAGATTTTGTCTTCTGGACTGGCTCTATATTATTTTGAAGAAAAAGCGTTCTCAGATACATTCTTAAATTCAATTATTTATTACCGGACAGAGTAAGGAAGGATAGAAATAATAGAAGATAGGTTGACATATAACTAACGACATTTTACGGTAAATGCATTACGGTTGTAAATTGAATAAAATCAACAGAAAGTAAAACTTAACAAACACGTTCGAGTATGGGATTTGTTCAGAGGATAACGTAGATGGCGGATACGGTACCGTGCGCAAAAGACGCAGAAAAACGATTGGTCGTGAGTGCTAAAAAAAAAAAAAAATGATTGCTGCCAACCATCCCACATGGTAGTTTATGGCATAAACTGTAAATTGTGTATAAGAACCAATTCTCGTTGTTTGATTACAGTGTTTATGTCAACCAACTGTAATTATAATCAAGTTATCATTCCGATTGGTTATTAAGCAAACTAATCAAAGATGGATACTTTTACTAATTATTTTCTGGCAAATTAGATAAGAACAACATGCATCCTCAGAGCTCGAATTTCGCTACTCGTTCAGATTTTGTGCAATAATAACACGACATTCCATAAAATCTCGTTATGAGTAGGACGTTTCATTACAATATTAATTATAATAAATTTATAAATAAATAACAATAAATAAAAATAATAAAAATTTATTTATACAATAATAATAAAGTTGATCGTAGGAATATACGCGTTGTAAATATGTTTTGACACTTTCGTCATTACACAAAGAAGAAGAATAAAAAGTGGATGAAGTGTGCAACAGAAAGGTACGTGTGGGAATTTTTTTGGAAGCAGACAATCAGCTAGCAAACCAAGTATACGGTTATAGCGAATCCATAACGTTCCTAGTGGATTCTCTTTCCCTTTTTCTCTCTTTCTCTCTCAACCGGAGACGACCCCCTCATAAACCTGAATTTATTAACACTTCGAACGACGGGGAGATTCGCTAAATGGTTTTCAATTTGTACCGCAACGTTTTCCCCGAGGCACACATGTCTACCAGATTGTACGCGTCTCTACTTTACCACACAGCTCTCTATTATATTACCCTATTTCATGGTTTATACGCGTTATTATTATATATTTATTGTATCAAAACGTGTGTGTCGCATACGAATCGTTGATAACATTGAAAAAGGGAAAAAAAAAGTAAAAATGTTCCCTTTATTATTTTTATCGTTTTTTTTTTCAAGAATCCACCATCGTGAACTATATTTTTTTATTGTTATGCAAATGTATTATTTATTGATCTCGAATTCATAATAAGGTCACACGAGCCCATAATGTATCGAGGTATTCGCTGCATTATACCAGGAAAAATTATTTAACCAATGAAACTTTCGTAGAATTTTAGGACGTGATAAGATGCAGCCTGGTGGAAGTGGACGTTGATGAGATGCAGCAAAGTACAAGCGAGTAGTCGTAGTTGCATAAGGTCAGGCGTGTCAGTGCAGCTATCCATCTTCCTTTTTCAATTCCAGCTTATCACTCACTGTTAACACTGTTTTGCTACTTAATGAGAATCTTGATGATTTTAACTCGCGTCTAAGCATAGCAAAAATTATATAATTTTGGTTCCTCACAGTGAATCGTTTTTATTGATAAAAAAAACATTTTACAAGATTTTAAGGTAGCTAAGGTACATCCGGATGCGAGTATTAAGCGATAATGTAGATGCGATGATTCGCGGGGAGTGGGGTACTCGTTTATCGAGAGATATTTGGGCCATCGACAGGCTAGCGGATACATCTTTCACTTACAATATCCCTAAACTTAAAACGTAGATTATTCAGATTTTTTTTTAACTTGTCCAGGTAACGTTTCTCTATCGTTTTATGATTTTTAATAAAAATCTTAAGAATCGCTTAAAATCGGCAAGATAAAACAGAACATTAGAATGCTTTCGATACAGGTGATAAATGTAAAAAGTTTTCCGATTTCCATAAAAATTATCTCAAGTTTGAAATAATCAATCTCTTTGAATTTTCATAAACGTTCGGATATGATAATTAATAATTGTACAAAGATATAAAAAAAATGTTAGGATACGTAAAATTGTCGGAAATGTCTATTTTTAAAAGTTATTTAGTGAAAACATACATAAGTTGCGTGCGCCGCTCACGTGCGCGTGCATGTGCGTGCATGCGTGCGTGCGTGTTCTGTATGTGAACGAATTGACCTGTCAGATCGAAATTTGGCGCGCTGTTTGAGCAGCTGCTACGCTTTTATCTTAGTGAATTTAATTTAAATTAGTTTTGTATTTAAATATTTTTTGAACAGTTAAATTTGTTTTTTCAATAATGCAAAATGACAGCACGCTGTCCTGTGCAAATGAAAAATCTATCGAACTGAAACTGTCACTTACATGTATAGCAACGATCAAGGTTGGTTGGTATTTTGCCATAATCAACAAAGTGGTATAAAACTTCGTGAAATATTTTTTCATAAATAACTACATTTCATTGAACACTTATAACTCAACAACGGCTTGTAGTATTTTTATTGAAATTTAGGAAGACGATGGTTATGTTCGGCAATGGACGTATATCGTCGAAGAACACGATCAATCATTTTGTTGTTAAATAAATTTTAACATACGGCAACAAAATAATTCATCATTATTTACAGTTTCTTGCATAATATTATAATAAAATATATTTAATTACAAAAACATCAACTATAGATATTTTTGTTCGATATGCAAATTGATTTCAGTCTCAATTTTTTAACTAAGAAAAGACATTGGTTGGTTCAACAAAATCCGGCAGATACGAACTGTCAAATAACATTTTTGCTCTCCTGAAACGTGTGTTGTTCCGCTAAACTGATTGTCCGTTGAAGAAACAAAAAATTTGGTTGATCCAATAAAACATTTGTTTGACATTCCGTGTTCATCAGGTTCAGTTGAATCAACGAATCTCTTGTCCTCGGTATATATTTCTAATTTATTGCAAGTAAAAAGAAAATTATTATCGATACTGGTCGATACACTTTTTATATTGTCACGAAATGTATTCGAGTTACTTAAGGCTGTTAGACCGAACGTTCTGCTCGTGCGCGGAAATAAGAAATCGGAAAAGGAAAGAAGGAGGAAACGGATCCAGTCGACTGTAGATATCTTGCATATAAAGGATCGACGGTATGCATGCGCGGTCGTGGAGCACCTGGAGCCATGCACCAGGTTGTGAGTCTCGCTTCGAGGACGAGGATATTCGGATGCATCAGGCGGGATGCTCGTAATTTTCTCGGAAGCCCCGGCAAATTAGCTCCGGGCATACGTTACCCTCGCCTAACTCTCTTACATACCTCCTACCTCACGTTTTCCACCTAGACCGTGTTCCCTGACTCCCTCTCGTGTGGAATTTCCCCAACGTCTACTCCACCGTAAGACATTCCCAGGATACGGGGAGAGGAAGAGATCTTGTTTCTCCCACTTTTGCTTGCCTCGATTGCTCGGCCGAGTAGGGGTGGAAAGCAAAAGGTGGGAGAAATGGATTCTCTTTCTCGCGATCAAACGCGTATAACCACCCTTGGCGAATGATTGGGGATGCTGAAATTTGAAAAAAAAAAAAAAAACAATCGCAGACATTTACCGGAGAACCGCAAGGGTGGATGCACTTGAGCCGAAACCCTTTCCAACTACGTTCATAAATACAAAAAAGATGTCAATTACATGATTTTTGTGATATTTTTTTGGTAGGAACTTCGTGAAATTCGTAACCGTAACTACGACAGTGAAACTGAGAAAGACAGCATATCAAGAAGGACAAAGCTCCGAGAAAACTGGAGATCGTGAATGACTGTAAAATGAATAACTAAAATAAAAGAGAAAGAAAGAGATGTAAAAGGTAAAAAAGCTCGAGGTAAAGGGATGGTAGAAAAAAATAAATTTAGAAAAAAGGATGCTAGGAAAGGGAGCAACTACCCTCGTTGTGAATATAAAGCTCACGAAGGTTCGAAGGCGTTCCACGAAAGCTCCGCCTGCAAGCTCAGTTGGGAAACGCCTCGATGACACGCCCAGAAGAGCTTCCAGCTACTCTCGTTTCCCTCTCTCACTTCGCTTTTGTCTCTCTCGTTCTCTTCTAATGTACATTCTCTTTCTTGCTCTTCGCAAACCTGCAGCTTCTCAAACCTACGTTGCAACGTCTATGGACATTGCAGTATACTATCTTACGTGTATAAGTATATCTGATGTACGCGCGAGCGCGCGCGCAAGCTCAAGCTCGCCTTGCGTAGTAAGTCGCATCCTCGTGCCGCACGAAAACACTCAAACCACTCGAACCATCCCGATAATGTAACCCCAGATGCGCAGAGCTTCGACTTCCCTAGCGCGCTTTACACACAGATTGCAGCCAAACCCGACCCCCCCTGCCCTTTTCGTTCTCCTCGCTGCTTTCGCTCGTTGCTGCATCCCCCTCAAACCTTCTCTCGCTACTTCCTTCGTCGTGCATCGCGTCGGCTCGAATGCAATCGTTACTTCGGCCGTTTTCCTGTTCGAGATATTCCGTATTCAGCATTCTACGTTTCATCCTTATGAGGATTGCTTCGAACGGATGTCGAGAAGGTTGACACTGGAGAAAGCTCGTACGAGGATAACTTTAAGCTAGCGAACTAGGTAATTTTTATTCGGAAATGATGCGAAGAATAATATGTTTGCTTCACTAATGTCAAGTGAACAATATTTCTGTTCAATGCAATCATTTCTATCAATTAAATAAATATTATTTTTTTTATATTTTGTTTATTCTTTTAGATAATTTTACTAACGATGTTTATTATTTTCGCATTTATTTTGTCAAAATTGGTTAAATAATTTCCTCTTTAATTTATTTTTGTTTATCCAGTTAACAAATTAATTACAGCTGTACGCGTGGAAGTTAATTTTCTTTTTAATTGTGCACATTTTTGGCAAACCGTTTAACGGTCAATCTATTTACTTGCGGTTCTGTTAATCGTAGTTCGCTGCATTGAAGCAAATTTACGCAAATTTATGAAAATCAGGTTATTCATATTCTTTTATTTACAAAAAAAGTAAACAAACGGTACTTTCTTTATTCACTTTCATACCATTTTTAAATATATCTGTCGAACGGAGTTATTTGTAATATTAATAAAAAAAGAAACGTCGTTTTTTTTTTATTTTTAAACATTTTTCAGTCCCTTTAACTAACGTTGTTTGTTACTTTAACATTTATTGTTTAAATCCGTAAGATAGTATCTCATTTTTAACTAATTTTTGTTTTTACAATGAACAAATAAATTACAATTGAACTCCTGAGACTCGATTTTTATTAAATTCCACAATATTTTTTGAATCTGTCTTTACGATGCATCGTTTATCATTCCGTTTTGTCAATCGTCGTTCACTGAACGAAAGAAAAGATTATTTTAATGTAAACTTGGTTCTTCAAATGTTACTCGTCTGCATTAATACTACTTTACTGATATTTGAGGATACAGGACTGAAAAATTGGCTTCTCCGTACTTATGCGTTTGCATACAAAGAGGCAAACACGCATGCAATCGGATTTGTCGAGTGTAAAACGTTGTATCCATCGGTTGCGAGTTACTCGTTCTTTCTATTTATTTAACGTCGGAGTAAAAGTTAATATCTCGGGAGTCGAAGACGTCGAGACGAATATTTCTGACGTAGTTTCACGTAGTGGGTCGCGACGACTAACCGCGAACGAATGAAATTTCACTTCCCATAAAAATTTCGTCAAGTATGTCATTAGAACATTTTAACATGCCGTGTAGACCGGTTTTCACATAAAACGAGATTAATCCTTTTGGAAATTTCGTCGCAAACGTCAGATACTGAAGATTAACACATTTACTGTTGGCACTGACTTTACGGATCATCGGATTATAAAGTTTAACTGCCTCAGGCTATGTAAGTTATATGCTTTTTACTTTCTAGAATTGAGAGCAATTCATTCAGTCTTAAGGATGTTTTTTTCTTCTTATATCAAGCGAATATATCTTTTTTTTTTTTGTTATTAAATTACATCGGAGTAAAAGTCTGAATTATATTAACCGAGGAGTCGCGTGTGAAAAAAAATCTTCTTAACGGTGAAACAAAAAATTTTTGATCACTGCGTCAGCCTGCAGGTCATAAATCAGTTTTGCTTTCGCATTCACAGTACGCTTGGCGTTATCAAAGCATGTTTTAGCGATTATCGTGTGCTCAGCGAACTCGGCATTCCTGGAACTCGGGTAACTTTCAGCATCAAAAGGAATTCATTAGAAGACTCTAGACCGGACGAACCAGACTCTATTAATACATAATAGCATACGAGTATTCGGTATAGCATAGTGTATCTGACTATTATCGTGGACCATTGGCCGGAAACAGGAACAGAGTGATAGTCATAACGACAGTCGAACGAAATCTCTACGTTTTACTGCTGGACACTGATAGGAAAAATAAAATGTTTCGAGTTGAGAAATAAAAAAAAGATGTAAAAATATTAATAATGCAAGAATAAATAAATCGATAAAAACAAACGAGTGCCATTTTTTTTGGAGCAATTGCATTCTATGGTGCAATTGTTTGTAATAATTTGTAGTAATTTGGAGTAATTTGTAGTAATTTGGAGTAATTTGGAGCAATTTGGAGCAATTGCTCCAAGCAATTTGCACAAAAAAAAAATCATTCAGGTATCACTGATTTACATGAATGAGACTATCTGCACAATTTGACTTGCATTATCGTTCATTTGTAAATTAAAAAACATATACTTTAATTTAAAAAAAAAGGTTAACTAATTTAGAATTTGCAATACAGACAGAAGATGTCTGCATGCTGACCAGATCTACGGATATGTCCAGAACACTGTTGAAAACACAAAGGTGCCAAAGGCGTTAAGTATTAACTTTTGACCAGTGTTGACCCATTTGGTGTTAATTTTAACAATTCATACGGTGTTGAAATTCACACAAGCGATTGCATTATAATCATTACGTAGATGAAAATTAATAAATTATCCGCAATCAATGCAGCCACGAGTATAATAAAAGAATGTAATTGAATTTCATTCACCTATTTTCAAATAAAACGCGTTGAAAGTTTTGAGATTATAATGCAAATCGACACTAGCTATCGAACACCGGCCGTTTACACCAATCGACGGTGTGGACTCGTATGAACACCGTGCGAGGATTAATTTTAACACCGATTTTTTAAACAATAAAGTTGCTCGAAATTATTCTTTAGTCGAGGTTATATCTACACTGAGAAAAGAGTAATCCCTTTAAACTAAAACAGAATCAATGGTTACGTTGGCAAGCAAAATATTTCGTTGGTAGAACACAATAATTGACATAATAAGTAAAGAAACTTTCAATTGAACTAATCGCTGGTTGAATCAACTGAGTATTTCTTTCAATCAACAGAAATATTTTATTCGCCACCCGCCACCGCTAATTCAATAGATCCGAGCGATTTTTTTTTCTCAGTGTAAGAAAAGAATTTTAACAATTGAATGATTAACTTGCTAAAAATAATAATATCTGGGACAGCAAGAATTTTGTTACGGTAACTAATTTAGTTACATAGTACAGAAACAACAGAACGACCGTGTTAAGGTTGCAACATTTTTCAACCGAAGCGTTTTCCTACGGCGATAAAACAAATTATTTTGTTACAGTAACAAAACGGCTTGGTTCCGTAATAAAATACACTGATATTATTTTTTTTCATCCCTTAATTCACTTGCTCTATCGCAAGATGCAATTTGTTCAACGCGGTGAACATAAAAAAAAAACATTTCTCGCGATAGCAAAATTAATTGTTCCTGTGTACAATTATATTAATTCTTCTTTTTATATCTGTACTAATGTCTCTGATACAGGTACAAGATCACTATCAGCAGAACACATTTTTATGGAGTAACAAAAGCATTATTCTTAGTGCTCGACGGTGCATAAATACAATAATCGATTTTTCATATTCTATCGCATAATTGTAATCGTTAAAGGTTTAAAAAGTATGAGTATATCATCGGAATCGCGTACGAAGCTACATAGATCTCAAAGAAGTATATAGAAAGTAGAGTAACTCTTCTCTGATTGTATGCCATATCATCCATCTATCGTATCTAACGTATAAATCCAAAATATAACCGCACAGGTGCGGTTCCTCATCCTACGCGTCCTTCGCATCGGTAGTGTTCTCCGCGCCTTATCTCCACTGCCGTTGGACACACCCCCGCAGTTACCATCCCCCTCTTTGGTCTCAGGTCGAGAGCAGAAGAGATACACTCGCCGGTCAGACACGGAGGGATGTAAAAGGTTAGAGGGTTGGATTCCGCAAGTCGAGAAGGAGGATCCGCGATGAGAAGGGGTCGAAGAAGAAGCGAGGATGGCTGGTCCAGAGTCGTTAGGTGAGCGAGAAGGCTCACCAGGTCGCTTACTCCGATACTCCCTCCGGGGTGGCGAGGCCGGGAACGAACTGCCACCCACTCGGATGAAACGGAAGGTACCGAGTCGGTGGGATTGCACGGAATAAAGCGAGACGGAGATCGAGAAAGATGCAACGCTGCAGGGGATGACGATGAGGAGGTTCTCGCGGCTGAGGGTGAGCCAGTGGACGAGAGGACGAGCCAGGAGAGGTCGGTAACTGTGGTGGGGTTGACACCGGGTAGCCGGGTAGGGCGCCGGAGGGGCAGAACGAGAGCCGCGACGCTCGGGCACGCACAGTCGCGGGCCGAGCGCCGCCGTCTGCGTATCGCTCACGTGTCGAATGGCTACGTGGGCTCTCGCTGCACACTCTTTGCAACGATAACGACGAAAGGCGATCCTCGCTCACGGGGAATACGAATATTTCATTGACTTATTTCATTGAATATTTCATAAATCTTAGGTGACATTTAACGAAGACAAAATAAAATATTTAATCCAATTTCTCATCTATTATTATGAGATTAAATAATATTGATAAATACGCGACTAGCGACAGCTGGAGTTTCACGGATAAATAGTCAAGATCGAGTGATAGGATTTTTAAATTCAATCTCAAGGGAAGAAGATTGTTTTTTTTTTGTTCTTGTTAATGTGATTTAATCCACGTTTTAACCAACATATCGTATTTTGAAGTGTTTTGTGATTCGAAAAGTAACATTAGAACTTGACTAAAAGTGATTATTCAGGTGAAACTAATTAGTGACATTAACGGGGAACAGTCGACGATTCTTGAGGATTTTTCTTAATATTGGCTTCACAAGAATCTCGTGAGGGTGAACAGAGCTCCTGAGTTTAAACAGTTTCCCGCCACTTTTAAAATAAACGTACGGGACATTGTTGACGTGGCAATATGAACTTTTTAAAACGTTCTTCTATTTATTAAACGTAAATTGAACATTTTTATTAAACCAATTAATAATAAAAAGTTGGAAAAATTATTTTTTTAAATAAGGTTAAGGCTCTTTAAATAAATAATAATTGACACGAGTATATGACACGCGCTAATTGATAAATTAAAAAAGCGCAAAGATCGATCCAGTGAACGGGATTGAGATTCGATGTGGTAAAGCAGTTGCAATCGGGTGAAGTGTTAAAAATGGCGATGCTGGTCAATGAGTCAACGGGCCGGATCAATTGAACCTGGTCCTCGGGCTGAGGGGGGAATGGATTTTCAGAGCGCAATGGAGACTTTTGCCGAAGCTTGGGTGGCTGCAAACACTAAAACCGATCAAGTACAGGTAAAAAAATAAGTATGATACTTAATTGATAATATAAGATAAAAATTTTGTTTTTGTATTGATAAAAGAAAAAAAGTATTTAGACGATTACCGAAAAGAAAGAAAACATATACGCGTTTCGCTCGAAAATAAGCGCGTAACAAGTGCCTTTCGCCCCCGCACAGTCCTTTATATCTGACATGTTTATTGCACGGAGATAAAAATCCGAGGACAGTAAACCCGGGTAGTGTCGGAGACTGCTGGCTGCAGCAGCTTCTATCATCTTGAAATTATACGTTTTACATCATCCGTTTCTTCGTTTCGACCCCCTCCATCGCCCTCCTTTCTTCCCGATCCCAGTCTTAACGACCGCCGAGCAGCTCTCATTGTTTATCGACTTTTGTTTTCTCTTCTGACGACCACCATCGACCGAATGCTCTTTTTAAGTGTCACATGCACGGCATTCCACAAATTTTTACTGCGGCGGTGGGAGGGAGAGGAATTAAACGTATCAGGCTTAGCCAAGTGCAGAAGGAGACAAAAAAAGGTTGGTTAAAATAAACGATCGATATATCCATTAGCCGACGGGAAGCAGGTTGCAGGTTCACGGGGCCAACGACCATAAACGCGACATCCCCCAGCGTAATCCTTACCAGCGAGAGTACCAGGAGGACTCTGGAGTTTCGGTTAAAGGGGTGTGTGAGAGCTATCACCGCAGGGTTGTAGAAGCAGAAACAGGATCACCAAGTGTAACGAGGAAAGGGAGAATCGAGAGTGAGAAAACAACCCCTTCTTCATAGCATTACACAGCCAATTGGCCAGCACCCTCCCGATTTTACGCACCCTGCCGCAGAACCATGAATTCTCGACTGTAGCGGATAATTTGTTGATTTTATCCGTTGCTCGAAATAACGTTTTTTTTTTCTCCGATTCTCCTCCAGATTCATTGAAATTTTCTTACAAAAAAAAAACCCTCGAGAGTCAATACTCGATACGCTTTTCGTTGTTTCATTAAAATATTCGACTAACAAGCTTTTCAAACAACGCACCATTTTTTTTTTCTTTAAAACTACTGTTTACGTATAAACATTAATCGTTTGATTATTATTATTTAGGTTATGTGGATTCTGCAAATTTTTTATTCCAATGACATTTAATAATCGACTTCCGACAAATTTTAATTCTCTTTCTCGAGTTTTATCCAAGATTTTTCATAATTTATACAAACAACGACTTCCGGACATTAAAAAAAATTTTCATTTTTTCATTAATTCGAGCTCTTTGTACGCGAAACTGAAAAATACGGAAACTGAATTCGCTCAAGAAAGCCAAATTAAACATTTTTTTTTTTAATTGATACAAATTCATTCGTACAAATACAAACAACTGTGTTGAGGGAACGTCGACGATGAACCCATAAACACTCAGATATTTTTAGAACTTTGCGTCTTGAAATCCAAAGCTTCACTGCATCGCGCATATTTTGTTAAGTACACGGGGAGGGGGACAGAAGATAATCCTTAATTAAAGCATTACACTGCGTACAAAAATCGTGGTAATGCATACCCGGAACGAAAGAGAACAAATCACTTGCCTCCTCCATGGAAAAGATTAATTATGGTTTCTTCATAGAGAAAACTATACAGTGAACGAAACAAATATGCAAAGTTTCACTTTGCAATTATTTAAAAAAAACATTTCAAGCTACATTTCTTTCTTATTTTTTACAAACTTTAGTTTAAAGTTTTAAGAAAATATCCAGAGAGAATCAAATGTGCAAATAGTACTAAATTCAATATCGAAAGTTGTTCAATGTTATTTTATGTAGAAAGCTTCAGACCGTTGGATCAACATTTACGATAGCTTGAGCAAGAATATACATTTTTGAGAAAATATTAAAAATCTAATGAATTCTGAATGAGTGTTTCAATAATTGTGTAAATTCAAACAAAGGATCGTAACCGGTCTATTCGAGTGTCAAACTTGAATTCTAAAGATTAGAAACATTCTCAAATTACAGAGATTTGAATATTCCAATGTGCTACATCGTTACATGCAACACATCCAGCAATTTTTTTTTTTCTAAATTGAATTACCGGACGTTTGATAGTATTTTGAGCGCGGTAACTCGTAAAATGTTTATTTTTTAAATGAAAATTATCAATGAAAATTGACAGAGGGCTCTACGCTAAAAGATATTCAAAAGTATTTTTAAAAATGTGACGGGGGGGTGGGGGGGTGGAGAGAAAAAGAGATGAATATGTATACAGGTAGCATAAAAATACTCTACACTCTCGTAACACATATTTTCTGGCGCACTCGTCAATCCAGTGTTTGCGCGCGCGCGCGCAGAGCATGCATTTGTGTGCGAACGGCTGTTTTAGTGAATACGTGTGTTTTTTCTGTACGTGTACGTGGGGGGTCACGGATTCTGACCACGATACGGATGTGCCCCTGCCTTCTTCCTGTGACGACCGCGACCAGCACGTTCGCGGGAGCGACGAGAGGCGGTGGCCCGAGCCAACAGCAAAAGCAGCAAAGGCAATCGAGCAACGGCAACGGAAAATACACATACAGATCGAGATATTTCAGTGTGCGTGCACTTTTCGTTCTCGATGCAATAACGCTCGACGACGAGATCGAAGGGTCTCGACTCTTGTTCTTCGCTTTTTCTTCCTCCCTCCCAACGCCTTCTCGTACTTGAACTACGTTTGGCCCTTGTGCTGCTTTGTGATCGGAAGAATTTTGGTCGAGGGCATTCAACCGGAAGTATCGGGAATGAGAGTACAGTCTGGGCCTGATAAATACTCCAATCACGATGTTTGTACTCTTATTCCAATGACGCAGATGTCTCGTACCATAGAATGTGTATACCTACCGGTAGTCACATGTATAAACATGGATTATACTATAGCAACACGTTAGGCGAAGCATTAATAAATAGAAAAGAAGACGTTGAGCTTTGGGTAGAATAAACTATATAGTAACTATAGGTAATCCGGTAATCCAGTTACCGTCGTCGGTAAAGACCGGTAAGGTACGTACGTTCTGTAGAATTTCCTTCGTCAGGCTTCTCACCCTTACGATGATTTCATGTTTACTTTGACAGATTATCTTTTTTTTTTCTTCCTCAAATGTGTGGGAAATAATCTCTTTGAATAACAATGTAGATTCACTTGATTTATAAATTCAGATAAATTAGTTATTTAGGCAGAATCTACATTTATAATGAGACAAATCGTCTTGTTTTATTTTAACGTCTTGGAAAATGGTGCAAGACGATGCTTTGCGGAACACGCACACGCCACGGCCACGTGTACACGCATCGTCTCATCGTCTCGTCTCTTCGTTGTCGTCGACGGTTATAGGCACGCATGGTCACGCTATTTGACCACCCCAGGCGAGTTCGGAATAATTGTTATCCATCTATCCGGCCCATACGTCAAACCTGCTGTATTCATTGTATACTACACTGTTGTTATATATATCACCAGACCAGGACTTATTTTATATAATTTCTTATCCGATTTGTAGTAAATCTGGTTATAAATTATTCAAATATCATTGTTATCATACAAATATTATTTAGCTGCATACGGATGATTTCTAGAAAAGGAAAAAGATTTTTAACACTGTAATAAATAATTTCTTGTCTACGCGAGAAATAATGATTGACAATTATCTTTGAGTTACTTAAATGAATTAATTGTTTGTTTCAAAACCATTGAAAAGTATATGAGAAACGATTTAATGTCGTCACGCGAGAACGCAAAGATAAATTATTGCTTAATAGGAGAGACTTAAACGGATGTAGTATAATGATTGATCGATTAAAAGAGAGGATCGTATTCTAAACTCTCATTATCTAACGATAAACGAGAAAGGACCTTTGTTCAATCGCCAAATATTGCGGATCGTGGATGATAATTGACAATTTTCTTTTAGCTAATTAAATTAATGAATTTTTTGTTGGTTAATCAGTATAACGTCAATGATAAACGATTTGACTTTGCTACACGATAACGCGAAGCTTAAGAGGATTAATCTTTGATTTTTCTGCAGTATTTTTTTAAATATTGATGGCTGGAATGAATGTGGCATAATAATTCTTCAATTAAGTGGGAAGTTAATATTCTAAACTCTCGTGACGTAATGATAAGCAAAAGGACCTTCGTTCAATTGCCAAATATTAAGGACCATGTAGAGCGCGTAATGTCATCAGAGTCCGAAAGAGGCTCGTCATACACACATAACTAAATCTTCGCCATCGTCTTGTCTTACGTAAGCCACTTGATGATCACGACGGATACCGCCTTCGACAATATCTTTTGAATCGATTGCGAACCATTCGAATCTTCGAATCTTTGCTGACAATCGCAGTCTCCATATTCAGTTGACAAATTGGGTTCTGGTCAAAAACCAAAGTTCCACGCGAAGAGATATCGATCGGAAGATCTTTGATTTGTTCGACAGCTGTACACAGTTAGAATTAGCGAACGAGAATGAGTTGAATGGAAACCTAGAATATTCATGAAACGTCTAATCAGTCTTAATCTCATAAAAATCATTAAAAATAAACTCTTCTGTCCAATTTCGAGTGAATCTCTAAAAAAAAAAAAATTACACATGAATGAAAATTAAACAAAGCTCTGAACAAATGATACTTTAAATGAGCATAAGTCGATAAAAAATGTTGGAAATGGAGAAAACTTGAAGAAACATCAAGCAGAATTTATTAGCCGAATTTCATCATACGTTATCTTTAAAAGTACAAATTAAAATCGTTTATATTAGAAATAAAACACAATATCTTTGCTAAGTTAATCGTTGAGAAAGCAAAAAAATTCTTTTTCCCAGTGAAACTCTCATGAATCTTCATAAAGGCCATTCCATTTCATCCCTCGTCGGACCTTTGAAAACACGAGAGCAAAAGCAGTAGAAGCAGCCGTAGTAGTACACACCATCACCATTCGCAGTGTGGCCAGTGTTCCCGCGCCGGTATCACTTCGGGCGTTAGCTGGATAAGCGGGATAACCCCATCCACCTGTTGCCCCTTCTTACATCCCAGTGACAGCGTCGGCTGGTGTGCTCTGGTGTTTCTGTGTATGTGTGAGAGTGTGTGAGTAAAAGCGTCTGCTTTGCACCGTATTTCTCATCCTCGTCGCACTTACCATTTCTCGGCAACTTGAATAGTGTGTGTCCTATGTATTTACATCATGCAACCAGTGTATATATAGCTCTGAATACCAACACACTTATACCTTCAACATTCTGGTGCGCTTCTGCTTCTAGCCCGGGGCTTTCTCCCTCTCACGTACACTGCACAGTCCTGGAATGCCAGGATTCAACGGGAGAATATGTATCCTCTATCCTCATCCGTACCCAAAGCCACGGGATCCAACTTGTCGTTCTCTCTTCGATTCTCGCGTTTTCTCTCTCTCTCTCTCTCTCTCTCTCTCTCTCTCTCTCTCTCTCTCTCTCTCTCTCTCTCTCTCTCTCTTGGTTCTTCGCTCGTATACAGAGCACCGAAGGGTCGGACACAGAAGGCGAGGGAGTGAGTGAAAGAGACAAACGAAGAATACGAGGAAGACGAAGATGTATATAGGCCCAATCGACGAGGACCATATCCCTGTTTCTCTCTCTTACCCTCGCTTATTCAACACCATCCGTCTTCCTCGTGGGAGCTTGGAAGCCCCCGGCTCCTCCTCAGCGGTCTGACGTGTTTTTTGCGTGTGCATACCTCCGAGGCAGTAGCTCCCGAAACAGTAGCCCGCTGCGCGCGTCCGTATATCGTGTACCCCGCGCGGTACAGTCTTGGCAAGCGAAAAAACGTGAAAGCAACCAAGTCAGTTCGTCGGTCACCGATTTATACACACGATATAGCTTAGTTTAGAAGATCGCGAGAAATTCATTCGATCCTAAAGGATAAAACAATCGAACTAAATCAACATTCATCATTCATAATGCTTGGGAATGAATAAATACATCGAAAAATTTATATCAGATAAATGATTTATCGTGCAATTATCAAATTCACGAGAGGCGTGCGGTAACAATACAAATTTTCGATCAGCACAATAAATTCATATTTTTTAAATGTATTTCAACGAAAATTTCAAAATATATTTTATTTAAGAAATAAATTTAATGAATTTTTTTTTATTTACAGACTCGAATCGATCCACAATAATAATTCGTAGGACATTTGTGTAACAAATTCACAATTTACTTTAACGTTATGAAAAAAAATTCAACTGAAATTAACATTTTAAGAAACACTTATCGTCTTAACGTTATATTTTTCATTAAAATTAATAACAAGCGATTCAAAGAAGATTTTTAGTATAATTTTTAATCAAATACATATTATTGCAATTGAGTGTAATGAAAGATAATTTGTGATTGTAAAAGTTTAGCACGAAATAATAAAATAAAATAATTCAATTCTCGAAATTCACGTTCCTACAAATGTAACGACACTCTGTATTACCAGTTCATATTAATCATGAATCCGATGCATGTCAGTGTGTACCATTCGCACTTCTGGATGAGTGGAGGGATTGTCGCATTCTGGGCCCAGTTAACCCCAGTTGACACTGTGGACGGCTTAGCCGTTAGTGTTAAGTTCACTCATACATAAATCTAAGTCCGCACTTATGTCTTAGCTGCGTTCGGTCTATGTTTATCACGCTCTTGTTCGTTGTGCTTCGATCGGTCTGACTCTCGAGACGACGATCTCGGTCTCGCAGCGAATTGAGCACGTGCTCAGATTTCATCGTCGGCGGCTGTGGCGGGGAACCCAACGTCCTCGCGACTCGGTAGCATGGGGCTGCTTCTATGCTTCGGCTGATTTTGCTGTTGCCGGTTAGATCATCCGGGGTCTATTCGGTCGACTCTTGGTATCCCGACATCTTGAAACGTCCGTTTAGCCGCAGACGTTACATTACAACGATATCACAGTGCGAAACTGTATGAATGTCATTAATTGTTTTATCGTAAAGATTTTCCTGAATTCTTAGCAAATGATAGTAATATTGACAATAATTTATTTATTTAACATAATTCTTGATTTGTTTTTTTTTTTTTCATTAAAAAATTATCGATTTTTATTAACAGAGAAAGATCGGGAAATAATATTGTTTTTTTGTTTTAAAATTTTTTTTCCTATTTTCTTATTTCTCGTACGTTTGATTCCCGCAGAGGGTTATCTCACAATTCGTTAGTCTTGGGAGGGCAATGAATCAGAGTGGTGAGGTCTCGTTGGCATGGACGCCCTTGCGAGGTTCCGCCGGATCGACAGGGAGCTACGATGCAGACGAGCGAGAAGCATCCATGCTCTACCCGGTTGAACCAGTCGTCCGGGCTAATGAGACACACGTGCAGAACCCTCGACACTTTATGGTGAGAGTGGTGCGTTCGTCTTTAAAATTTTTGGATGTAGCGGTAGCCGGTGGGGCGTCCCAAGTATTTCGTACAGTCCCGATGATGATCTCGTTTCCAGTTCATCAGCGATCGTACACGGTCGCGGCGGTAATAACCACTGCCGTTGCAAATTTTCCAAAAGAGTCATTTAAAAAAATTGTCGTAAAATAAAAGTTAAATCGGTCTTTTCTTTTTTTTTTTCTTCATTTCAGAGTCAAGCCCTGGCATTGACTCACAAGGCATCGCCACCCTCGAGACCAAACAGCGTATCTTCGTTACCGAGGAGCCCACCGTCTCACCAGTCACAGCAACAACAACATCATCAACAACAACAACAACAACAACAGAGCACAACGCAACCCACGTCCATTCACTCGTCTCACCAATCGCAAACTTCCGTACCAATGACTCCTCAAGTGCCACCCTTTATCGCTCACAATCAACACCCCAAGCAAGAAATCAACTCGAGCCCGAAACAAGAAGGTTTTGATCTCAGCAAGAGTTCAACCGTAACTGGTGAGTCAATTGACAAAAATCAATTTATCATTAATCAACCACTTAAAATAATTTGAAATTCAATATTTTTTGATACCCTTCAGTTTTGCGTAGCTAATGGCTTTATTACATAAGAAATGAGTCTTCGAGAATTACGACAAGAATTTTCACAATGATTTAACATAATCGTTGTAATAATTCTTTTATCAATAAATAAATAATTAAATTAAGAGTCAAATGCATTAAATGAAAACCGAAGCTGTCGTGAAAGACGTTCGAAAAGTATTAAAATACATATTTGCCTTCGTAGCTTCTATGAATAATAGCTAACATCAGGGTTAGATACACAATACCTACTGCAGAATACTTAATAAATCCAACTAGGATCAACCATAGCGAATTTCAATTGAATCAGGACCGATGGACGACATATGACCGCGCTCGCGTCACTCTTAATCCTGATCTTCAAACCCCAGCACCGAGGGTTCGTGCGACAGTCCTGTAGTGTCGGTTTTCTTTTCTTCTTTTTACGTACGATTTTACCCGCCTCCCCAAACCCCTCAGTGGTGTGTAAGAACGACGTGTAGAAAATGCCACTGACGCTGCTAGCACCCTTATCCGATTCCAGGGGTTCTTGTGGCTGTTGTATGTTGCACGTGTATGCGTCTACCAGCTCTTCCTGTTCCTACTTCCATCTTTTTCGTTCTTCCTTCTCGTCCAGCCCGGCGTCAAACCCCCTTTACCGTAGTCTCAAACTCCTCTTTGGCTTTGGGCGACTAATCGGCATTACACAATGGGTGCACGCAGTACGTTTTACAAATCCACAACCAAACGACGAAGCGAGAAGAAGAAAGAGAGAAAAAGAATCCTACGTAACCCTGTGGCAAGAATCAACTTCTTATTTCTCCCCTTTAGCCCCTGGCATTTTTTACCTCTTGTTCGGCTATTTCATACTGTACATAATATATGTAATGGATGAATTTATTATTCGATTCGTCATGCAGAAATGAATTAGTCGAAGAAAGAAATGGAAGAGAATAATAACAACAACAGGAAAATATATACCTATATGAATATATATATATATAATCTACCAGTGTTGCAGCGCACACGTGGTGCGCGCGTTACTCTCGCTTTCGTCGCTATACATCCGGTTTTTCGCAGTGGATTCGTAGTACAAATGCATGCATGCGTATTCGCATTAACTATAGATATACATCGTGTGTGTATTATATTCATGAAATTCAATGTACGATCGTGCGCATGCGATTTCGGACAATTTTCCTGGCTTCGGTGGGTACTCTGTGCCTCTGTGCTTTTTTGAATTTTTGTCCGCGACTACGGTGCTACCGAGAGTTAAAGGGGAAGAGGCCAGGACAGGAGCGGAGTATGGTAGATTCGGGTAAGCTGAGAGAAGGATATTGTGACCCTCGTGAACTAATCCGGATTAAATACGGAACCTGGGCTATAAGGCTAGGTGACCTGTGAACATACACGGTATACGTGTGTGCCATCGTAAAGGCTGCGCACGTGAACGCCAGTATCCAGCTAGGACCATCTAGATACCCTTTTGATGGTCCTCGTGCCTACGCCTTGTTCACGCAAACGCTGATTCTCCTCCGTGAATCATACGCCATGCACCGTATGCTTATCGGACTCGTTAAAAAGCAAGTTTAAACGCTGCCTGTAACATTACTACCGGACCTCGCCTTGTTATAGAATAAAATTAGTTGGGTGCATCACTTTATATGAAGTTATATATTAAGTAAATCCGCACAATATTGTCTCTGATGGTCAGGACGCTCGGGGACCATCTTTTATCCTCGCAGCGCGAGCTCCCTGACTCCTCCCAACAGGCTACTGCGTAATACAGAAGCACTAGCACTAATACCAACAGTGTGTGACCTGGCTCAGGCTCATCCTTCAAACTCTAATTGAACGCCACTGGACATTTTGGGATAAACGTCCGACTCTCCGGTTTCTCGAGCGCGCGCGCGCGGAATCTCCGTTAGACCCCTTCATTCGCGTCTTATAGCAAACTCACGGTTAAACCGGATTTAGCGATTCCACACGGACAACAGGAAGATGAATCTTCTTGGCTATTTAAATCTGTCTATATAACATCTTCTGCAACGATTTGAGAAAAAAAAATCTTATTTTTAGAGCCACAGATATTCAATTTTAGGGTCACCGCGTAAGTAGGGCTCTCAGCAGCCTCTGAAACGCTTAGTACACGGAGACGCAAATCGTATATAGAATCAGTATAATAATTCTCGCTGAAGGTGACGTATTTCTATACAGAAATTTAAGTACAGTCAACCCAGTCCAAAAATTATCATAATCGATAGGATTTTTATATTTTAAACTCGGATTAGCTTCGACTTACCCTCATCATATGTGGGATAACGGATTAATATAACTTAGGACCCTTTTGAGGCATCGTGTGTCGTAAAGTACATCAGTGTGGAGTACAAGCCGAGTACGTACTTCGCGAGCCACCCCGTGTACAATCGTTGTACGGACAAGAGTGTATAGGACGTATCGTAAACGGGGAAGGGTGTCATGGAGTTAGTATTAGCTGAGTTGTGTGCGTTGGATTTGGGATTTAGGCGGCGGGCCACCGGCTCACGGTTCACACACGACCAATAATCCCGGGTTAATCCTCCTCGCACACAGAGAATAACGGATACACGACCACACGCGTACGACGAAACAATCCAAAGCTCACTCGTACGCATCCCTCTGTCTCCCTTGATCCACAAATACATGTGCACTCACAGGTATATAGACGCTCCGTCCGAAAACAAGCCAACTCGCGTATATCGTCAACCTGGCAGAGCGTATTCAGGAAAACACATGGGCTGTATAGTGCTTCCAATGAATCCCGATCAAACTCTGTATTCGCACAAAAGTATTGCTTTGCCACGATATACTTCTATATGTGTAAAAGATACGTGTGTCAAGTTTTTAGCGGTGTAAATATACATACACGGATACAAGTGCGTTCTGTACTCACACGTTTGAAAGATGTTGGATCGAAACACATAAAACGTGGATACTGAAGACCGAGGATGTGGAGGAGGAGGAGGAAGAGGAGAACTATGGGGTTATAACGACGATGAGCCCAGTCCGCCACTAAAGGATTTGGCTACTCCGGGACGCGGCTCTGACACGCACACGCACACCACACGCACACACCACACACACACATACACACATACGCACATGGACAACGCTTCCTGGCGTTCCCTCCAGATAATCCCACGACTACAGAGCCCGGATAATCCTCGTGCAGGGCCGCACGTACTCCCCCAGCGCTGTCGGAGCCAAACGTGGTGCATACGATCTTCCTCTCTCGCGCTATCTTTACCAGCGATACTTCCATCTCCTTCTCTCCCAGTTAACTCACCGCGCGATTCAAGTTACGCGAGATACGCCAGTGTGTGTCGGGTATTAAGTACAAAGGAAATGGGCAAGGGCGAATACGGGCAGAGGCAGATAGAAGGAGGGAGAAGGAACGACCGTCCCGGCAGGGAGAAAGGAAAGGGGAAGGAACGATATAGAGAAAGTGGTATAGGGGAGCCAAGAGCACACAAGGTTTAGAGACTAAGCGGCTCATCCATGGACGAGGCTTTACATCTCGTCCTGATATGCGATAGAGCCATTGCCTCTGTCGCTCTGATCCTCCTGACTGCCTTTGCAAAAGCTATCGAACCATGCATGCGCATGCTTTAGTAATGATGGGGCAGTGGGAAAAAAACCAAATGCGGATCAACGTTAAAAAAATTATTGAAAATTTAAGATACTCGGGTGAAATGTTTTTATGCGTAATCTTGTATATCAAATTTACGAGACAAGTATTATGTGAAAATTTACGTACTTTATTAACGTCTTTGGTAAACCGTACATTCATCGCGCATCATACTTGTACATAAAATACCAATCTACCAATTTATGGATAAAAACTTGCCACGCCAGTATATAAATATTCAAAATATAAGTTTTTACCCTCATGGTTGATAGTTATTTTCGATTTATTTACGACGTTTACGAATTTGACGATTGCTGTAATAATTTTGTCGACTTATCTCATCGTTTAAAGATAACAATTGTTGCCTTTTTTCATTTGTGAATAATAATTATTTGATCTATATCGATATTCTTGAAAGCGAATATGTGGAAGTATGCGTGAGAGATTTATAAATTTTATGGGATCATTCGAGTAATATTCCTCACAGCTACTTTTATACAGAGCAATTTTGTTTATACTTTCACCGCAAGCAATTTTAACTTAACTGGAATACAATTAATATCCAAATGTACGTAAATTGTCCTGTGGCGTACTGAATTATTTATAATCCTTTGACCACCGTGTACTTTGATTACTATTGTTCTACTGGCGTATCAAAACCGCAGCCATAATAAAAATAGCTACGAGTCATGTATATCAATTACATTCGAGTGAATCGTATTAATTGAATTATGAGTAATCGGAATGAGTCTTCTTGCCTGGGAATACCCACGATTAAAGGTAATTTCACGTGGACCACTACGATTTTATTTGTATATTAAAAGTTTCACGATATTAATGTAATGCGAGCTACTCGTTGATGCACTGTTTTGCATTAAGGATTATTTTCATTTAACAAGATGGTTTAATGGTAAACGTTGAATCAATTATAGATCAATCGACCCAGTATTGTTCAATGGATTTTTAAGCAATTTGATTGGTATTATTGAAAAGCCTCTGACTGTTACACTGTTAATACTTTCTTTTCTTTCATACGTAAGTTTGTAAGAAGAAATTGGAATTTCGTGGTGTACAATCGTACGGTGTTAGTGATAAATAATGTCAGTGTTACTTTTTAACACAATTTTGTATTTATTTTTATATCGACGATGTGATTAACATATTCGCGATAAATTGTAAATATCATGGTCAGGTTTAGATACAGCGGTTATAAGTGTAAGCTACAACGATGGTTTCGAATGGTGAAAAAGTAATCTGCAACGGTGTTAAATACACTCCGATGTGGTGTTAATTAATTACTAACGTCGTTGCGTCGTGTGATACGCGCGCCAATCTCACTCAGTGATTCGCAATCTTAAGATTGCCGAACCGTTCGCGTATTGATAATTTTTGCAGAAAAGAAATCGCATCCTGTTGTTTGTAACAACAATATAGATATTTATAACCATCAAAGAAATTGCACAGTATTTAGTTAATACTTTTTGTTACTGAGCAGTTTAAAGGCTGCGGACTAGAAAAATTAACGCTATAGGTACGTACGGAGTCTCAATCAAGGTAATTGGATAATATTTAATTCGACATTGACCGTTGTAACGAAATTTTTATAATTTATCATTCTGTAAAGATAATTTATTTCTTTATAAATTCATTCTTTCATCTAAATTTAATGTTGATACCGACACCGAACAAGTGTCTTCATCGGGGTAAAGACATTGACACAACACCGCTCATTCCATTCCTCGTGGAAACAGCGCGAATGATATGGATCTATATGTACACTTTTTGGTGTTGAATGGGGGTGAGCTTCGGTGTTGAATCGAACACCGTATGTTCAACAGTGTTCAACAACGTTCCAAAGTACCGTTGGATCTTTTCGGGGGCTTTCCAAAGTCCAGCTTCCCAGGATAACATGCGAGACCCGGTAGAACAAGCTCCTGAAATTTTCCCCGTTCGCTCGAGGGAAGATTTTTCCTGAAAAAGATGAACCCGGAAAGCCTGTTGCGTCGTGGGAAAGTAGGAGAAGCTCGGAAGTCTCTCACGAATTCTTATCGAGATATCGGTATATCGGAATGACCGATGACTCGCTGAAACATCAAAAATAAATTGATTGATGGAGTTTTGAAGAAAAGTGAGATCGGAGAGACACTCGGAAGAGGGATAATCGTGCCGCTTCTTGAGGATTTTGTCTTATCCCGGAAGAGAATTGGGATGATGAACGCTCAAGACAATCAGGCTCGCAGAACTTAACTGGAAGGACGAAATTTTCTATCGTATCCGCAATGAAAAGAAATCCTGGGTACTCGACAACTATCCTCTACGCTGACTGCCTGTTCCACGAGAACTTTTCGCATCCAAAGAAGTTGGTTCCCGAAGGATACTTCCCGATTCCCGTACTTTCACCATCTTATTTTGTCAAGATGCGCGCCTCCCGTTACAACACGTCCTTGGTATCGTGTCCTGTTTGCCTGATGCTCAAGGGTCAGCTTCTTCCCTTTTTTACCTTCACGAAAGCTTGTATCCAGATCTATGGTCACGAAAACCATTAGATCTTTGTAATACCGAAGAACATGTGAATTCGCGGAGCGTCAAGCTCTTCTAGTGGTCGGAAATAAGGCCTGAAGGACCAGGAGCGAATAGCACGATCACAGTGTTTCAGGATCTCTATGGTTGTAATGGGGACATTCATGGTTATCAAGGTTTTTCTTTGATAAAACAATTTCAAAATTGTGTCTATAATTACGTACGTTCAAAAAGTAATTCAAGTTAAAATAGTAATTATAATTATTTATACAAAGATATTTGTCAATCGGAAAAGATTTTAGTTCCATAAATTTTAATTGTACTTTTTTTTTTCTTATATTCGTTTGCACGAATTATTCAAGAATTTATTTTTAAAAAAACAAGTTATAACGACGAATTAAAAATTTTCCATTTTTCTTCAATTTTATCGAAAGTCTCCCGACTCTCTGTTGTACTTCGTGCACATTGAACCGGCTAGTGGTAGATGTCTCGAGTACCGATCGATCTTTCCTTGATAATTTGTAGGCCTACCAGACGTCTCGGATACCAGGAGAACAGGTACCGAGCAAGTGGCGCGACGTCGTCCTTGCGGTTCGGAGCTGGACAACGAAGCAGCGGTGATGGTGGGGAAAGCCACTCGTGCGGTGTATCGCGTAGTCACGAGAGACAGCTGAAGCACATTCAGTGGCGAACAACCCTAACTTGCCGGAAATATGTAAATGAGGTCCTTTGTTCGATACCTGCCGGCTTATTTTTGCGGCAAGGGTAGCATGAGTGTAAAGCAGGTCGGTTGAGAGACTGTTCGCCAGTGAAATACCTAGTTCGAACCAACGAAATATGCCCCGTGACCCAAATAAGGGCTTTTGTAGGACCCCGGCGACTAGGAGAACATGAACTCGAATGATTAGTCCTGTGCGGGATACGAGTGTACGCACCACTCACGCAATCATCCCGCGTCAATCCCCTAGGATTCTGGAACAGGGTCCCACGGGATATGCTTCCTCGCACGCATTCGCATGTTATCCTGCTAGTTATTTACGCACGTGGAGCGTAAAAACTCCGCAGGAATGAGAAAGAATGCGAAGATGTGATAATCCGATACTCGAAGAAAATTAAGGACACAAACATTATTACGAGTGCAATCTTTTATCTTGTAATAAAAATACTTTACAGCGTTTATTCAACGAGTTGGAGAAAATATTCAAACTGATATAAATTGGGATATGAAAACTATAGAATTTCGATATCTCAATGATAACCTTTCAAATCGATAAACAATAAACGAGTCAAGTTTTATAAAAACTTTATCCAACGAAAGGACACGATTATATAAAAAAAAAAGTGTGGTTGCTTATATCTCACAGTCACACAGTAACATCAAATGTTATATGTTCTCCTAGTTTCGGAGTAAACAACCCTCGGTCGTTTGGTCGATCTCCGGTCATGTGATTCGAGCTCCGTTATCTTTCCCCGGAGTCACTGGAAGAATCCTTTTTCTTTTCTCATGGTTTGTAACAGGCAACGAAGAGTCGGAAAGGTTGCACCGCGAGTAACGCTCGCAATTTCCGGTTCGTACGTTAAATAATTTGATGTATACCTGGAGCGTACCTTATTGGTACTTCTGCAATAGGGGTAGCTAGATGCTTTCGTATATTACTCTCTCCTGTCTACCCCGTTGATTCTGTTCTCCTGGGACGGAGAGGTCACACAGTAGCCTTATCCACATTCTCATGGGGGTTTGTACTAACCCTGAGCATTTGGACTTATCCCTGAACCACCCCCTAACCGGAATCACCTCCACCGTAGGTGATACGATATCTCCATCGACTCGAACAAACGTTTGTCGCTCCTGTACCCTTTAACCGGTAGCGACTTACATTGTCCTAGTGGATTCTCGGATCAGGGTCGTTAATGCGCGGGCGCCTGACACGCCAGACTCTGCCACGGGCGATTTAGAGGGGATATACGCACGATTCGATACCAGGCGATCATAAGGACGAAGGACGAAGGACAAAACAGGAATATTCGCTCACAATTAGATTGTCGTAGGTCATAGATCAACTGTGAAACTCATCGTATTGTTTTTCTTTTGTACCAACTAATTTATTTAACATATTGCATTAACTACGAAAATAGTAATCTTTTCTGTAAATAATAGTTATAATAAAATAATAGTTATTGTCTCATTTGACAAGTACTATTGCCCATTATTTAGACAATTCTGTTTATCGATTAACATGGGAATAATAATGAAAATTTTACAAATCTTCATCAAACAGCGGTTCGTTTAAACATTTTTTTACATTTAGTATTCGATACAAATATTTGTTGTGCCTATAACTTTCCGAGGAATCGAGTCGATGCTTCTTGCTGTTAGATTTCAATCGGTTTGTGTACAACCAAACCACGAATAATTATCGAATAATAGTAAACATCTGTTATCTGTGAATGTAAAATGAAATATACGTCATCAGCGTATACACCATAAGTAATACAGTTTTACTAATTTATTATATTTGATATATTTTATAATGATAAACGTAACTAGTAAGCTTGTCTATAGTTCGATAAGTGTCCACAGTGGTCGTTTATGTTTTACAATTTGTCAAAAATGCAATTAGTACACTGAAAGAAAAAAAAATGCTACTGGCAACGATTGAAAAGTACCAATTATTAGTTGTTACTCCGTGCGACTATGTTTAAAGTTGTAATAACAATATTTAAATGGTTTAACTTTATAAAGACAACTATAAAAATAGTCCCATTGGCTAATAATTAGTAGTCGTCACTCAATATTTTCTAGAACTACCGCGATTTCTCCGAGTGTAATTAATCCGAATAAGTGATTTCCATTTTTTTTCTCTCTGTAATAAGATATTTACAGATTATCAGGAATAACATTTCTTTAGCAGATTTCACTGTATGATTTATTTAATTATAATTTATCGCGGTGCAGAGAATCATTATTTCTTTACTGTTTACCCGTTTGTAGTCCTCGTTTGTTCACACTTCAGTAATATTGCATTTTACATTATTAATATCGCGCAGTATTGTTGATTACAATTCGAGTCGGTTGAACTAACGCACGGATCCTTAGAGGACCATAGACCTTCCAGGATCTTGATACAAACCAATGAACAGAAATCGTCCTGTGATACGTCGGAAACGCTTCCTTCGTTCCTGATAAGAGTACCCCCTGAACTCAGCTGAAATCTAAGATACGTGACCACCTATGAAGTTTTAGCAGTAACGTAGGTCGGTTATCAACACAGGTTTCGCTCTTGCTTCCAAGTTGTTCATTCAACACGCCCACAACCCGGAACCCTCGTTTCCAATAGTTCGGGGGAGTTGGAGAACGCGTAGGAATCTTGAGAGCTACAAATATACAACAATATCGATAGGACCCTTCCACCTACTATGTCCCTGATACGAAAAACCACTCGAAAGCAACCCAAATCCCGAAGCGGATGGTCCTGAGGCAGAGTCCGCCCCTTGGATCACGAAAGGTCCTGACGATCGCAACGTATATGGTACATATATATATATATGTTAGTTTATGCGCGCGACGGTAGCCTGCATCGACTCCTTTTATGCTTTCCTGCTGACTCAAGGATTCGCTTATCCTTACAAGTCCGCCAAAGAGTCCTGGTATACGTGAATGAAGCCGAAATCGCTCAGGAGCTTACACGATTCATCTGCCTCCTTCCGTCCGCTAAAAACCTAACTAAAAAAGTATGAATCGTATCCTTATAGCGTGCAGGCTAGATTTATATTAATTTATTTTTCGTTTTTAATAATATTATCATCTTGGCTAATGAATAAATACGCAAATTTTCATTACAGTCATTGATTTTCGGAAAATTAATCATTCGTTCCATTTTTGTCCCTTTATGAAAAATTATTCTGCAGTCGAAATATGTTTACAAACAGTCTTGTTAATTGAATCCTCTATTTTCTTTAATCCAAATTTGGTTATTGATTTCGAGGGGACGACGGCAAACTTCCAAATATTTCGTTTCAATAATTAATCGCTTATTTCAATATTTGTCTCGTTATTGATGTAAATTCGGAGAAGCTCATCACGTACCATATATCGTAATATTACTATAAAGCGAGTTATAAAAAAAAAAAAAAAAAAAACGATCAATGGACAGGGCAGAAGCCGAAATCGTTATAGTTTGGTATACCGTACGAGAGGCGTGTGTCCCCTCTCGGAGATTTCTCTCGTTCAGTTCAGCTCTCGCGCCTGTGGCTAAGCCTATATCGTGTTGCGCAAAAGAATCAGGATCTCGGCTCAATCCCTAATCCTCGAAGCGGTTGTACCAAATGCAGGAGCGAGCGAGAGAAAACATCGGGTGCGCCGGCGGCTACGGAATTAATCCGAGATTAAAATACGTATAGCCGTACTTATGCGCGAGCCCGGGGTCTATGCGTGTGCGGATTTGCGAAGCGCATTTGCGCTTGTATATAATATTGTGTGTGGCTTCGTCCATAGAGAGATATATCGTTTCTATATGTAGCCAGAGTTACCACCTATATGCAGCGGATATATTCAGCAATCTATATTCACACGCGAAAGATAATAAAAATAAAAGCAAAAGAAAATTGCGTTGGCGGACGGTTAGAGCGGGTGGAAGAACTTGATCCTAATAACTCGATCCTAGTAATGCCGAAAGGCGGCACCAGTTCCTTTCTCACCCTTTTTATCTTTATTTCAATTGAGGGTATCGCTTGAATCACTGTTTTTTCGAACTAAGAAACAAAAACGATAAAATCGGTTTGAAAAGTAACAAATTTGAATAAATTTTTTAGCAATCTGCGAGACATTTTTTTATTACGAAGAGAGAATTAACATTTTTATTAATAAACCTTTTGTTAATCATTACTTTGTATGTGGAAACTCGTATTAAATTAACTTTAACCTTATTATTCGATATAATCGGTAAATTAATAATCTCGGGATAGAGCACTTGCGGCTGATGGCTCATTAACAATATTTATACATTCACTATTGTAACGCATATGTCATTAGATATGTCCTCGACACAGTATCATGAATTGCCGATATAATTATATTTACTATTAGAACTCAATGTTCCAACGATCAGACTTTTGTCATGAACAAAAAATTCCATTGGACACTCGATAAGCAGCGAATAAATATATTTTCTGCGATGTTCAACGAGTAAAGAAAAATAGAAAAATACATTTAAAAAAAAATTAATTTTATAACTGGTTCGCTATAGCGATAGCATTGACTCTTAGGTTATTTTTCATGCGCTTAGGCACGTTCCGTCCTGACAATTTTGGGGCGGTTGATCAGACTCCGAGTTGACGAGTAAGTTAAAATTTATAAGTTACGATCATGAGAATTAATCCTCGCTGGGGGTGTAAGCACGAGCGCGAGAGCGAAAGACGAGTCTAGTCAAAGTAGAGTCGTGTTGGATGACAGTGACGAGACGCAACGAGGGTCGAGGACCCTCGTTCGAGAAGATAAGAAGAAGAAGAAGAAGAAGAAGGGGGTAGAGGGTGAAAAGCCGCGACGTCGCTCAAGGTCCTGCGCGATGTACCCACGAAAGAGGGGACATTGCGGGGAAAATGTAGAAAAAAAATTATATAAAAAGGCAGCTTATCCGTTGATCCAGGATTTATTTAACTATATCCAAGGGTCCGGGCTTATCCCGAGGGAGGCTTTGCCGAACGATCTCTCGCTACCCCGCACGAGAGAGACTAAATGAGGAGAGGAGGAGTATTGATTTTTAGTTCATGGACTAAAGCATAGTTCGACGCACGGTGTACGCGCTTCACTCGATCCATCGTCGTGTTTTTCTCTTTCACTCATCCCTGTCACGTACAAGTCCGTTTTATTCTCCCAATTTTACGACACGAACCAATGGTTTTCCAACGTACTCGTGTAAAAAAAAAATGTCTGTGCGATAGAGCGATGACTGATCTATCGATTGAGTCTACGTTGAGTGCCCTATACCGAACAATTCTAAACTTCAATGTGGACTTGGAAAATGACATTAGAATATACGGAGAGAAATATCTATTAAAAATCATTATATAACCAAGTGTAAGACTGTCATAAGTAATACATTTATAACCGTTGATAAATCTATTATTCCATAGAATTATTATACAATATATTATAGTACATATATACAATATATTATAGTACATTTTATGTAGACATATAGGATAATAGTGCAGTACGTACTTTCTATAAACTTAATTGATATAACTGTTACAACCTTGTGAAATACTCGTAGCTTTATTCCCATGCAACCATCTGCATTGTTAAATACGCTTCAGACGATGATTTTGATCGCGTAAATAAATACATTTTATTTGTCCAAACAATTAATAAGTTTGCGCAACCGATTTATTTCTTGGCCTAAAAAAATTAATCGCATGAAGCGTATTATTTAACCACGCGGTTGATTGCAACAATCAATCATTTCTAACCGTACAAATAAAAAAAAATTTAATTCCTCGACGCATACCTATTCTATAGCCATGATAAGAAAATGCAGTAGAATGTAATGATAGAAAAAAAACGAAAAACTAGCGACAAATGGATAAAATGGAGGCCAAAAGTGATCGATCGATTTGTTCTGTCGACATAAAGTTGATCCGTCGATCAAAGTGTCACTAATCAGTTTTCGCTCTTCGTTAAACCCAAACAAACAATTATTATTTCAAATAGTATCTACGCATTCCCCCTTAATGCTTGCGCTCTTGAGCGTACTCGTGCGATTCATCGTACTAATCATTCTGCGAAACAATCTCGTAACAATTGTTCACGAACGAAAGAATGGGTGCGAGCCATCTTCACGATTCGATGAACGCTTTCCGCAAGCAACCTTGTAAATGAGAGGCAGCGTCCGCAACATCGATGTAGACAATTACGAGCGTGTGTCACTGAACTTGATATAATTTTCTTAGTGTCACGCGGGGAAGCGTAGAATTTAAAGACGCTCAACGTTCGAAGTGCATTCATCGTCTACACAAATACAGAGATAAACCGAGTAATATAAAAAAAGATAGAAGAACGATCGATGGAGGCAAATCCGAAATCTTGTGCGAGCAATATACGAGATCGCCCGCGTGGCTCGGTCTCTGTTACACTTTCACTCGTGCAGCACAAGATCACGAAAGTAAACGAACGCACACATAGGGGTTGATATAAAAAGCGAGCGAGTTATGCACATACTAGCAGGCATTTACGGCATTGGCATATACCGGTTATCTTCACGGGTCAGCGCTAACCGCACGCTCTTAATCTTTAGCTGGTGCAGTGCAAGAGCAGAAGCCGAAGTAGCAGTAGTAGAAGAAGACTATGAAGAAGGGTCTCGACGCGCTGGCTTATCTTTATCTGCAGTCTTCCGACCGAGAAAGAAGCATCGAAGAGGCGGGGGATCGTGTTATTTAGTGCGTGTGAGAAATATTAAGATAGAAAATATAACGAGGGTTAATGCAGAGGGGATGCGCGGGGTTGTCGATACCCGGACATCCACCGAAGAGTTCGAGAACCACGAATTGTGAGGATAGATTCGCTATATGTTATGGGGTGAAGCCGTCATCTCGGCTTAATAACCGTGAACCTACTCGTATTATACCACAAATCTAACGGATTATTATCAATAAAACAAAAAGTAAAGAGCCGCGGGTACTGCAATCGGTTTTGTACTCGTCACACATCGGCACAGGCTAATCTCCCTGGCGAGTGCGCGTTCATTCAATCTCCTCAATGAGTCTTGAATGAGAAAAGTGACATCGTTACTGATTCTTCTATCATCCTTTCATTTCTGGATAACAAAATCGAAAGAGGGAATCTACTCTATTATTGAATACTGCAACGGAATAACAAATTTTTATAATTTTTAATGAATTCGTTGAAAAAATAAAAATTATTTTTTATAAGATCATTATTTAATATTTGTTCAACTTTTCGATTGATTGAATACAAAGTATGCTTTAAAATTAGTTAAATATGGTGGACTATACGTGAATTGTCAAGAAAAATTTTCCGCAAAAAAATAATTCAAGAAACCAAAAAATGGAATTGTTAAATTTTTTTTTTTTAAATAACGTGTAAGATTATCCGAGTGAACAACAGAAAAAGTACTTTTTATCATCTCCTGAATAATGGTTGCTCAAAAGTAACAATTTTTTGCATTTAAACTGTTTTTTTGTCGATCGTTATAAAGAAGTCATTTTCATGTTTGCTATTTATGATCTTAGTTTGTTCTAAACGGGACTCCAATATTTTTGTTTGTGATCGTTGTAATAATTTTTATCAACGTATATGTATTCCAAACTTAGAATATCAATCGTTGCTCGGTAAAACAAATCGTTTAGTATTTTTTATAGTTCCATCAGATCGTTGAAGTAAAATTCAATAAAATTAAATTTACCGTAATTTCCGATATAAATTAATTTTAACGAAAAAAAAAATGCGTCTTTTCTCTTCACGTAAACTTAACATTTAAAAAAGTTTCAATGATTCAACAATACGATGTTTAAAAAACGTCGAATCATGCCGATTTAGCCTAGAATCGTTTATATGCAAAATAATAATTGCAAACTTCGCCAGAACCAGTCCAGCTAAAATACACGCTACAACGTATAATCCTTTCTTTTTCTCTTTTGTCTGGAAATTCAGATAAAAAGAACAGATAACAGATACAAAAATAGGAAAAGCTGCGAAGCGTTGATTCCAACACGAGCTATGGCGCACTCGCACTCCCGGAGATCGAAAAGATTCGCGCTCGAAAGCTCCAGAGTACAGTATCAGCGTTCACTCGGTACCTGCCCTAGACGCAAGTACACGAGCCGTGTAAATCGTATTACGGATTATTACAGATCAAAAATATCCCCCGAGGATAATCCTCGGAGTTTGCGTCACTGTGAGTGTAGCATTAACTCACGTTCGTGTGTGCTTATATCTATGCGCGCGTGCATATAAAGAGATATACAATACTATTAAAATATGAGTTATCATTAAGCTGGTACACTCGTGCGTATACTACCATAATTCCATATTTATACAAATGTACATAGTCTATGTAATACAAAATAGTGTATACTATTACATTGATATATACATTAACGTTCGTAAATCCAGAACGTTACTACGTTCGAACTGAAAATTTTTTAAAAATTTCCACTACGTGCGAAAAATATGCCTCATATTTTCTTTACTTTCTCATCACGTACGAAGTATGTACAATGAAAAGTAATGTAAAAAAAAATATTTTATTGTCGATTTACCTTTTAAATATATGTTTTAAGTATCATAAAGTTTGTAAAGAAAAAAAGTTTCAATTGTTTCTGTCAATCTATCTGTTTGTATAACAAATTAATAATGTTGAAAGGAAGAATGTGACAAATTCACTGAATTGTTTATTAAATTTCTTTTTTCGTCCAGAGTTTTCCAATTTTTATAAAGGTTACACTTCTTCTTAATATTTTAGATTTTTTTATGCATCTGGATTTTCGTAAATACTGATAAAAATTGATATTTAAAAAATTATAATTCTCGTTAGAAACAATTAATATAAATTTTTTCAAATGTGTACAATTGAGAGATTGTTGCAATTTATGTACATGCAATAATATATCTTATGATACGAGTACTAACGTTTAATGAGGCAATTTTTAGGATAAGAATTTGTTAAGAAAGTTGCGTTACACAAAATTATACGAAACCGTGACGAGGAGCACTGTAAACCCTTTCCAAGGGAACCCTTTCTCCTTTCATTCTTCGTCTCGGTATACAGAATTTTCATTGTACATACATAATGGCAGTCCCTTGCGTCAATGCGATATTTTAAGGCTCTTAAACATAAATATGAATGTTCCGGTGGATGCTGCTGCTGGACTCGAGTTCCAAATGATGTTCAGCACGTTCTATCAGAAGTTGAAGTACGTCTTCCCCCTATTTTGCACTTCTCACCCTTACGTCGTTCACTCCCTTTAAAGACGTGGTCATGGTGTATTTTTAATAGGATTTAGTACAAAACAATTTCTTCGATACACGTTAATATGATTATACGCTACCTACTCATACTTTCTTCGAGTAGAAAGCGACTCAAAATTATATAAATATCTCTTTATCGAGCCTTACATCGTTTTGCTAACATTTCGCTTGCATAAAACAAAGAAAGTTATTCGAATGTTACTTAACCTCTTATTCTTAGATACATTTAAGTAATAATGTGACCGGACGATGTACCAAACTGCTTCTGATAAAACGTTTAATTCTACAACTTGAACTTGAAATAAAAAATTGAAATAAAACTCTCGACTGAAAAAAAAAGTTAAAAGAAAAAATTATAAAAATTATACGTTTTGTAGATACGAACGGAAGCAGATCAACGCCGATGATCCCAACAAAAAGGCAATCGTTTGTAAAATATTGAAACATTTGAATCAGGATTTTTCGTATACGTAAACACGTTGGTTGTAAAATCACCGTGAGACACAACCGGGAGGCAACGAGCCTCGTAAAAGAGAAAAGAAACTTGATGGACTAAGAAAGAGAGGAAGGTAGATCGCTCGCAAGCGCAATCCTATTTCTTTCTTATGCAAAATCACGGGGCGAGCGTGTAGCGTGTTAGGGGATTAAAAGTCTGCTCGCTCTGCATACTAGCGTTGTATATAACTGCTACAGTATGTGCGCGCATATACAATCCTGCGTTATAGCGAAGCACAGTGTAGTACGCATACCAAGGAGAGGGTCAGCCGAAGGCTTAAGGCTACTAACAAGATTAGCCTAAGACGTCGAGTCCGCATACCCCGAGGATTACATATTATGTATTCACCCGATGTGTAAGTATTGAGAGATCTAGTTCTCGAACGGGCCAAGGCGTCGGCCGCCACGTGAGAAGATCGAATGCCTCCGTCTTGCTCATCTCCTACCGCTGTGTTATAATAAATCTACGTCGAATTCAAAGTTTTATCGTATCAAAGAAGGCTTCTTACCTTCCGATGCTGTCTTAAGGAACCAAAAATAATTAAAAGAAAAAAAAAGAACTCAAGTTCAATACCCGGACACTATGTATTCGGAATACATTGTAAAGCAATAACGTTAATCTTATATTATACGCAGCATTGTTAAAAAAAAAAAGTGGAGTGCATGGAGAAAGCACGAAAGATAGGCAGTGGAGATGAGGCTAAGAAAAAAAAAGAGAAAGAGCGAGGGAAAAGGAGCAGTGCGAAGAGCCAAGGGGGAGCTCTTATCTCCCGGTTGACTGGTACTCTATTTCGAGTTGAGATACGAGCGAGAAAGAAAGAAAGAGAGAAAGAGAAACTGACTTGCAACCACGGAGCATGGGTTTTAATGTCTTTTCTCGTGTTTTGATTAAGAGGCAACCACCTAACCAAGACGGAATGGGGGACACCGCGGGAGTGAGTGCGCTCGCCACAGACATGGAGAAAGAGGATAAGATACCAGCGGCAGAAACAGCGGCAAACGCTTGCTTTGAGTAATTGTCGACTTACGGGCGTCGGATCGTCAAAAGCTGCTCGTACTCTCGTACTTTTTGACGCTGCCGACTTCTCGCCTTCTCTTCGAGCGCACCAAAAATTCAGATAAGCCGCACTGTGCGACGCTCGTCCGGGAGACGAACGTATTAGAACTTTCCGAGGTGTTGACGATTAGAGTCTTTACGGTTACCTTGATAATACTTGAGCCTGGTAACTAATACATCTCATCGTCTAGTTCATTCCTATGTCGATAAAGAATACCGTGCAATCGTTGTCGTTTACAATCACCGCTCAGTGTCCTTGAAAATAACATTTTTTAATATTAATTCTCTACTTTTTCTTATAACCACGAAATATTTAAGGAGGGTTGATCGGGTAGAGAAAAATGCACATTATAAACTAAAATCCGTGTAACGTTTTCTTCATTACTGGAGAAACGTGTCTGAATTATTTGAAAATTTTCACCTACACCGTTGACATAAAATTCCACTATGTTATTAGACTCTTTCAATATCCGTTCGTATGGCCTTTTTGTAAATTGCGTGTTTCGCTCCGTCGTAACTCTGATAAAAATGTAGAGTTGAAAATAAAAGAATAATATTTCAAAAACGCGCAGATGAATAGAGCCGTATAACGACAATAAGATCGATTGTGTATTTAGTTTATGAAATAGCTAGAGCACATGTGAAAAGAATCTTCCAGCTTTTGTCTCGGCACGCTCGGGATTCCGCACAGCGGATGACGCTCCCGCACTACCTGCCCCGCACCAAGTGCAACACCAGGTCTATCCCCCCCGCGAGCCTGGTGCTTCGCCCTCCTTAAGCTGAACAAATTGTAAGATTGAAAAAAATAATAATTTTCGACGTTCAGATCGTAAAAAAAATTTTTTTTTTGTCATATACCTAAGAGAAAACTTAGAAAATTAGATAAAAATGTGGAATATTAAAAAATGTATAAATTCGATGACGCGATACTACAGAGTATACGCCAAGAATACTGTGAAGCAACGTGTGGAGGAGGAGAGAAGGCATAAGCAGAGATCCGATGTGGTACGAGTAAGTGGTGGTTTTCGTAAGGGGGATGCTCTGATGCGATTTCACGCTGGATTTGCCTAAGATCTCCGCTAAGGAGCCCTTTAACCCCCTTGCCCCCCTATCCGCACGCTCCCTGCGTCGCTGGTGGTACCCGCGGGGCCGAGGAGTGCGAGCTCGCTCGCTCGCCTACCGAACAGCCACCAGCTCTTCGTGGAAGCCCTCTCTCGAAGATCCTCGTCTTTTCGTGTGGCTATCCTACACCAGCGCATTCTCAACCCCTTTCTTACCTACCGATGGAACCTGGCCGGAAGATTACTTCAGTCTTGGCTCTGCGGTCGAGAAATTGCTAAAACCTCAAAATAATCTTGACGCTCACGACGTAATAATCGATTAAAAATGTTTTTTCGATTAAATGACTTATCAAGAAAAAAATAAGATAAATAAAATAGTGGATAACACAGCTTTTTACGTTTAACTGGAAAGGAGATAGTAACAGAGCATCTTTCATTTTTCTCTTGTCCTAAGGGTCAACCACACTGAAATCCCTAATGGATTATATGCCTTCGCTCGGTATGCGCGCTCGTTTTACGTAAGATTTCACATGCTGCTGAGGGTTGCGCGCTCTAGGGTGGTGTACGTGTATGTGGATATGTATCCGTGTCCGTGAACACATGCGTACCCCGGCGATTGGAGAGCTAAGGCTAACGCGTAGTCCAGTCTTGAGCCCTGGGGGTCACCCTTGGGATTACTACGTCATGCCACAGAGAGAACACGATTTTCATGAAGGGAGGGAGAGATAGAAGCAGAACCAGCACCGGAAGGATCGACCATCGCTCTTAGCTTCCGTACAGATTATACGGTAGACCTTCGAAGAGATCATTGTAACCGTTTTAATAGAATTCGAGTGAATTGTATCAGCATTTTTAATTAATTTTTATCGACAGGATTTTATTAAAAATTCCGTACATTAATATTTCGTATATACCGATATTAAATCGAGCTCCGAAGATCCTCGTCAAATGATTTGACGATGTCACTCCCTCGTTACGCTGCAGCAGCAATAACTCGTTACCGAAAATCCTAAATTAAGCTCCTTAACCAAGAAATTTACGAGACGTTTCTCTTTCCAACGTGCGTAGACGAAGATCGGTAGTGCAGGCGGCACCTTCGGCAGTAACCCTTCTTCCCTTAGCGCCTCTCACTCCGCTGGAGCAGTTTAGCAAAGTAATTTTAATCTCCGAGCACGCATAGACGCATGGGACCCGCGAAGAACACTCGAAGGCTGTTTCACTCTCTCTTACTCATAAACATGGACAAACCATACAACTTTCAACCCTCCTTCCCAGCGTTTTCAACGTCTCACGTACACACAAATGCAGCATACGTGCGGACATATCTAGCTCCGCGAGACTTATTCCGCGAGGTATAAGTGAACTAGTTGGAGGGTTCGAGGTACAGTAAAATGTGTACATTCTGTATCGTAGTATAGAGTTCGGTATACAATGTTACAGTCTGCTATACGACACGTGATACAGTTGCCACGCGGGCTCGTTCACTCGTCTCTTCGGTACCTTCTCTCTTGTCTTATTCTCCACCTTGTATAAGAGCTTATTCCCTAAGCGTCTTAGGCCAAGTTTTAACCCTTCCTTCCAACCCGACATAGACATATACCTACATAATAGTGTACTGGTAACGCAAAAGTGCACGTCAGAAGCGTTTGATCCACTAAAATCTTTGTTTATCAACGTTTTTTAGTCTCTCGCCGATCTATCGATCTGCAACTTAATTCTAATGACAATAAGTTGATTTAGGAGGTGTACCGGTGCGGGGTTTTTTCTTTGCTTCTGTTGATCAGTGAGTCTGAGGTACGACAGTTGCGTCTATATATCTTCAGAAAGAAAAAAAACACAGAACGATTCTCGCGTGTTACGACGCGAGACTGTATCCTCGCGTGCATTCTAAGCCGATGGCTCTCGGCTCACCATCCCTCTTGTACTCTCTCTCTCTCTCTCTCTCTCTTTAGCTCCTGCACATATGTACGCCAAACGTGCAAGAGCGCGTGTTTCAACTCGGAGGTAGACGAAAGCACTAGATAAGATATAATGAGATAACCTACCGGGGCTTATAAGATCACCGGCCACGCGACGAAACCTTCCAAATCCAAGAGAGTTAGCTTTAGCTAGTTTTGCTTTAACGAAACCATCGACAGGATCACGCTATTACTCACATATATCGACTGTTCTGTACCAATATCAATGCTGTTTCAATGTTCTATTAAAATTAATTATAAAACACTTAATTAAATAATAATAAGGCAAAAGTAATTAAATTGATTGGCTACAGAACTATCGTCATAATTTTAACTCATCGATCGACGACAGACATCGTGTCATTCGGTAAATCATAATTCATAACAAGTATTTTTAAAAGGAGTGAATCGTGATGCGAGTCTCTCGGCTTTTGCGCGATATCTGGTGCTCGTTAACAAGAGGAAAGTACGAGCGCCCGGAGGAGGTTCAGACTCAAGTACGAGAGAGCACGATACCATTGCTGGTCGGTAGCGCGCTGTGATGGAGCAAGAGTTACGCGGGGTCGCGCGGAGGGTTCGCTCGCTCGTAGATAAAGTCTTCGAAAGAGTTGGACCCTTATCTGCGAAGGCCGACATCCGCCGGATCAGCTTCAGATACTAAAACGCCCACACTTTCCTTCTCTCCCTTGGTCTCACCGAGCGCTTAGGATAAGTTGCGCTCAACGGAAATGAGTTAATAGAACTCTCGAACGAGTTTTCTAACGACGAGTTGAATTCAATTAAATTTTTCGATTTAATTAAATCTAAAAAGTATTTTCGCATTTGCTTTTTTTTTTTGTTCTGAGAATTATCAATTCGTATCTTTGTAAATTATGAGTTTGTACGCGTGGTGGAGTATTGTTCTACTCCAGTGAAATTTTTGTTGTTGTTAAAATCCGTAGAATGAGTTGGATCGGGTTTTACAAGAAAATTAACGAGGAAAACCCAATTGGTGGGGATGTGTTTGGCTAGCACAGCAATACGCTCGTCTATTGTCTTGGATGACACGGATCGTTGAGAGTTATCGAGAAGAATCGGAGAAGAGAAACCTTAGGACCTATAAATAATCCCCCGTACTGCTTCGCCTACATTCCATGTCCTCGTCACTTCTCGCGGTAGTTCCTCAACGTCGTCGTCGTCGTTGTCGTCGTCTCATTACACCGAGGCATTATATACTTAGAGTAACCATATGTATGTATGTATGTGTGTATGTATGTATGTATATATGTATGTATACTCAAAGCCAAAACGACCGGATCGAGATAACGATAACGTTCTCGACAACTGCAGCACGCTGCAAGCTCAACACTATGTTATATACCACACAATATGCAAGCTCCACATTATAATGTATCACGCAGTATAATTATAGCAGCCCGGTCTGCATTTCATTCAGCTCGACAAGTTATAATCTTGAAAATGTGATTGCGAGAGGACGAGAAACATTTTTTTTTTTTTAATTGAAAGTCACTGAGAGAGAATCGGAGGGTTGGCAATTCCCTTGAAAATTATCTCACTTTCTACCGTTTCTATATCTTACAGCCATTAAGTCGAAATCCCAGTGGCAAAGTATAGAAAAGAGGAAGCAGAAGAAGAAAGAGGGATGCGGTGGGATGAGAGTTTGCGGTGTCGAAAAATATGCTCAAACTTTTTATCTTGTATCATCACTGCTGGTGCGTGCAGGGGCACTGAACCAGCGTGCGACATCGAGCGTTGAATCTCGCTTCGCTAATTTATCGAGGGCTGCCAGAGCTGAGTATTTCGGCTTCGCGCTCGGTTAAACTCTATTTGAATGAGAGAATAAGTTTTCACTCTTCCGTAGTATACGCGGGGCGAATGATTCCATGGTACTTATTGTTGAGGGATCGATCGGGAAGCGAGCGAGGGGTGAGGGGGGAATGAGAGATACAGGATTGAGACGAGTAATGTGTTTATTTCGTGGGAGCAGGAGGCGAGATTGAGATGAAGATGTAAAAGAAGGGACAACGATGAGCCAAAATGAGGCGGAAGTAAAGGACAGAAAATTTCAACGGCAACGAAGGAAGAAAAAGCGGAACAAGGGAAGAGGGGCTGCTCGCTATCCTACTCGGCAGAAGTAGCACTGGAGTAAAAGGGGATGATAGCCAGGATTTTACGTCTTCCAGGGATGGCTACTGACATTGGTCGCTCTTTCGCTTCTCACATTTCGAGCTCTTCCGAGGAGGCTTATCTTTCGACGTGCACTGTCAAAGACGAAAAAGCGGTTCTGACGCTTCCGCGCGGTGTTTCCGCCACGGGCCGAGTTACGTTGCGGCTCTCCCGGGCGAGGAAGATAACGGAAGTCTGATACGGTGTGTCGCTTTTCTGACCTACAGTACCCGAAATGAGAAATGTCTCTGCTGTATTCTTGTCTTGATACTTCATATTCTTCTCATATCATTTTCAAATATTTACGATTCCCCATATTAATTAGGTTAAATGGAAATATTTTCATATAAGACATTGTTTTTAATGCATATTGGATATATTTTATCATATCGATAAGATTACGAATTTTGCTAGGCCATCTCTATCGATAATTGTCACAACCGCAATTTTCCAGAATAATAATTCAGCGATAAGCTCCTAGCGCTGATGAGACGCTCCGCTGTATGGTAACGAGTCATAAACAGACTACGTAACGCAGCGACTGAGATGAGGGATCGGAGATCGCGCGATGTAAACCTATAGGAGAAGGCATAGAGCACAGGGAGTATAGCGCAAGAGATCTAAAGTCTAAACCCGGTGGTTCGAAGGAGGTGGCGTTAGGGTGAAAAGGGGTGGTGAGTCTGGCACGGCCTGCTGATCCCGACACAAAGACGCCATGGACCGTCTCTTAATGAAAACTATACGTCCCTGGATTAAGGTAGCCACCGGTCAGCAGCTCTATCTCTGATAAGAGGAGCAGAGATGGAGAGGAGCGGAGGCTACGACGTCGAAGGCCGAAGGGGACCGCTCTTTGGCTCTCCCCCCTTAATTCTCCTAGAGAACCCATCTTACACTCGAACCACCGTGAACCGGGTCCTGCCAACGGTTTGAACTATACCGGTAGATACGCTCTATGAAGTCCGAGCTTTCTCGGTACTCCCTTCGCTCCTACCTCTACCACAGAAGTTCAGGCATTAATACCTAATATCGTGGCACGACGTAAATCCTTTGTTGGCCATCAGCGTATTTAGTACGAACGATCGGGTTTTCCGAAGCTGCTATAGTTATATGTAACATATGTATATGAAATGTTGATGATAGAACGGCTCGGGTAGCTCGAGAAAAAGCTGCGTTAGCATTTCGGTGCAGCATGTACGAGAGAAAACTTTTGGTCTGCTACAACAAAGGTAACTTTATGGTGGATCATTTACGTGATTATCCGAGTTTATGAATTTCTTAGTACCCTTCAATAATCTAGTCTCGATTTTGAGCCCCGAGTTAAAACTTAGCTGTATTCCGCACTGCTTGCTGTATCCATTAGCCCAGCTTTTCATAATTATTCATAATAATTTCAAATAGGCCGAAACGTGTAGCGAAAATGATGAAATTGTAATTGAATTAGGAACTAATATCATTTTATTAGTATTATAAACATGCCATGGGGAAATCGTCATTAGGTTTGTTAATTAACATTACATTTATCAATTCGTCCGAATCGAAAGATTTTTCTGCGGGAGATCGGTGCATCCAGGAGACGCACGTTCATGTTTAACATAATTGTTTAACGGAAATTTAAACATCTTGTAAAACGATAGGCAACTCTATCTCTGTAAAGTTGAAATCCAGTTCGTATTTATATCTCTCTGTATGGTATAAGACGATTTGAGATTTACGACAGCCACTTTGGTTCTCCACTTGTATTTTCATTGATATGAATACTACGTGAAGCTACTCGTGTCGGAGTGAGTTGAATCGCTCGGAAAAGGGCAAATCCTACTCACACCCTTGTGCGAATAGGGTGCTGAAAAGCGGGAAGACAACTTTCCACTTTTTAGGTTTTCATTCTCATTGATCCACGTCTTTGCACTTAGATACGTGCTTGTGACGTATTTAGAACTCGTCTATACATCGGATCGTCTTGATACGTTCGTGTTTCACAAGGAAATCTCTTTCTCCGGTCGGTTGTTCGGTTCTCCTGTTAAACAGGAAGAGGCACAGAGGCCGCGACTTTGAATCTGTTCAACTATTGCGAAGAGAGATCTGGGATTACGGAGTCTCGGAGTGGGAGATAGACTCGCGGGACTTAAGTCAGGGTTAAACAAGGATCGAGACCATTGTGCACTGCACAACGTTCCCATTGTCTTGAAACTCTCGGCTCGGGACGGACGAGTGGATCTGCATACGCTTAGCGCGAGGGTTATACCCGTTGGTAGCTTCCTCCTACCCCTTTGCACCCTGCCACTTTCGGAGAATCATCCCTCGCGTGTTTTCCAGCTGCTTTAGCTGCTTTCGATGGGCTGTTACCAGCATTTCAGAGAACCCCACTTCCGCTGCATTGAGCGATGGAATCTCGACATTTTACTGGATTTTTGGGAACACGAGAGACCTCGAACCTATCCCTCGGTTTATTATTTTTCTATTCTGCACGAATATAGCGAGGAAAATATTAGAAATAACGGAAAATTTTACCGTCAAATAAAATAATCTGTTTCTTGCTATGTTGCTGCAGGCAAGAGTCCGGTTCCCGTTCATTGCGTGGTAGAGGCGATCCACAGCATTGTCGAGAGTCGGCTGAGCATCGCTCGAGAAAAATGGAGAAGTCCTCACGTGGAGATCGATACCTATGTGATCATTCCTGCGGCGGTGCCATTTCAGGTGAATTGTCAACTCGTACCAAATTTTATTTCCTCAAATATTATATTTTTCTGAGTTTTTTTTTTTCAGTTGTAAATTATATAAAGATATCAAGTAAAAATAATATTGAATGAAATGTTAGAATAATATTTAATACAATATTTTAATTACAGGATTTAGTGGGCGAAGCACTCGTGCGTCTGGGATACCCGACAGATCTGATACCGAGTGCGAGAGGTAGCATTGTTATACGAAATTGGAAGCCTCTACCTATGGAGAAGGTCGCTGACGAGCCACTTCGCACAGTCGGTGACATTCTGGCGGAACTGACGACGGTTGCTACCTTAAAAATTCAAGTTTACAGATCAAGACCTCCACCTCCTAGTCCGGCTGCTGAAGTACGAGACAAGTTACTCAGGCTCCTGTTGCTTCACAGTCACGCTCTTCTCGTTTCGGCTGGATGTCCTCTCGACGAGGTAAGAACAGGTTACAAAAATCATGATTAAACAACAGTAATTTTGCTATCGTTCACTCGATTAAAAAATTTCCTCAAAATCTGGTAATCGCGTAATTCCGGACACGAAATTTTCTTGTCTTTCCGCTTATTCTTGAGAATTGCGTCTCGAGATTAAGACAATGCGGACGAGATGCGGTAGCGAAGCGGTTGCTGGGTACCGTGCGGTAAGACCGCTTAAAAATGTATAAAATGTAAATCTAGCCGGAGAGTGTTTGTCGCCGGGGCACCTAATCTCATTAAGAAGTCCTCCGGTTCACCGATTCCTCCGGCAGAGAGCTTGCCGAACCGCTCGCGAGAAACCTCCTCGTCGTCGTGGATGCGAGAGCTCCCTCCCTCGTTCCTTTGCTTCCTCGCTTCTGTGCTGGTAATCTTCGACGGAGTCTCTTCCTTCTGCGGCTCTCTCCGTACCGAGCACGCTGATCCCTACCTTAAATAAATGCTTTCTCAGTTTCGACTTTCCTCGACTACTTGCTAATACACGAGCGGTCAAAAAGTCCCTGTGGCCAAAGAGCTTCGCGGTACCAACACCAGAAACGTCCCTTCTTCGTGGAATTAACAATCTTAAGTCGTATCAGCTTTAATGAAGCGTCTCTTCACAAATTTCAATTCCGCCAAGTGCTCTTTTATTTCTATTTGTTCTTCAATTCTCCGTCGTATGTCAACAAGGATTTATCTGAAATGCAGTTAAAAGTATTCGTACATATATGTGATATTCAGCAAAAGCTTATTTTCCGAGGTCAGCCGTAATTAATTTATAAATTCTACGATGAAAATTAGTTGAAGCGATAAATTTGGCAACTTTTTCTTCAATGAATGCCATCGACGAGCGCGCTCACTAATTTAACTATTTTTCAATTTTACGAAATGATCTTTTCCATGCAAACAATTGCTATAAACTCTTCAGGTTTATCCAGTCAAGAAAATTGCATTTTTATGGACTAATTCGTCTTCTTCTTATTTTTAAAAAAAAATATAATCGACGTGCAAATAAAATTTAACAGGACGTTCGATTTTTTCGCGATTAACAATTGTACTCTGATCGATTGCTTCAAATTTTTTTCTTTTTCTTCCTACACGAACGAAAATTTTAACCAACATTTTCTCTTCATTTACTTTGGGTGAAGAGAAGATGCAGCCTCATCTACGAATGCGGAAGATCTCATAGCCGTAGCGTGTGATAGGATTACCCTTTACTCAAGCAAATTCGCGGAGCCTTCATCAAAAGCCCCCTGCGATATTGGGGGGCGGTTTTGTGAGCCGAAGAGCTGTCTGAAGAGAGAGGGGGAGAGGAGGAGCGAGGCTGACGGTTGTTGGGCGCCAGGGGGACGAAGAGGAAAGGATGATAGAGCGACAGGGTAAGGAGCAGGGAGTAGGCACCCCGGGGCTGGGCATTATCTAAGTGCACCTCTTTGAAGATCCCCGCACCGCTGTACCCACCCACCGAACTTTAATGCCGCTCACGGTGGTCTATGATTACCAATTTTCCCGACAGACGTTTCAACTCCCTCCTGCTTCCCAAGTCGCTGCTCCATATACTTGCTTATACTCAAATTTCGTTCGAACAAAGTCTGAACGCAAGCTCGAAGCTCTACTCCGCATCTTCGATGCGTCGTACATATATTTACAGTTGCCTCGAAGGACGTTGGTATCACTGAAGGTTAGTTGAGATGATTTCGCCTTGACCAAATAATCGTTGATTCTCTCGACGGGCCAGTCCCTCGATCTCGTACATAAATCTATCGGAGCTTCTGCAAAATATTGTTTTGTTCTGTGATAAGAGACAAGAAACTATGGTTATTCGATTTCCGCATTTGCAATTCTACGATAGATCTCTCGGAACTAACTACGAATATAATTCCTTCGCGAAGGTACAGCGCTAAGACTGTTTGATCAGTAGCTGATTCGGATAGCGATTGATTTACTGCGTGAGCGACAAGTGTCTCATCTCTTCCCGTGTAATATTATCAAAGAAATCATAATCACAGTCAATAGGTCTCTGACATTCTTGTTCAATGTTGGACTGCGTCACCGGGCTCCACAGTTCTTTCAGACGCAGCCAAGTTCTCGGTACACACACGTGTAAATCAGGCTCAAAAGTGAGCAGCTACATGTCTAAGATAAACCGAGAGCCGGTTGTTCCTGATGAATGTCGTTTCAAGCTCGCCTTTCCCGTTATGGCTCGATATTTACCAAATGATTTCTTAAATCTTGACATTTTGTGCGATGCCGCGTTAAGGTGAGAGATATTTTTATCATCTTTTAAAATTTTCACGTTAATTCCAATGGCTCTGATGCTTCGGCTTTACGCAACCGTTCCTGTTGGCCTGACGACCATTCCGGTAGAGTTTTCGGAGTGTTAACTCGTCGAGTGATTAAGTGCTCAGATTGTAAAATATATGCAGTATTACGCGCGTCATGAGAAGCCAAAAGATTCAGTTAAAGATAAAGATAAAAAAATATATTGTTCATCATGGAAGAAAAAGCGTCGGAGGAAGCAGAGTAAATTCACAAGTCGCTACTCGAGTTTGCCCGATTCACAGATTACCACATTAAGTGGTGTCGTAACTGATCCTGTCTTCTCCATCTCGCTATGTTTGTTCTTATAAATCACATCGATAAGCAGCGCACACGCATCCGTCTCAACACCGCGGAGAGCGGGAGATTACGGAAACTTTTCCGTAATCTCCAGTTCTCCGATATTCTGGGCTGTCGTGGCTGACGACTGCTCGACGCTGTTTCGTTTTCCTCATCTTTTTGCAACGAGGTCGACATCGTATTCCAACGCTCATCACAGTTTTGCATTTGTTTTTTTTTTATTGCAGATGACTCTCTCGTCACTTTGCCGTGGAGGGAATGATCTTTCCGAGGAAACCAGACGAAACTTTGAGACGTGGTTACAGCAGCAACAACTAGGACTCGGTCTGAACTCGATGATTCCATCGTCGAATCATCATCACACCCAAAGTCCCCGACCAGATTCCGGAGGACCCATAGGACACGGTGGGCCCATCGGACCTCCGCATCCAGCGATGCTTCCCTACTCGCACAAGACTAGAATGAGGACGAGCTTCGATCCCGAACTCGAGTTGCCTCGTCTTCAGCGTTGGTTCAGCGAAAATCAGCATCCATCCCGTCAACAGATACAGCATTACGTGTCGGAGCTCAACTCCCTCGAGTCAAGAAGAGGGAGAAAGCCATTGGACGTCAACAACGTTGTCTACTGGTTCAAAAATGCTAGGGCAGCTCAAAAAAGAGCTGAAACTCGGGGTATCAATGGGTACAGTCCACCCGGACTCAGTCCTCGAGGTGCTAGCATCATCAGCGAGGATTGCAGCGACGAAGAAGAGGATTCTAGGCATCAAGTGAGTTTTCCTGCAAAAAAAATATTAATACAATCCTACAATTTGACTTTTATAACGATCAAAATGTCTTGTGACTCGTTTCGTATACCTGCAATTTATAAATGATTTGAGTTCATAGACGAAACAACAATTATTATTATATTTAAATTACGTTTTCCAGTCAACTTCCCCTTCGCCGTGTCCACCGAGCAGTCCACCGGTCGGTCCTCTTTCTCTGACCACTCGTCCCGAGGACCAGCAACCACCAACTTCCTCTCCATCCGTGAAAAGAGAAGAGACGAGAGTGTCGTCGGGTTCCGAGGATGACGAGGCAAGTCCCACAGGATCTCTACCACCGGGATTTTCCCTCGTGCCGAGTCCGATATTCCATGGCCATGGAATCATGTACATGTCACCTTATCTCCCGCCTCGCGGACCTCCTGGATGTCCGTCGAGTATGCTGGACGAGAGGCGAAAGAGAAACCGGACGTTCATCGATCCCGTGACGGAAGTCCCGAGACTGGAGGCCTGGTTCGGTCACAATACTCATCCGAGCCATGCGGTAAGTTTGTGAATGAGAATGCGCGCACGTTCGCTACGATCGACGAATAAATTTGTCTTTTACGTGCCTTGCGTAAAATGCAATTGAATTATACAATAACGTAATTGATTGAAATTAATTATTTCGTTTTGAATTTTCAGCTTATACTCAAGTATACGGAAGAATTGAACCGGATGCCCTATCGTCAGAAGTTTCCACGACTGGAACCGAAAAACGTTCAATTCTGGTTCAAAAATCGTCGGGCCAAGTGCAAGCGTTTGAAGATGGCCCTGTTCGATGGCGAATCGCCCCAGCCGCATCCATATCACGCGGACTAGTTGACTCTTTCTTCTGTAACATATTTCCATGGAAAAAAAAAAGAAAAAAAAAAAACAATTAATTCAAACTGAAAAATATATTACACGAAAAACTAAATAAAAAATAAAAAAGCAGTGAAACGCATATACATCTTATACGTACATTCGGCTGGATATCGATGAGGAAAAAGCACGTTTGCTGATTAAATCTAGCGTGCGTACTGACGCGGGTCGCGCGCACCCAGTGTATACTACCCGAGAGGCTGTTACTATTGCTGTAATTATCACGTAACTGAATAATATTATTATTATTAATTATTATTATTATTATTATTATGAGTGTAAATATGAGGATGGTATCGAATAATAAAACTGTACGCCAAGACTCTGGTCCTTTGCCACATTTTTTAAATTCAATCCGTTCCATCTTACAGCCCGTTGCATTAAACTTCTCAGATTCGGTTTATACGATCGCTGGAGAAAATAGGAAGAACATTGAAACGATAACAGAGTCTAGCTGGCATCGATGTTCTTGTGGTACGTGCGTCGATCGTCGGGAAAGTAGATGACGAGTTTTCGCAGATATAGAACGAAGCTCGTGGTTGTTGCTACGCATAGAATCGCTTAGATAGTCGCGTCTTCTGTCTCGAGACCTCTCATGTTTCTGACAATAAGCAAATGGTAGTGGTAGTACGTGTCATCGGGAACTCGACGAAAATCTATCTGCTACGAGATAAGACAGCCGCCGGGGGGGTTGCAGGCGTATGGTGGGTGGAGATGCCTGTCATCTAGTCAACCCTAACTCAAACGTGCGACAATGGTCAATGGATACACATCGTTCTATGAACGTATGTACACACAAGGTACTCCTGTGTTTTCCCGTTGGTGCTTGCTTCAGTTAAATATCTAACTCGCGATGTACTCTGTAATAACGAATCGAATCTTTGGAGTCAGACAGAAGCGATCAAAGTTGGAGAACGCAACAGTAACTCCGAGTTTAATTAATGAAACCGTCATTGGCCATCAGCCGATATCTCCGACTATGACACACAGCCAACAGAAAGATACATCGGAAATATTACTGTAATACAGTAGAATTTAATGAGAAGAAGTCTTGGAAGATGCTTCCGTATTGCAATCCTGAAAGCTTTTGACGTCTGATTATTTTTGTCTGACTCTCCAGAGCCACTTTCACTAACGTAGGTAGCCGTCGATAGGGTGGAAGGGATCGCGACTCGGGAAGAGAAGGGGGATTAGGTGCGCAGCCTACAGAAAGGTTGCCACGAGGACAAAGGAGTCGGGGATTCGTAGAGAGTGAGGGTAGAGTCTGAAGCTACGAGTCTGTTGAAAGGTAAGGATCGCCGAGGATCACGCAAGAGATTTTCAATTCCGCGTAAGTAGGAATAACACAAAGATGACAGGATATCGTCGTTTATGATAAAGGCTCGATGTTGTGCAAGAGGAAAAGGCGGTGTAACCAACTACGGTTGTTCTCTTCTATATCGTTGCCGCTCTTACTTCTCCGGCTCTACCGATGCTGGTTGAACGCACGGAAACGGTGAACCCAGAGAACCTGGATTTAATGAGGATAGGCGGATTTGTCCAATTAAAACGTCTTACAAGGATCCATCCACTCGGCCGCGAGTACTCGCAAAACGTCGCTTAATACCGCAGCCCCTTCTTATCCTTCTCCTTCGTCTCTGCTTCTCGTTCTACCCGTTCTTCATCCTTTCGTCGTTTCCTTCTTCGACTTTGCTCCGTTCTCGTATCTCCACGTAGAAATATTATCATCGATCAAACCCTCCTCTCGTAATCTCTCATCCTCTTTTCGCTATTCTTAATTTATTTGAGAGGGGTGCGATATATTTTTAACTTGGAAATATAGGAGACATTAATTTGACTGGTGGAGAAATAATGAAGCCTGCAATCGGCTGACTGGTCCGGATAAGCAAATTGCGTCCGCGTCGATGCTTCTGCACCGAATTCTCCGGTAAAAAGCAGCCGGAGTAACCGCGATGGAAATAAGAAAAAGGGTGTGCCAGCGAACGAGAAAGAGCCGCTTGGAACCATGAAACGTCGGAGGATGGTATCTTATGAAAACGCGAAAGTCAGCAACCAAGGAGATCATCCCTTTATCTGATCCTCATTTGTCAGAAGGCCATTGGCTTTTTTCGTTGAACGAAGACCCGCGTTATTTTACTCTCTTGACAGTAAATCGTAACGAGACACACTCCGCGAATAGCTTAATAAGAATTGCCTCGTCGGCTCGCAAAATAACCTCGATGACCCAGTAATTTACGGTTTTTATGTAACATTCTCAATTCCGTTGAACCTAGAAAAATCTCTTCTTCAAGTTGTTAACGAAATAAATAATTTAATAAGCAAAAAATGATATACAATCTTGATTGTGCGATCAACGACTGATACATACAACTTCATGCCCTATATTCTTCGTCAGGGTGGACAATATTTTTAGAGAAAACGTTGTTCTACTTTTCGTGGTTGGGCGCAAATGTTTTCGAGCGATACACCTGAGCTGGCTGAGGGTTGCGCGGCAATGCTGATGCTTCGCTACCAAAGGTTGCATTGTCCCCGCTTCGGCATTCACAGGACGTTCTTATCTTCCTATCCGGAGAGCTGTCAGCAAAGTTCCTGAATAACGGCAGCCATCGCGAGAGCCGTGTTGCCTGGCTCCTCCGGTTCTGCTTCTACTTCTACGGTCCTCCTGAGTGTTGGATGCCGGGGCTGCTTCTGTCTTCTCTCCACTCTCTGTAGTCTCTACTCCGCGTACTATCTCCCCGTGGCTAGGATATGACTAACTGTGTGTACACACAGTGTTTCCACGCTTGTCGCCGGACGTACGTTTTGAGAAGATAGATAATGCATATAATATTACGTGTATACACGAGATGCGAAGCTGCCAGAACTCCCTCGGAAGTCACCCAACAGTGTACCACAGACGTATTCGTATGAACGTATGAAAAATTGCTCGGGCTTATCAGTTCGTAAGCACAATACTGTATTATAACATAGAAATTCAGTGTAAGCCCGTAGGGCACTTTACGATCTTTGAAAATGTATCAATGAATAAATGGATGAGCGACCGAGCGAATGAATGAATGAGTGACAATCGAATAGAAATGGAAAATTGGCTAATTTTAATCAAGAATAAAAGAGCGACGGTGGGTAATGAATTGTGAATCGAGGAAGAGGAATAAAAAAGAATAAGCAAACGATGAGCGGGGATGAGAATAATATTCGAGAGCTCGCAAATTAGCCGGAGAATTGGTCTCATAATCCTTGAGGGATGCGAGAGTGAATCCTGCGAGATCTCGCGGACTCGTAGAGACGAGGTCGTATAAATGAACTTTGGTTTCTCCTCCGCAGAGGACCTTCTTCTTCTTATTCTTTAATCCCTACCCTACTGGCATCTATATCGCTCGATGTACTAAAAATTACGAGGTTATGAGGGAGGGGGGGCTAAGCGCGAAGGGATGACTTCGGTGGCCACTGAGCCCCGTGGTCATGACGGAACGATTGAAAGTAATGAGCCATGGGGCGAAGAAGAGAGTGGAAAACCATGAAAGACAGTGATCTCTCCGAGTTGAGTCCATCCGTAGAGATCGAGAAGAATCTTGGTAGCTGAATTCCAAGGGTCATAAACAGGATTTGCTTGATTAATCCTGTTGTATTTATCGTCGCCTCCTAATCTCTTAAGTGTCCACGTTCTTTCGAACTGTACATCGGCTCTCTCGTGTGGAATTCGTTATTTATATAATTCCAGGACATTATCTCATTCGTGATACAACGATAAACAATATTATTCCGGTGATTGCGTTATGATTGGGGTATTTCTAGTTTGAGACCATAGCAGATTAATCCATGATCTCGCAGGGGTGGTAAAAATGAGAATCTCAGAAAAGGATTAGAAGCGATACTCTGCTCAAGACTTTCCTCGTATCTAGTGTACCACACAAGACTTGTTATATCTAGTTGACCGCGAGAGGACCTCTTAATTGATCTACGGCCGAATATAACGTCGTTCCAACGGATCGCTAAGTGGCTGCTTTTCCCCATTGCCCGAGGGGGTGGTATAGATCGTTGTACGCGTGTATCCTTAGCTCTGGCTGTAACGGTAGACCGGCTGACCGCGCGTGGTCATCGGCGAAGATCTATAGGAGTAGAATGAAACTAAGCGCCGGAGATCATACCACTTAGCCGTGACTCGGAAAGGCTGTGGAGAGATCCCTCGCACGACTGGCTGGTCCCGTTTTGAGGGGAGGGTGAGCAAAGCGAAGAAAAGGGCGAGGGAGATAGAAAAGGAGGAAAGAATAAAAACGATAGAGGCAAGATAAAGATGAGTGAACGCGTAAAAAGAGGAAGAGCAAGAAAGAAAGAAAGTCCCGAGGGTATTTTTCGCGATCGTAAATAAAAGAAATTCTTGTAATAGCTTTCGCCAAGGACCTGGGTCCTTTCCACCCCGGGACTTACTATCTTTCTCTCTCTTTCTTTCTATCTATCTATCTATCTTTCCGTGGACTCTTCGCGTCAGTGGCGAGTTTCTCGGCCGCGACGTTAGGGGTTTATTAAGCTTTCACCCCCTCCACCTGGTTGTAGCTGGTTGGGGGATGCTCGAAGCGACATCCCTTTCTCGATCACGGGGAGTGAGCACCCACACCGAAGAGCGAGAGACGCGACCCGGTTAATTCCTTAACCCTTATAGACTTGGAGAAAATTTAGGGACCTCACTTCACGCGCGGTGCGATACACGAGCGGGTGAGACGAATGAGGTAGAAGAAGAGGGGAAAGACTCTATAGTCTTGACACCGAATGTTGAAGGAGTTCCAGAGAGAGCGGATTCAAAGGGGATACTGATACGGGGAAGGAAACAACGGCGAGAGAGAAAGGAAGCTCTGAGATGGAAGCAACGCGTATACGATGTTATTCCTGAAACGCCGCTCGCTGGGTATACGACGGGGTGGTTCTCCGGAGGCTGAACGTATACCAGGTGCTCCCGAGATTCTGGCGTCTTATGCCCAGAACGATACATAATTTATGTCGCGAGCGAGCTGGGGCTTAAGACAGTATTAAGATCGACCGGTCTTGTGACCAGTTATTATGCCTGCAATGCAGCTCTACCGAAGTTACTCGGTAACGGTACTCGCTGCCGAATGCGGTACGAGTTTGTATGGTTTGCTGATGCAATCGTCAACACAGGATATCAGTAAGTCAGTTCAAGATTCATAAATCAATGATTTTGCATTCCATAAATTAAAAAAAAAATCCAAGAACGATCAAAATAATTAGAAAAATTAAATATTAATAAGAAATTCTATTTTTTTTTTTACTTCGGATCATTCATGATCTTCGTTTGGACGGAATAAGAGGCTCGATCATTCTGGAAAAAGCAATATGGACGGTATAGACGAGGTCGTTCGGGAGAAGTCGTCGTTGGCTTTTACCTTTCTTATACGCTCCACCAAACAGAATCCTTCCACGGTCTCAGTCCCGAACGCCGGACGGGAGTTATCCCCCAGACGCGTGTCTGCTTCTTTTGATCTAATACATATCCCTGTGATCTGGGATCTGGACGATAGGATATCAGAAGGACGTGTACAGAGTGAACCAGAACTGAGACGACTCTCTGGCCACAATCCATCGGAAATATTTTTATGCATGTTTTCATTTTTTTTTTTTCGTATTTTTCATATATATATTTTTTATTTTATTTTAGCTTACTTGTTTGACTGATTGAAATATCGATTAAAAACATATTTTATTATTATCTGCCAATGTTGACGATTATAGTTATTAAGAATTCTTGGGATATGTTGGATAATATAAGAAGGACTAAGGGTCGTCCAAGGGATGGTAATAATGGAACATTTTCAGATGACTTCGGGGCATGAGAATCTTCATGAACCGAAGTAACCGAAGTAGTGAGAGAGAGAAAGAGATTTAGAGGACGAAGATGTCTTGGATGTTGCTGGTGGTGCTTGTGCTGGGCGGTTCGCGATAAAGCAAAGAGCTCGCGCTAAATACTTACATAAATCTGTATTGCCTTCCGCACGCGGCACCTCCACCACCATCACCACCACCATCACCACCACAGGCATCTCAGAGCATAAGAGCTTATAGCTGCACCTACACCGATACCTGTGTTTACTCATACAACGTTGACCAACTCTAATGTACACGCGACAGAGGACTGGAGCCAATGCGAAGGGGTCGATGAAGTAACTGGTCGCTCGAACGAAGGAGTTTCTTGCTAGCTACGTAACTGCGCAAGCTTTCCTTGGTCGACGAGGCTAACTCTTCTTCCTCGTAAAGTACAAAGCGTTACTCATAGTACTATGGTGGACGAAAGCTGATCGATACAAATGTAGCGGTCTATTCGCATTGTACATAATAACAAAAAATGCGCCTGTTCGATATGCCAAAAGCACCATAAAAAAAAATAGATCGTAATAAAGTATTTTTCAATTTGTCCCACGAAATATAATTATTAATTAATTGTACGTAAAAATACAATATTTTAAATTTTATGGAGAACTTTTTGGCTGATCAATTATTTGGCACTTGACCCTTAGTACTTGACCATCGATCGAACAAGAATTTAGAAAAGTTATTCGCATTATATCGCAAAGAAGTTGTCACAGAAGCAAAGCCGAATGTGGATGTACGTAATGCCAAGTGTATGCGATGCCAACGCGACAACCATTCGATACTAGAGCTTTGCGATAAGAAAGTATATTCGTACATTGCCAGGGGGAGATGGGAAGAAAGAGGAAAGCCATAAATATCGAAACACAGAACTCGTCGACTATCCTCGAGGGTTGAGTGCGGGGTTGAAGAATCTCTCTTTTCCTTTGGAAAAGGATGAATCGAAGGACGAACTATCGAATTGATAACGGATAAAAGCTCTTCCCGTTCGCTGTAGCCATCTTTTTCAATGATTTTACCTTCTTGGTGAGCCAAGCTCAGGAGCCAAGGAAATAGTAATTACTTCAGGTACAGAGTGTACGACGAGTGAAATTTACGTTGCAGGACCAACCGGACATATCGCATTAAAAATGCGCAATGTCCTCTATCGAGTACATCGAAGCAAAGAAAAGGAAAACAGCGTTAGTCGCGAGGATGTGATATTCCAACTGAAGAAGGGCAGCGGCGAAGAGCGGATGGGTTTCGAGGGGCGGGTGGGCTCGAGTCTTTGCAGGATCCATGCGGGTGCCGAGCAATAAATCTGGCGGGTATATCTGAGCTCATGAATGTTATTAAGATACAACCCCCCGGCCGCGCGCGGGCGAGCTGAGCGTCCTGGGGGGGTGTACAGTGAGTCTTGCGTGTATGATATAGAGAGTCGACGCTAGTTACGTATACCATACACACGAGTTGAGGTACCAGTAGGACGCCAGAAAGAGGGAGAGAGAAAGAGAAAGATATTAAGAGAGACAGAGAAAGAGAGAGATAATATATATATAGAACAGGGTAGCCAAAGTCGAATCTTCTTTGGTACCAGAAGCAGCACGCAGTCTTTTGGCGAAGAAGTATAAGGAACGAGCTGCGACGAGGAAGAAGAAAACGTAGATGAGAAGAAGATGAAGAAGGAAGTGGTGGAACGAGAAGACGAAGAAGAAGGTGCTGCTGCTTCTGCTTCTGCTTCTACCGATGGTGGCCGCGGGAAAGCGCGCAGCTACCGACACGGAGAAACGGTTATGAAGAAATACCGCCGCCGGTAATCCCTCCATAGATCACTGGGTGGCCGCATCTTTCTCTCTTTCTCTCTCTCTCTCTCTCTCTCTCTCTCTCTCTCTTCGCCTTGCCAGCCACTACGTTTTCTTCCGCGGGTGAGCGTCTTAATACCCCAGACTTAACTCATACTTAACCCGCAACGCGCGCGAACGTAACCACGCCATCGGAACATGCACCCGTTTACCGGCCTGCCTACCTTCTTGCCTGCTTGCCCGTCGGCTCCTTCGACTCTCTCGCAGGGTTAAAACTTATGGGAGCATCGCTGGAGTGACGTGAATACCCCGGGGAGGTCGAGCAGGAAATGGAGAAAAATGTGGAACGAACGTCTTACCAAATTGGCAGAACATTATGCGATCTTAGTACGAATAAATTATCGTAAGCGTTTGTTCAATAAGGAGCTGATTATAATTTTTCTTCTTCTCTTTTATCAGATCCTACTTCGATGCACAAGTTCTTATATCGAGATTCTTTTTTTCACTGATAATTATAAAATTTTACTTGATAAACAATGTACTATTCGTGGTAAGGATAACCCGAGGAATGGTTTTTGCAGCAAATACAAAGAGAAACTAAAGGGTACTTTTAAAAATTGTTATCATAATTTTTCTATAAAAGAATTCAAAGTATTTCGCCAAAGTAGGTAAAATGATTGGAGATTAGACGAGCATCGGTGATCGATCGTACGAGTGAGAAACTATCAAGTCGTGTCGTGTCATCGGGCCAATGTCAATTAATTAATTGGGGTTTCCAGTATGAAATGGACCACGGTCGACATCAAAGCCGAGGATGCAGCGCACCCGGTTCTAAGCAAAGCACAGTCACCTCCCAACCAACCACCCTATTCCTTATGCCCCCACGAGGATATGGTCTCCGACTATCAAAGTGTCCTGTCTGCCAATTAATAAAGACCCTGTGTGTTTGCTCAAAGTCGATGCACCCTATCGCTGTGCTTCGCTTCGTCTTATTCCAAGTATGTATATACCGAGTTATATATCTTCTAACCATGAGTGAGTCAACACTTCCGAGTGATTTGATGATTACTCGAGCCAGTAATAGCCGTATCCTTAAAAAAGCATAACCAGTGTAGCTAATTTATTAGTCCGCCACTAAATAAATAAATAAATAAATAAATAAATAAATAGAAAATATAATTAATTAATTAATTAATCAATTTATTTCAATTTTTTGATAAATTTCCAGTGGTCCTGCGTCTTCAAGATTTATGATTTAATATGATTATTATTGAATTAAATTCAGGACGTACAATTTATTAGAATTTTCTTGAGCGACACCAGGAGAGACTTTCCAGGCTCGGTGCATCAGTCCTCTGTAAGTAAATAAGTATGAGGTAAGTACGAAAACGTATACATATATTATGTTTAGCATCGTTGTCCGGAGATAGCGAGTGAGTCGAGGGGGAAAGAGAAACGCGGAGCATGGCGGTGGGGCGCGTGAGCGTATACGTATAAGCCTTGAAGGGTGGTTTATGTATTACGGGTAAGATATCCGATGATTTAGCTGCGGTCTCGGAGGCGCGCACCATCGCGTACCAGGACCAACCAGGGGAACGACGTACCGTATACTACACGAGAGCGCGCGAGTCTTCTTATCTTCGCGCGGCTCTCTTCTGTATCGCGTGTGCGTATAACGCGCGGGCCGAGGTGTAATCTTTTATTAATTCTCCGACTTGCCAAATTTATCGTGGCTTTTGTTTACCAGCGGGCCATAGGATCTCTTAAATCTCTCGGTGGAGCATAAATGCCTTGGCAAAACCTTCTTTGCATTATCCCAGAGTACTCTTTGGCTTCTCGTGTATCTCGATTCACCCCTGAGACCGTACAGAGCAACGATTTCAAACGTAGCGGGTAAAAAAAAGTAAAGAAAAAATAATAAAATCAGCTGTAGATAATAAATGTCGCGAAACTTCTCTCGACGTCAAATTTGTCGTCGAGGATTGACGTACCAAAAATAAAAGAGTAACAAGAAGAAGCGACAGAGGTGAAAAAAGAAATTTTAATAATCCAAGAAAAGAGGAGAGATCGGAGGGGGGATTTCTTGGCTGAACAGAATGGACGCACTTTGAGAGATGGGATAGGAGGCCCAGGTATTCCCGCGGTAGCGTTTTGCGGGTATTCGCGATTTCCATGAACCACCGAGCACGGGAATGACGCTATATTATTATTAGAGTCCCTTAAGTCTAAGAGCCTTAAATCTGCGATAAGTTATGGGTACCCCTCGCTCGCTGCGTGGGTGCTGCTTCTATATTTCTGTCTTTCTCCCACGCTTATAGTTGCGATTCTCTTAACACTCACCTCCTTCGCTTCTCAGTCTCAGCGTCAGCGCGCGAGAACCCAAGAGAAAACCGTCGTGTTGCTACTGGCGTCCTGCTACGCTCTTCTTCTCGTGCGGGTGGTCGAGAAGGGGAGAAGGGGGGGTTCCTATATACCTTATACCATTTCCCTATAATATCTTAGTCTACGACGAAGGCGCCTCTCTCGCCTTTATCTCGCATATATTATAACGTTACCCGGCCGCGGGTAAGAGGAACGGAGGGTTGAACACGTTCTTCGTCCATGGCGTGCTCACCCCTGCAGCGAAAACGCGGGTAGGAGTGAGCCACGCGTGAGCCAACCCCGTAGAGGAGGTCGAAGCAGGGTAATTGAAAATAACTGGGCAACCCCTGCTTGACTAAACCTTATCCCTTCTCTCAATAACCAAGATAAACCTTCGTGGATTATCTCTCGATCCTTGTGACTTAAATCTTGGATCTTTATACGCAGAAACAGGCGTATTAGCATCGGAGCGGGATCGTAATATTCCAAAAACCAACCCCCAGTCACAGTTATGAAAATCTCGTGGATGAAATACGAGAGCTAAAAAAAAAAACGGCATTTTATATTGAATATTTACAATCCTGGTAAAAGATAGCACGCCTCTATTCTTCGTACAATCATAAACATTATTATTAGACTGTTCGTGAAAGATTGTTAATTAGCTCTGAGAACAAGTACAAGCAGCTTGTGTGTAGAGCATTTTATGTTTGTTCGACTGATCCATGGCAAATGTTAAGTTTCCGGTACGTTGGCTAATTTGTAATCCAAACAGTTGAAAGTTTGTTTCGAGAAAGGGTGCCAAGTCGCTATAAACTTTACTATCCTTGCTGAATTAATTATAAAAATAATACGTGTGCACGATACTGTAAAAATCTTCTTTATCATAACAAATATATCATTTTGTAAAAAACATTTATGAATCAATTAATACGTTAAATTTAATATACAAGTATGATGTAAAATTAATAAATGATATACAAAAGACATCAATAAGGTTCCTGTTTAACATACAAGCAACTTAATTATTGCTTCACGGTTGTACATTAATTTTACAAATATTTTTAACAATGTGAGATAAAATAATTCGAAACACTTGTCGAGAAATTTTTGGAAACTCGATAGAATCGGTTATGGAACATTTATTATGCAATAAAGAAAGCATTCTAAGTTTACTTTGAACTCGGAAAAAAAAAATTCACTATACACTACCTCACATATAATACAAACGTGGAACACGAAACTACCACATATATAGATATATTATGTATGTGGTATATATGATATATGTAATAAAAATCGTATATATCATGTTACGTCCCAGTTTGCCGAGATGATGAGAATTAATCAATGTATGCATCACAAGATTCTTGTTCGATTAGTGATAGAAATTAGGATTTCGAATTATCACGCACATTCAAATTATTTATTAGAACAACCGGAAATTAGATAATAACTTGATAAAACACTGATTTTAACAGAAAGAATTTCTTGTCACTGTCTACAACAATTATTGAATACTATAATAAAACTTACAGTTAACCACTATGCTTCATCGTTAGGAATATATTTATTCTACATTACCACATATGTAGATATACGTAAATGCCAATATTTAGACACTATCACATATGTAGATATACTATGTATGTAGTATATAACTACTAGTATAATTTATCTACATATATGTGGTATATCTACATATCATTATATATGTAGATCTACATATGTAGATATACTGCATGTGTTATAGTGTCTGTAGTATATCTACATATTATATAAAGTCTGTAATATATGTTATAGTTATTATACACAATCCCATATGTGGTTGATATACGTCCTTGGTCTCAACCTGCATTAATATATTTTTTTAATTCACTAATCATTGAGGAGGTTAAATGATCTGTGATAGAAAAAAAAAAAACAAAAATTTAACGTTATCGGATTCTATTCAAGTCACGAAATAAAATTTTACTCTAACGAATTATTATTATTATTATTATTATTATTATTATTGTTAATTAGGCTTGCAATAATTATATACACTTACAATTTCGCTTCGTAGAAGCGGGATGAACGTGTCTGGCGCTCGACTCTCCGGTGCATACCTCGACGGGTATTTAAACTTTTTAAGTCTTCCGACCTGTCGTGTGTCAGAGTTACCAAAGTTTAGGATTTCCGGTTGACTTGACGATTACTCTCGCATTCTTTACCATCCCGTCTCTTCGTCGTACACGTCAAGTGCTTGTAATCTTAATTCGACGAGGCTTCGTTCTAGCTCGATAGTTTCAAGAAGAGCTTGATCATCGATTGGCCCTTCTATCACCTCTTTCTCCTTATCATTTCTCGATAAAAACGAATAGAACTAATCAAACCTTTCGAATGAACCGAACAAACCTTCATTCGTGAACGAAAAGCAACGAGAGTTAAGATTATATTGGTCTCTCGACTCTTAGAATGCTCGCTGAAATTCACGAGGGTTGAATTTTATATTCGACACGAGAAGGAGAGGATGCTCGCTTATCGAGGCAATAAAAAGCATCGGGACTAAGATTGGCACTGTGCCCGAGCAAAACGGCTACTCCGACTCCTCTATCTGTTTTTTTTTTCTTTTATTCGATGTGACTTTCTCGCACTTTCCTAAAGAGAGAGGCACGGTAACAGCACCGAGGATGTGTACGGAGTCGCGATAGCACCGTGAAATATGCTCATCCGCAAACTGTTTGGCAGCGGTGTAAAGCGGAAAGAGTCGCGTACAGGGGCCATCGCTCGTCATGTCGCTATTGCGTGCTGCTGCGATACGCAGGGTAGCGTATACGATAGAGTTATAAGTAGCAATGAGAACAGAGGCGACTCGAGCAGCGTAAAAGCATCGAGGGTTCGTCTCGAAGCGATGTAGACACAGATTAACGTGTAGCAAAGTGAACGATGAAAGGAGATAGATTTTCTCGTTGGAAGTGGAGGGTACGAGGGTTGTTCACGTCTATCTGTCTACCGTTCTACTTTGTCGCGGATTAGTCAAAAGTCCGAAGGTGCGTCGGTGCCTCGACGTCAGAGTTGAGAACGAACGAGCTGAAACTTTGCTGCGATTAGATAAATCGCAACAAATTAGAACGATAGATGGATAGACTAGACGGATATAGAGCTGTGATAAACCTCTGCTTGGCCCTCTCCCTCTCTCGGGGAGGTGCCAGTGAGAACGAGGCCAACGAAGTCGGGCTACGAATGGGGTTGAGAATTCCAACAGATGCGCACAACCCGTTTTCTCATTGCTACCTTGTCGACGTCTCCGTTGAAGACGACGACGACGACGACGAGCCGGTTGCTCTGTGCCCTCGCATCGAACAGATATCCCGGATTCGGTACTCTTACTCCTCTCGCTATATCGCGCTCACACCATGATCTTGTTAAGGGCGCACTGAACCACGAACCACCATCGGCATCCATTCAAATCACAACGTGCGAATATCCGACTCCATCAAGGCCATCTTCGCACCATGAAATTACGAACAGCAAATGGGAAGGCATGTGACAAGCGTGACGGGATACACGAAGGAATCGCTTAAATCTTTTACTGCAATTTTATTGTTTAACAACGTTGATTCCTAATGTTTATCATATGCGATACTAGCAACTACAAAATAAATCGACCTGGTACACAGTTCGTGTCTCGCGAGATATTTCGAAATGCGATTAAAAAGCTCGAGCATATTATCATCGATTTATTCGTGCTGTCATTGGTCGTGATCAGACACTGCGACCGAAAGCAGTTGTCACGATAGTCATAAACAAATGTAATTTAGTGTCAAATCTGGCATAATTAGACGTAACCTCTTAACTCTACGTAAGAGGGAATCAACGCAGATAGGACTTTCGGTCACGTGATTCAACGCGCCGCTATGATCTTTTCCATATTTAAAAAATTACTGTCGCGCGAGATATCTCAAAATGCGATTTAAAATTTCTAGCACATTCCCATCGTATTATTCGTGCTGTGAGATCGAGACCGTACACTCGAACCGTGAATAGTTAACACGATAATCAATGTAATCGAGTTCAGATTTGTATCAAATTTAACGTGAGAAGACGGACGCTGCGACGCCTGAAACCTTTTACCTTTGTACAAGAACGCAACAGCGTAGACAGCTATTCAGGCGCGCGCTTCATCTCCCGCGTATGTATGATGCAAATAACGAATTTCGTTATTCTAAATAGTTCATGGTACGATATCTCGCATATATCGAAAGTATCCAAGCCTATCATCGCTGTTTAAGAAGGCAGACACTGCAACACCCCAAACCCTTTAACTTTATAAGATACAAACTCTTAGTCTCGATCATGTACCAATTCATAATCACAAACTCTCCACCAGACACAAAAGTCAACTTTTCCCACACATTTAGACAAACAACTAATGCAGAAGCAACTTTGACCGAATAAGTCATTGGAGCACTCATTCATCTTTCTTTATTCTTATCATCTTGCACAGTCGGAGTAAGAGAGCTTGCTTATGTATCCAGCAATAAGCAGATTTATTTTATGAGGTCGTAGTAACGCAAACGGCTCTAATCACCACTGTCTATGAGCAAACATTTTTTTCTGGTTGTTTTGTCGCGCGAGATATCTCAAAATGCGATTTAAAATTTCTAGCACATTCCCATCGTATTATTCGTGCTGTGAGATCGAGACCGTACACTCGAACCGTGAGTAGTTACCACGAAAATCAATGTAATCGAGATCAGATTTGTATCAAATTTAACGTGAGAAGACGGACGCTGCGGCGCCTGAAACCTTTTAGCTTTGTACAAGAACGCAACAGCGTAGACAGCTGTTCAGGCGCGCGCTTCATCTCGCGCGTATTGTTATGATGCAAATAACGAATTTCGTTATTCTAAATAGTTCATGATACGATATCTCGCAAATATCGAAAGTATCCACGGCCATCATCGCTGTTTAAGAAGGCAGAAACTGCAACACCTCTAACCCTTTAACTTTATAAGATAAAAACCCTTAGTCTCGATCATGTACCAATTCATAATCACAAACTCTCCACCAGACACAAAAGTCAACTTTTCCCACACATTTAGACAAACAACTAATGCAGAAGCAACTTTGACCGAATAAGTCATTGGAGCACTCATTCATCTTTCTTTATTCTTATCATCTTACACAGTCGGAGTAAGAGAGCTTGCTTATGTATCCAGCAATAGACAGATTTATTTTATGAGGTCGTAGTAACGCAAACGGCTCTAATCACCACTGTCTATAAGCAAACTTTTTTTTCTGGTTATAAAAAAGATTTTTTTCTGGGTGTAGTAACGTAAGAAACATTTGTTGTTCACTTTAATGTTCATTGTTAAACTTCACTGTAAAAAATGCGATGCAATCGTAATCTAATTAGACTGTTGTAGCTGACATTTGCAGATTGCAATCGGCTGTTGTTACAGACTTGGTGTTAAAATTCAAACTCTCGCGGTGTTTATGCGAGTCCTTACCGATGATTGGTGTCAATGGCCGCTGTTCAATAGCTGGTGTTAATTTGAATTATAAACTCAAAACATTGAACACGTTTTACTTGAAAATAGGTGAATGAAATTGAATTAATGATTCGGATTGTTAGAGATATTTCTATCAAAAGATCGATAACGCAGGAATTCAAGCAGCGCTGACTCACGTTGCGATCTTCCGAAAATTCCATCTTAGAAGAAAACAACTGGTCGAAATTGTAACGTAAATTCATAATTCCAAGAAATTAAATGACATTTTTGATTTTTTTTTTTCATTTGATTGCCGATGACTTATTGATTTTTATCTACTCATTCGAAACATAAATATGTTGTAAATTTTGAGGTAGAAGCTAATGGTTATAACACAATCTCTTGTGTGAATTTAAAACTATAAAAATTGTTAAAATTAACATCAATTGAGTCAACACTGGTCAAAAGTCTACACCAATCGCCTTTAACACTCTTGATTTTTAAGAGTGTAGTGTTAGAATAAAATTGTAATCAATTCCCAGTAATTGATGTCCATTGGATTAAAAAAAAGGAATCATAGGATTTAAATTAAAAAAATATATTTCAATATAATACATTTGTTAATCTCTGTTTATTAAAATCAAATTATACTACATTACTCATACACCAGCCTCACGTATTGACATTCTTGAGTGATACGTGCCGAGCTCCTTTTGGGTTGCAGCTACCGATGTTAATGATTGACTCTCGATGTGGCAATACCTTTACCACCGAGATTTGCGACAGGGGTGAAACGACAGCGAGAAACAGAAAGACAGAATGCGTGACACGTGGAAGATCCTTAATACGGAGGAATGAATAAACGTCGCGTATCCGTGAGATCCAGGCACTACCTGCTATACAAACATAGAGGGATGCAAAGCAGAGTTACCGTTGGGATTTGATTCAGGGAGATGCCAGAGCAATTACGAGTTCACATTTCAAAAGACGTTGTATCGACGCGGTAGTTTGCGTGTAGCTGTGGCAAAGGGGTTAGAATCCCGTTAGCTCCATCAGCGAATCCGAGGATTACAGAGTCGCAAACTGTTTGGCAGCGGTGTAGAACGGAAAGAGTACCGTACAGGGGTCATCGCTCGGCTCGCTTCTATAACGTGATGCTGCGATACACAGGATGGTGTATTCGATGGAGTTATAAGTAGCGATGAGAAGAGAGGTGATTCAAGCAGTCTAAGTATCGAGGGGTCGTCTCGTAGCAATGTAGACAAAGATAAACCAAGAGGAGCAAACGTTGAAAAGAGATGGATTTTCTCAGGGGGTTGAGGAAGGGGGTCCTCGTGAAGACTTAGCAGCGAATTCGAATGCGGATTTCTCGGGAGTCTGAAAGCGCGTCGAAGCTGCGACAGAGTTTGAAACGAACGAACCGAAGCTTCGTGGCGATTAGACAATGCGCGACACTGTAGAACGGTAGATAGATAGAGGAGACTGATATAGAGCGGAGAGAATCCTCCGCTTGGCTCTCTTCCTCGCTCGGCGATGCGCCAGAGAGATCGAGGTCGACGAAGTCGTGTTGCGAAGGGGGTTGAGAGTTCCGACAGATGTGCACAGCCTGTTTTCTCATCGCTACCGCGTCGACGTCTCCGTCGACGGTGACAACGAGGTATGTGCTCCGTGCCCTCACACCGGATAGGTACCGGGGATTCGGTACTCTCACTCCTCTCGCGTTACCACCCCCACGACTCGATCTTGTTAAGGGCGCACTGAACCGCGAACTATACCGACGGCATCCATTCAAATCTCAACGTTGGAATATCTCACACCACTTAGGCCATCTTCACACCGTAAAATCTCGAATGGCGAATGGGAAAGTAAGAGACAAGGGTGACCGGATACACGAATTTACCACTTAATCATTTAACTGAATGTATTTTTGTTTACCAACATTGATCGCCAGTGTTGATCATACGCAACTGTACAAATCGTTAAGTAAATTTGTAGAAAGGAGCCGATTGTATTATTTTATCTTACATAATATAAATCTTTTAAATTTTCTGTATCATACGATTCGCGTGTAAGAGTCAAAATGTAATTCAGACGAATTATATTTATTTCTTTATCGTATGAATATCGCAAAGAGTAATATTATAACAAATAATACATTCGACTATCATACGTTTATTTATTTCTACAAATCAATTTCCACTATGATACCCATACACCAATAACGATTCCACCATGTTGAAGATACTTGTAGGGCTCCAGGATGGCAACGACGGATCAAAAGTTAGAACTCTCGTTGTGGCGGTACCTTAACAACCGATATATACCATAGGGAGAACCAGGGAGACAGAGTGCATGACATATAGAAGTTCCTTAATGCGGAAGAACGAATAAACGTCGAGAACCCGTGAAAGCTAGACACTACCTACCGTACCGATGTAGAATCAACGAAAGCATATCTGGCGCTGGGATTTGATCTAGTGAGATGCCAGAGCAATTACGAGTGCACATTTCAAAAGAGATCGTATTCGTATGGTGGTGGTAGTAGTCGGCGTATTACTGCGGCTAGCTATGGGGGTAACAACTCCCATCAGGGAAGCTGAGGGTTACAAAGGTCCAGGCGGGACTCTGTTACATCGTGGTAAAGCTCATGTTGCGCGTTGCAGTCGTGTTACCAGGTTTGTCTGTACACGTACACACAGTACTCCATACTAAGCGGTATGTGCGCTTCAGGATCCTGGCTTTGTACAGAAGCAAACGAGAGCGACGACGTCGACGTCGAAGCCGACAAAAGATAAGCCGCTATTTATACCCAAGCTTAAAGACCGCGAAGGGAAATACGCAAGCAAGAGGGTGGACGGGCGAGGATTCTGGGAACGAGTGAATAAAATTGTTTCGAGTTTTCGGTTCACAGTACACTACTTGTTTTTAGCAAAATGATGTTCATTCTCGAACGAATGCTCTGGCATTTACGTTAAAACACATGAAGCCCCGTTTGACTATTACAACAAGATGAAAACCATCGAGAATTATCTCAGATTAAAGTTTAAAAAGTAAAGAATATACAATGACCCTTTAATTTATATTCTTTACCGATCTGTCATTTTACTTAACTGTCTATTTATTTATTTATTTATTCATTATTACTTTCTTATAGAGATCGCTTTGATTCAATGAAAATTTGTTTTATTTTTTTCGATATTTTCGTGTCATTGTGTTTGGAATGTTCCAAAACATCAAAAAATTATGTTTAAACGAAATTTGTGAATGCGCGCGTGCCTGTCTGTCGAACACGAAAATCTTCAATCTCTGTAATTCGAAAAGGCTTTGAATTATCAAGCTGATAGAGGGATGAATCGCATAGGTATAGGGATCAATTCTCATTGTTAAATCCAACTTTCAGTGAAATGCTTGAAGATTTGGAACGCTTTTTAAATTTGTTAAAAATGCTAGCTTTTATAATTATTGAGTTGTCGAGCTTAATACCAGTGACAACCAGTGTCTATTTCACAAACAGACCGGTATGGATTTTTTGTTTATGGCATTGCTGTACTTCGATATACTTCAGTGAAGTTGTCATTGTGTCCCTATTGAAAACGAGGGACAGCAAGTGCAGTTCAGTGGACAGTGGTTGCTGCATGGACGATCGACGTTCCTGGCGATTTTTCTTCGTCACGGTAGAACGACGGAAAGAGAGCTGCGAAGATCCGAAGATTCACTCCGTCTTTTTCTTGCTTCGATAAATGAATGATGCGGAAGAGAGGAGGAAAGCTACGTGCTACCCCGCGCTGCATTCAGCTGCTGAGAAAAGAAGGAGGAAGGATCGCGGAGACTCGTCGTTGCGCTCCCATCCCTCTTAAATGGGTGGCACCCAGACCGAACTGATCAATACTTGAAACACCGCGAGGTATCGTGCCGCTATTTCCGGTTTCCCCGCAGCGGAAATGAAGACGTTAAAAATATATAACCACACCCGGTGAGCGCCAAACGCCATACACCCCCGCACGAAGATAGCACGCTTACTTTTTCCTTCGCCCTCTCTCGCCCTTTACCGAGTCACCCTGTGTTATTTTCCTCTACCCCAACCTCGACGAAGCTTCTAGGAACGCAGTATCTTTCACTCTTTTTTTTTTTCTCCCTCACTCTCATTATTACAACGCGAATAAGCAAAATACGAATTCTTCGACCGCCCCTTTATCTAACAGAAGGAGAAGAAAATTCGTTTTTATATCGAACTGCGAGTGTGTAGAGTCTGATCGAATTTTAATTATAGCTATCTGCTACCTCGAGCAACCTCGTTTTACCTCTTTGGACGATTCTATGGTTCTAGCGATTCTTGGACGACGAGAGAAGAGCCGAATCTATTAATGAACTCGGGTTCGACACTCTCGTGAAACAGATAATCGCGATCGGACGAATAAAATGATATAAAACGAGGCAGATACGACGATTGTGCCACCCGAATGTTTTCAAAGATGTTTCGAAGCTTTGATTACTGAAAAGTACACGATAAGTTCGTATAAGAGAGAGAATATATATACTTGTTATATCAAATGAGGAAACCGGAAGGCGGGACCACCTGTGCAAAGCTTCGGATTTGCGAAATCAACGCGAAGGGGTTGGCTTAGCATCAACAGGTAGATAGAAACTGAATACAACCAACCACCCACCTATCCGACACTACCACGAGGATAAGCTCGGAGCTAAGCGCCGGCGCCAGTTAAGCCGCTCACACCCCCGGGAGGATGTAACCTATCCCTCCATTGGCTCGAATGAAAATCGAAACGGACGTGTGAAAAAACTTTCATCTCGGAATTCGGACCTGCGCGGATAAGACCTTCTTTAAATTGCGTGTCTGACCCGACCATTTGGACCGATAGACGTGGATCAGCCATCGCCTTCTAGAGAACAAGTCAAATTAAAGGATTCTCGAGGATTATTTCGTTTTCTAAGCCTCAACAAATTTGTCGCCTTTGCTTTTTTTTTTGTTACTGTTGAATAAAAACGTATGTAAATATATTGTAATTTAACGATTGTATAGATAACTTGTTTAGATTGTATAGATAATTAATAAAAGAGATGATTTTAAGAAGCTTCAAGGTTCAAAATAATTCGAAAACCATACAGAAGCTCTGGAATATCGAGGAACGTCCTATGGGATTTAAAAGCAACAATACAAAGATCCTGTCGTCGTCGAACATAACGGACTGTGTCTAGTACGAGTCGTAGGAAGGGAAAAATATCCGCATGGGTCAGCCGAGAGAGGCTTAGACCCACGGAGACGACCGCTCAATATCGGCTTTAGGATACTCGAGGTATTTATCTAATGTCTTATATTTTCCACCGGAGTGACCATTCAAATGTTCGAGACCTCTGGATTTTCACCGCACTTTTTCTGATAAGCTGTTCTCTCCGATCGTTCACTGAAGCGAAGTTTTACATTTTCTGAACATCCTGTAGAATAAAAATTATCAAACAACTTCACTCGGATTGGATTCTAATAAAATAATCATCTAGTTTTATCGACGTAACCTGTACAGCAATGAGTTTTGTTATTAATATCGTTACGTTGACACTGGCTTTATTGCAGACTTTAAGTTCAATATATCAGTATCAAGCATTTAACACTACTACGATATCAACTGATATCGATGATTCTATAGAAAAATTACCTCGAGGTGATGCCAGTTTTTCTGTAAGTTACAAAAGAAAAATATCTATCGTACCGTATGTCCTTTAATTTCATTAAATATATTTTATATTAGAATAAACATTCGTCATCCGTAATTAGACTGATCCATCAGTCGCCCGAATTAGTTCTTCGAGTAATCTCACGAATAACGCGTAAGAATGTCGATGAACTTCATCTCGAGAGTAATAAACTTACGAACTTACCTCGTACACTAATTACTCTTTCAAAAATTGAATATATCAGTCTGGCGAATAATAACATCAGCGATATCTCAAATATAAGCGTCGTTAACGAACTTCCTCGACTGCGGAATCTCGTGTTATCGCGAAATCCTTTGAAAAGCCTCAGGGGTCTGAATATAACTTTGTTAGAGACTCTCGAAGCAGATCATTGCGGTAAACGACGTTAAATTCTTAAGTAATTCTTTTCATTTGAATATATATATTTTTTTTTGTTATCAATAATTTAATGCTTATCATACATTTTAGAGATTGAAGAAATTGATGGGATCTTACCCGATTATTTGCCAACTCTGACGACACTCAATCTCACAGGAAATTCATTGGGAACGGTTCGCAAATTGATTAGCGAATCACTGACGAAACTTGTATTGAAAGATTGTCGCTTGTCATATTTGTATTCCGACGCATTTTTTTATTTAACCAATCTAACGTACTTGGATCTTCAAGAAAATAAGCTCAGTACAATGCCCGATACAATATTTTCGGGAAATACTAATCTTCGGTACCTCAATTTGGGAAAAAATTATTTGAAATTCATCAGAAGAGCGTGGTTCCGCAACAAATTCTATTTGGGAACTCTCGATTTATCTAAAAATGAAATAATGTCGATCAACGACACAGACTTTGCTGCATTACCCGCTCTCGAAAAACTTGATCTTGCTGAAAATAAAGTTACAACTTTTCCCGATCTTCAAACTGCAGCATTCGATGTAAATTTCTCGAATAATTCAATAGAAAATAAGATAATATGGGAATTATCGAAGATGTCGAGAATTCGACGGTTGGATCTCAGTCAGAATCGTTTGGAAGGCAATTGCGGTGCTTTCAGATCAACGTCACTGGGTATCCTTATTCTAGGACACAATAAATTGACGACACTCACGAAAGACAGCGTCATTAATTTGCCAAATTTGACAGACGTCAATTTAAAAGGTTTAACGAAAAAAAAAAAAAATGATATACTCGTGTCATTAATGTAAAAATAAAGTTTAATACTTTTTTTTTTTATTCACTCTAGGAAATAGAATTTCCGCTGGTATTAGCCCCACAATTTTTCAGAATAATCCAAATCTGATAAACATGGAACTCGATGATAATCCTTGGAGCTGTAATTGCAAACAATTGTATCCGATGTATTATTATCTCGCGAGTGGACAGAGAACGAAAACGACTCGTCTCATCTGTGAAAGTCCAAAAAATGTTTCCGGTCAAACGTGGTGGGAAGTTTGCGGAAAAATTTGGCGAAAATTAAATACTTTTGAAGATCAAGTGGAACGGGGCAATACATGGATTATCGCGATATCCGCCACTTTTGGTTCTTCTCTTATTTTTGGAACTATGGTGTACGTCACTTATACTTATAAAAAAAATCTTCCCGTTCAATCTCGCAATATTATCAATTAATTACAAAATGTCTTTTCACCATATAAAAAACACAATAAAGTATCAATTATTTTTTATACAAAAAATGTTAATCTACTGTTAAAGTCAAATGAATCTTTAGCAGCTACTTTCGATACACGACGCTGATATTATATTTTTATATTTTTCTATGGCTCTTTATTTTCTTCTTCCTTCTACGAGCATTCAACGATAAGTTAGCCGATCGATTATTCAAATACGATATAGATAGCTCAACGAGCGTAACAGAAACGTCGAGACACCTGCTACCGTCCCTATTCGATGAATACTGACGATATATGTAAATTGAATTGGTCCATCGTATTTTAAAAACTGCGAGCACTGTTGGAATTCCACATCTTGACTGAATCAGAAGATAATAAATTGACAATATCTCATATTTCGTAATTTTTTTTTCTGTTACCGGACCGAATTCTTATAGGAAATGATTTTTTTTTTTTTTTTTTCGAAACATCGTCCATGACTCTAGAGCACAGCGTCTGTCAGTCGTATTAATATAGTACATTGTAGCTCACTCTACAATGGTGTGTTATCTCAAAGGTGTTATCTCAACAACAGGCCGCCTGTACCGTTGCTTTATCAAAGATAAGTTATTTAGTAATTTTCAACATATGGATCTCCGTAGAAGCTCTCCCTGTGAATCCGGCGCTCGTTGAACATTCGTCAGTACACATGAATGAACTTTCAAAGAAGCATGAGCCATAGCTTAGCGAGTTTAGTAAAAAATGAATCGAGGTCTTAATTGAATATCAACAAGTATGGTGCATCGAGGTCATTGCATTCACGAGTTTGAGTTTTCAACAATAAGGTGACATCACACGTACAAATATTTCGCGACGCAAGAATCATGACAATTCTTATGTGATTCTATGATATAAAAATGGAAAATAAACTAAAATATCGCATCTACTCGGAGCGTATTCACTTCAGAGTCGGATTATTATTTTTCATATCATTTACGTGTTTTCGAGTGACGAGTGGCCAAAGTTCGTGCCCGATCAGTTGCCTTTGTTATCTCGATGACGAGCTTCGTAGAATTGTTTGTTCCGGTCAGGGGATTCAAAATTATCCTGAAAATATTAGTGATCTGGTGAGTCTATTGCACAAAACTCGATTTAATTTAATTTGTTAAAATGACAGTCATTAACGAAGGTTTCATTTGATAGGTACAACACCTGGATCTCTCGAACAATATTATTAACAGGATACCAGATGAGCTGAACGATCTGAGTGATCTTGTGTATCTAAATTTGGCAAAAAACAAACTCACTTCATTGCCAAATGATCTTCGAGAATTGACTCAATTGCAAAGGCTGGATCTGAGCGAAAATTATATAATCGATGTGAATGATATCGCTTCGGTCAATCACCTTACAAATCTCAAGATCTTACATCTTTCGACAAATCCAATAACAAGATTGGATGACTTGGAAAACACTGCGGTTCAAGCTTTGGATGTCAGGCGATGCTGTGAGCTACTTAATATAAATTACGTTCAACACTTGCAGTCTTCGTTATTTTCTTACCGCATGAGGAATTTTACAGCAATTAACAATATTACTAACACGTCCTTGAAAGGCCTCCCGGAACTAGTCACTTTGAGCCTCGAAGGGAATCCTTTGAAGAGCATTCAACGACTGACAAGTGAAAAATTGAGATGGTTGGACCTGTCCGATTGTTTCCTCAATTACTTGAGTCCGGACACGTTCGAGGGTGCACCAGACCTTGAGCAGTTGAGACTCGCTAACAATCCTAGGCTCGTTTACAGTAGCAGGTAAATACATAACGACGTACAGTTATTTCTGAATGAATGGAAGACGACACTTTCAACCACTTTAACGAAAAACGTATCGTTTAACGTACAACATATACATATTTTTCTTTTATTTCAGAAATGAGACGTTGATGCACAATAATTTAAAGAAGTTGGACGTTTCAAGATGTCATTTGGATAGACCTGGTCTTCATGGTCTTAGTTCTCTGACCCACGCGGTCCTTTCTCACAACATCATAACATCGCTGCCAGATCGAATATTTGCAAATAATCGAATGCTCGTCCAGTTGCATTTAAAAGCCAATAGCCTGAGCAACGTCAACAGAAGTTCTTTCGCTGGACTGATAAAGCTCGAAACTCTCGATCTATCGTCCAACAATCTGCTGCATTTGCATCCTTCGACATTTCGTGAAACTATTAATCTAAGACTTTTGAATTTGTCTTTCAACGATTTTGAACAATTTCCAAATTTAAAAACCTCGTTATTAACTTTAGACCTTGCGGCTAATATTATTCAAAGCATACCGCAAGATTTTTTGACGAATATGCCGAGAATAAGAACGCTTGATTTGAGTGACAATCGTTTGGAGGGCACTCGTGATCTGTTCGCATCGGAATCGTTAAGGACTTTGATTCTCAAACGAAATAGATTGGTTCAGCTTGCAAATAACAGCTTCGCTCAACTTCCGGAATTGCAAAAACTTGATTTGTCAGGTATTTTATAAAACTATTTTAATATAATTTTCATAAAATTTTTAATAACATCTTTTAATCAATTTGCAGGCAACAGACTTACCGAAGGAATACATTTTCAAGTATTCAGATTGAATGAAAACCTTCAAACTGTTATTATGGAAGATAATCCATGGCGATGCGATTGTCAACAACTTTATCAGACATTTCTGTATCTCACAGAACTCCCAGAGAAAACACGATCGAAAAGCTTGATTTGTCAGAGTCCTAGCAATGTTTCGGGATATTCGTGGGAGACCGCTTGCTTCAACGAGTGGCGAATCAATGATTATCACAAGAAGGACAAAACTTGGGGAATCGTATTTCTTACATTTTTGATCATAGTTCTCATATTTGGAAGCACAGTTTCACTGAGGCACACTTTCAATATAAAGAGACAGGCGAGACGCGAGAGGTTGCGGCTTGAGCAAGAGGAAGCTCGGGAAAGGCTTCGATTACTTCGAAGAAGGTAATTCGATGATTTATTCATTAGCGAATTACTTACTGTCATGAAAATAATAATACTTAATCGATTAATATTTAAATCTATCGTTTTTAATTTCTCATAAAGAATTTATAAAGTCAACAATATTTTGCATATATCGATGGTTTAACGTCAGAAAAACGTAAAAGCATAATTTGTACGCACGCGATACGCCCTTTTGACTTTAGGCCATCGATATTATCAATTTCAATAAACCAACTTGTTACAATTCTAAATGACAACGAAACATATTTTGTATATTTCAGAAATTTAGATCTGGAAGAAGCAGTCAGGAGTGCATCCGAGCCACGAATTCCCCCACTGGAATTAATAAATCCACCACCTTACGAGGAAGCTGTTCAGATGCCTCGTCTCGCTCAATCACTGGACGCTCTGGATTCCATATCGATGAATCCAATTTCAGGGCAGGTGATTGGATCGATGGAAAGCCTTAGATCTCGAAAGAGGCGTCAAAGAAGGCCTCGAAATCGGGCAACGAGCGAAGAGAATTTATCGCGACGCGAGGACAGATTGAAAACCCGACGAGTACGTTCAACTCCAAGAAGAAATTATTCTACGAGTGTCCTTTCGGAATCAACGAGAGGAGAGAGTGGACCTATCGAGGGTATTCCACATCGAAGCAACGTGTCTAGGGCAATCTCGATAGTGGTAAATCGCAGAAACACCGAGTCTGAGGAACCGAGCAGTGATTCCAATAGGAGACCAAGGCCTCAGACACCAAATGCAAAGAGGAAGAGACGCAGACAGCCATTGAACAACGGTCACTCGACGGACGATGAAGATTCGGATATCCAAAAGTGTGTCACCAACCGGGAAATCGATGCCAAGAACCCGATAGTCATTCGAGAACTTCCTCGAGAGCCTAGACGCGGCTACAGACCAAACGTCGAAGAGCATATCGTTTAAATCACAAGTGAAACAACAACTTCCCAATGACGCGTGCGAAGCTCGTTGGTAAATGATATTTATCTTAAGATATATCAACTGCCGTTTTGTACATATTATCAATCGAGATTCAACATCACAAGCATTAAACAATTATAATTAAGGTATCAGCAATAATTATGTTACGATACTGAGGACAAGAAAACAGCGTCCTTTAAATTCGTGTCTTTACTTTTTTTATTATTTATTGAAGACCGAAGGTATAAATAAAGTCTTTATATTCTTTATTAATCCTTCTACGTATGGGTCATTATCGTTGGTTATGTCCTAATTAAGAGGTCGAACGGCATAGGGCCACAGCAGGATCGGCAGGCACAAAGTTTCTTTATTACAATTTTATTATATTTATAATCGAATATAATATAATATTTCTATTGTATATATGTTATATGCTGCTCACACGTCGTTCGTCCTTTCGTCGTGTAACCTAAATAGCTCAATTGCCAAGTGTAGGACGGCTTGAGTCTACGTTGACGCTATATGTTACATACGACAATGATCATTTATTTGGCTTAAGCAGAAACCACGTGGTACACGTATTCACGCGCGGTCTTTGATCGTTTCAACGCTAATGATCGTCCTCTGCTGTAACGCTAATGTTATATTCTCTTACTCCCTTGTACACTTGCTCGTTGGCGTATACGCATCGAATCTGCACTGAATCGGGGAATGTTTGCTAATACGAATACAGCTCGACGAGCGACAAGAAGACGCTCGATTAATTATTTATAAAATTCTAAGCGTACGGTGAGGGATATATCTCATTCGTTGTGTCATCCTTTTCCCTCTTGCATGCGTGTCAATCTTTTCGTTCTTAAGAAATAAATATAATCCCGAGATGATTCGCAAAGAGCTCGGGAAATTTTGAAGCTGCGTGGAAACGGGGCTTAATATCTATACTTTATCTATAAATAACTATTGATAAAATAATTTTCTCCTGATTCTCTTATTCTCTTTTTCTATAGAAATTATTGAGCCACCCTTCTGTCGTGTATATTCGCTCCGTGCGATAGCTTGCTATCGCATGCATATCAGACTGACAGCGCTCATGGTGTCGAAACATCGCGTTTTTTGCTGGAATCTCAACAGTTGTGTCAATGCTTGAAGATAAAGAAGAAACAAAAAGGAAATGTAAATTGTATTGCGCGATCATGAGTAAGCTTTTTTCGCAATACGAATACCGAAATTAAGCTTTTCGAACGTCGCAATATCAGACGTGAAAACGTTGAATACGTAAAACGTTGAATGACACGTGTGCTCCAATTTGACATATTTTTCTCCGAATTACGAAGTGGACAACTAATGATATTCCATTTACTATCAAGTTAAGATTGAAGGATATGTCGTGAATAATTGTTCCGGACTCTGTTCTTCATTATAAAACTCATGAGAGTCACGGCCAAGAATATTTATAGCTGACTAACCTAAAATCAAATGCAAAAGTGTGTAAAAGTCTATTAAAACTTTGCTGTGATACAATTAATTATTTTCTATTATTGCAGTTACGGTTGTACTGTCTATTGTCATACGAATAATAATTTATTATCGACATTGAGATCCTTGGATATAAAAAGGAAAATTCGTGAAGTTTATAGTTCTGTACAAAACCATGTGAAGAGTCCAGCGAAAAACGCAACATTTCAAGACGCGTGGCAATTACTAGGCTTACCGCACTGAGCGAATAAACTCTGGTCGCGCAGCAGCACGTTCGATAATATACAATTACATATAATTAGCTATGTACTTAAATATTTATATAGTAGATACCATTGTTACAAAGTGACGAGAATCCATCGACAGGACTGACTCCACTCGAAACCACTCGAAATGTCCATTCGCATACGTTGCAAGGCAACACGGTTGGATCTTGAAACTCTTTTGCCACTTACTATTTTGTTTAATCTTTGAAACGACGTTTTGGAAATAGAACATCCGAGTTACGGCAACGTCTACTTTGAAAAAACAAATCATATGACAAGTTGTTGGTCCGACTAATCTGACATCTAGGAACATTGTGCGTCAGCCGAGGGACGACCTATCACACGAGCTTTTCAAAACATCGCTAATAGCCGTTTCAACGTTGATTCAACAGTCCAAAGTAAGTTGCAAGCACATGTATCATTCGATACTATAAACGTTTCACGAATATTATGTATTTCTTCACAGACTGTCCTCGTGGATTTAACCACAAGTATCAAGTTTTCACGGTGTCTTGACTAGGTTCTCGCCAGCTTTTGTTCGCGTTATGAGTATAGGTGTCTTTGGAACACTGTCCGGATTATCCTGAAGCGTTATCTTGACCCTCTGAGCTCCTGGACTGAGCGGAGGTCGCTCGAGTCCTTGAATATTCCCGAGAGAGCCTTTCGTGGGTATCGATTCGGGAGGGCACGCCCTTGCCGATGGTGACCTCCTTGAATCGGTGCCGAGTGACGAGACGGAATCATGATGTTTCTTTCCATTAACCGCTGGTTCACCAGGATCTTTCGTCCTGAGGCAAACCTCTGGAACGGGTGCCGACGAATTAATCAAGTCCTGATGACTCCTTCCATTCGCCAGCGCTTTCTCCGGATTTTCTTGAGCGACGAAAGACTTTTTGGGAGGTTTTACCGGGTCAACCACGTCAGGTACCGCAGAGTACTTCATTTTGGTTCCATCGGGCAGTGTTTCAGGCTCGTCTTGATGAACTTTGGGATTGTCCGAAGATGGAGTGTATACCAATGGAACGTTTTCCAGGTTTCCATTCGACGCGATCTTCGGTTGAGCCCCAGTTCCAGAGTCCAGAAGCGATTTTGTCATGTCCTTGAGCTCAGTTCCGCCTTCCACGTCATTGCGTTTCGTCTTTTTCTTACAAAACTCTCCTTTGTAAGCGGCAAAACCTATCAGAGCTCCGAGGATACCCAAGAGAATTGCCAGAACTACGTAAGATCCCATTCCTTTCTGTGGCTGACGAGCCGGATACGCGTCAGTCGCTTCGGCGATATCCTCAGCCTCAGCCTTGACCTGCCCTGATTTGGATTCATCGAGAGCCCGGCTCACTTCCTCATTGCCATTGCGACCTTCGACGTCATCGATGTTTTTACCAGGAGCTCCTCCGCTTTTGCTCACAATGACCGGAACTATGAGTTCCTTTTCTATCGGTTTCGATGAACTCGTTCGTTCGGTCGATGCGCTGATAAACTGTTCCTCCTGGAGGTCAAGGTCCTTTGTCGTGTCATCTTCAGGAGGTGCCGAAGTGCCTGCGAAAGTGTCCCAAAGCAGACTGAACCAACCCTCGTCCTTGGCAGGGCTCGAACTCGACGATTCGGCTACTGTTTCTTCGCCCGGGACGTCCCAACTTATCGGAGGCACTCCGGTTCCGGAACCTTCGATACCGGAACCTTCTCGAAGGTCATCCTCTTCCCCGGAACCTTCCACAGTAATCTCCGGCTGTCTCGGCAATGACTTCCCGTCGGTATCTTTGGTGGTTTCAATATTTTCGGTAGATTCGTTGCTGCTAGCAGGTAACGGCGAGTGCGAGACACGCTTGTCAATCTCCTCCGAAAAGAAAAGCTCATCGTCGGTGCTGGTTGACTTTTCAACAGGAACTTCGATAATCGATGGTGTTGAAGATGGTGCAGCGGTGAATCCCACAGTATGAACAATCGAATCATCTTCATCGGAAGATTTTACGGGTACCGGGGTCTCGATTTCTTCAGAAACCGTCGTAGCGGTAACATTGTCAGTCAATTCATGCTCCTCTTCGTCGTATTCATCGGGAGTCCGGTCGTCAAAAGGATCACCGGAAGGTACTTCCCCCGAGCCCTCTACAGCAGGTTGATCCATTTGCATTTCCTTGTCTTGATCCTCGAACATACAGATCACTTGGGCATCAGCTTCAACAAGCTGTTTACCCTTCAAATTTCCAGGGCTCAAGCACAAAATCTTCTTGGAAAGATGAACACCTTCGTCCAATAGATGATCTCTCATTTTCAATGTTCGGCAGTTGCAGTTTAGTGGATTACCCGCAAGATCGAGAATCTTCAAATTTTTGAGAATCGACACACCGATTGGAATTTCTTTCAAAGCATTTTTACGAAGGCTCAGACTACGCAATTTTTTGAGACCATCGAAAACCGTTGGTCCCAGACTCTCTATCTTGTTATCAAATAAATCAAGACTACGGAGCTCGCGCAAGTGACGAAACGTTCCAGACTCTATGTACCGAAGTTCACCGTGCGTGAGTTCCAAGTGCCTCAGGCTACTCAGATTCTGAAATATTTCCGCTTGAAGACGATTTCTGGATATCGTAGTCTTGAGGATCCCAAGGTCGTAAGTGTCTATGTATTTAACATCGTCCAGATCATGACACCACGCCACCGTTCCGTTCACCAAGCTGCAGAGGCCATGACACGGACTCGGTTGTATCGCAAGCAGCAGAATTCCCAGAAGGGAGAGGAGTAACTTCGCGTTTCGCATTTTCGTGCTGGTCAACCTGTAATCCAAGAAATAAAATACAAATTAGATCCTTTACGAATAATTGTAATTATTCTATCGAGAATACAATGATACGCTTTCGGAGTTATTTAAAAAATTATATTTTCTGCAACGTTAAAAAAAATATTGCGGACCCTTCGTCGCCATAAATTATTGATAAGCCGCGTTACAACGAGCGGCAACTATCTATCCAACGATTGTTATCGAAGTGCTTTATCAGCGATAAGAAGTGTTTTACTACAACAACGATATACCGCTTGTGAGAAACTTTACGTCGTCGTTGTCCTACGCTATCGTATTTGTCTGGATTTGCGAGTTATATAGGTCAGCCTGAGTGCATTTTTAATTCAAATCGAAGAATCTCACGCACAAGACAATCAGAATTCATTGTTTCAAGCAATAATCAACCGTCAAAGTTTATAGTAAAGTATTATAAAATATCAAATCTGCGTAAAAAAAATATTTTTCCAACTGTAACGCGCAAACTTTTACTGAATATTACGTCCATCTAAAGAGTATTCGCTGCTCTCATATCTGTTGTATCTTCCGCCATTTTTGTCCCGATACATTTGCTATTGTATTTCGCGTGAATATTTATTTCGTTACGCTCTCCGAGAGTTGGGAAACCTGCCAAACGTTGTTACGTCGTCATTTTTATTCTTTTTCATTTATATATTCTTCGTCGAAGACAGAACGTCGGCCAAGTGCGAGAAGATAGTGTATTTAGGTTTAATAGAAATAACTCGCTGCACGAACCAGCTGCGATTCTATACATAGCGAGCAAAGTTTAGGTCTGCTATTTACAGTATTTTGCATATTTTGCTATGGCTGACGACAGTACGCATGCTCTTGAGCCTCCGGCAAGCCTCGTAACGAGTCCGAAAACCAACTGACCATAGTCCACCAGACAAAACGCTAGTCGATCTTGAGTTCTCTCCATTGATTTACTTCAAATGTATTAAAATATTGCTTCATTGTCTTGCAACTACTCTGCAGAATACAATTTTAGAGATAGATGTCGTTTACTTTTTGGTTATAAAGACAAAGTTATTGTTTAATATTTAACTGAGAAATTGTTGCAATAATCTAAAGTGCGGCAACGCGTTTTTTTTTTATCTCTCTGATGTACAGATGATTATATATACCTATATATATGGAAGCGTAATATATATATATATATATTACTGGGAGTGTTGCCAGAATTTTTTCGACAGACCAATTTTTCTTCTTGCGTTATAATACCTGTACCCTGAGAAACGAGGACAGCCGAGCAAACGGGTTTCTTTTTTCATTCCACATATTACGAAACGAAAATAAGACTGGAGAATTGTCACGTAGCATCGAATTGTTGCCGATGCAGCAGAAAATTTTACTTCTCGGATATTATTCGAAAAGATATATAATCGAGAAACTCTTTAAATGTCACGGCTGTCTTGAAATTATTAAATACTTGGTTTGGTGAAATGTTAACGAGTCAAGATGCTGCTAAGAGTGCACGATGAGACATCGTTGTATTCAATATTTAATCGAGACTCGTTCTTCGTTTTGTTCAAATATCTGTTTCTTTACCGCATCAACGATCTCTCAAGCGTTATACAACTTCGTTGTAACTCTCGTCGTTATTATCATTCTAAATACAACCGAATACTTTTTATATCTTATTTTCGTTTTAGTTCTTTTCTTTCTTCCTTCTACGTTTCTCAATTTTTTTTTATTATTCTCCGGTTGCGGGATCTCTTTTGCGCTGCAACGACCAAGTAGACCCGGCGAGCTCGTCCGTTATGTCGGAATATCCGATTACGCATATCGCCAAGGTACACGCCGCACGGTTTTACACGTGTACACACGAAACTGGTTTTGATTCTGATTAAAGAGAAAATTCACGATACGTAGATATAGTCACCGTATTCCTCGTAAGTGAGAGTAAAATAAAAACTCGCCTAAGGTAAGCCAACTAAAAAAAAAATATTTCTTACAGTTTTTTTCAACGCAAATAAAACGCTATTTTTCTTACGCGACATCTTCTCTTCGTCTCGCAATTAAAATCCTCGAGAGACGACGCGTGGATATATTAATCCCATGAATTTAAATGCACAATGAATTATTGTGTTTGCAAATTGCGCAAGGGAATGATAAGTGGATAATTATTAATTACCTCGATACCAACTCGCAACGAGTGAATGTACCCACGAGATTATTATTAAATATTTAATTTTTTATACTTATCTTATCTCTGAGAAATCAATAACTCGTTTGTTTTTCATCTACGATTAGTCCACCGTCAAAGTCTTTTCTTAATCAATTTATTATCTTTCACAATTTTTTTTTTTCCACAAAAAATAAAATATTATTAGTTTACGTAACTTTAAACTTTACATTCTCGTGAATGTATTTAACCCTATCGAGTTATACGAAGAAGTAGAAACAGATAGTAACTCACGTGTTGTTTATTCAGACGAGGCCAGTCAGCTAGCAACGCCTCGACTTCGGGAGCATCTGCAACATATCAGAAAGCGAGACAACCTTGTTGGGTTATTATGCAAAAAGAATATCAACGAAAAGGAAAAAAAAATTGCACACAAAAAATAAAATAAATAAACAAATTTAATGAAAATATTTTAAGCGTTCATTGACTAATAATTTTCTGTAAATACAATTATTTGATAAGATAAAGTCATCGGTGAATGATCGGTTAAGCGCAACCATTTCTTTTTCATAGACAAATCGAAACAAGTTTTTTTCAACAATATGTAAAACAACTTAAAAAATATTATGAAAGTAAAATGTAAGTACATCATTGACAAGTAATTTAAAGAGAGACATTTCGATTCAAACTAATTCGACCGGTTAGTGCCAATGTAACTTCCACTTTTAATAAAAATACAATTTTTAATAAAGCTACGGAAATAGCAATAAAATAGACGAATTTAACAGACAATCTTGATTTAAATAATCGAAAATTGTCTTAAACCCTAAAAATATCTTCGTTAATTCATTAATGACTGATAATTTACTGCTGGCTTAACCCTATATTCGTAGAAATCAACGATCAAGCCGTATAATACAAATTTATTTTATATTAATGAGTTTTACTTATGACGTGCACGAAGATATTTATTAAACGTTATTACATCTCGACTAAATAATAATTGGAATTAAATAATTCTAGCTGTCAGAGGTAATTCTATATATCCAGTTAAGTGTTTCGATACTAATTCCTGAGAGCAATATAAGTTTTATTGAGGTGTAATAAAAGTTCATCGGAATGGAGCAAAGTGATATCAGGATAGAAGCTCGTGAAGCGAGCAGCACTTCCACGGATACGAGCTAATACCATTGAATCAGTGTGGTTGATGATTGCAGGTGAAGGTGCAATTGCCTGGATGTCCAAGCGTGCAAGTTGGAACGTTTGTGAAGTCTCGCGAATGACCAAAAATGTCGAAACAAGCTCTCTCGGGAGATCTCGCGTGCTTACTATGGTCAGACCTCAGGTGTTTTTACGGAGTTCCGGCAATCTCTTTGCTCGGGCTACTGGCTGTACTCGCAACTCGTTGCTGTTGCTAACGGTAATAACGTATCGCTATACGACGTCAGGATCACAGCCTTGTGGTCCAGTTTGTCGTCACGTGTTCGATCACCGGGCCATTAAACATTCCTTGAACGGGAGTTCAAGGTACTGTAGCGATTTCATTTTAGCGATCGTGAAAACGTATCGCGTTTTATTCTAGCAGAGAAAAAGAAAATGGAAAATACCGGAAATTGAGGGATCGATCAGCGTGTGATTATTAAAAATTTTAGGCGATAAACAATCGAATAAGCAAATATTTTATTAGTAAATTTGTAGCGTTACATTCGTCGCTGATCGGATACCGCTAAGGCAATTTCAGGGCATCTATAGTTCTTGACAAGGCCTTGACAGTTCCTGATTCATGCCGGATGTAACGCTACAGATTTCCTACTCGGGAATACAAAATGTCATTCAAAGTTTAAGTGGCACCTACCACGTTGTTTACTAAAACAGCTGGTAACTTTGTTGTGAGTGAGTAAAATAAATTTCTTTAAGTAAACTAAAATATTGAATTTTTTAAACAGATTAAGAGGGAACGATTATCATTTTTAATATTAAGTAAATGTTACACCAGACTTTTTATGGATATCCATACCAAAATGAATTTCTATTGGATTATATTTTGAAACTCTGCTGATTCGTCAGATAAAGAAGCTAAATTTTGTGCAATTTTATGAAAATTATTTTTAGTTCTATTGTTATTATTATTACATGCTGAAAGTTACGTAATTTAGTGTGAAATGGTTCGGAAAATGGTCTACAATGATAGAACGTAGCGGTTTTTTTTTTTTCGACAATATATGTTGAATCCGAATAAAAAAAGCTGCTAAAACGAAAAGGATAACTCGAAGACATTTTATGTCGAAATTTGGTGATGATTCACGATCTTGCTTTTCGAGGTTTGCTAAATAAACAAAACTCTTTCTGAATTTATCTCTTTTTAGCTTAATAGCTCGGGGTTTGTCGGTAAGAATATCCTTAATGACATCTATAACGCTCGTCTTGTCGTCCCTGAAGTTTCGTAAACGCGTTCTCGTACAGTGACGTCCATGTAAATTAAAACTAAAAATGCTCGAAAGATTACGCAAACAGCTTTAAAATTTCTAACCACCGATTTTAGTATTAATTAAGATGTCGAAAAATTTCGTAATCCAAGAGAACATAGTTTTCAATTTGATGAATCTCTCAGTCACGATAGTAGAATTTCTATCTGTCTGCCCGATTGACGGCTAGTATTTGACATAAAGAGAACCCTCATCGTCATCGGTGCAGTGAACATCGTAGCTAGTCTCCCCTTAAGCGTATATTATACATTTGGATACATTAAATCGTATATACATATGTTGCATTCGTTTACGTATGCGGAGAGAGTCTCGAGAGGTCTCTCGATTTCGGAGCGAATTGAAACATGGGATATGAGAGTCACACACACGCATACATGCGCACACACACACCCACACATCAAACCAAAATACAGAGACGCGTAGAACGGTGCTATGCAAAGGACAAAAGCTACCAGTCACGCTAGTAAATCCAAACGATGGCTTTGATGTTGACCGACGCGGAGTCGCGGATGAATCCAACCGGATCAGGTGAAATTATAAGTTCTCGCGTGGAATATTCGTTCTCAAAAATAACGATAAAAAATGACAGAGAAAAAGTCACTACGAACATTCATCAAAGGAAGCACCGAAAGTAATAGTTATACATAATAATAATAATCACAATTAACAATACAATCGTCAATAGTTAAAGGTAATTACTCGAAACACACTTTCTCGAATACCCATTGAGAAATATACTCATCAATCAACTAAATTAACAGCAGTAAGAACTTTCTTAGGTATCCTTAAACTAGGCTGCTAAAGATTAAAAAGTGTTTCATGATTATTATCATAGTTTATGAATGAATTCGAAGGGCTCTCACAGGTATTTTAATGTATACTTGTGTTTCGAGCGGTGTAATGACATTGAGTTATTCGAGCCATATGCGAAGCTGTCGGTGAAGAAGAGCCTGCGATTCACCAGCTTGTAACGAGTCGAAGCATTAGAATCACACGTGAGAGTACGTGACTCAAAGTGCCTCGAGAGATATCGATAACAGGCGGTCGTGCGAAACGATTAGCAATCCGTAACGTGCGGTTCACAAATCCGTACAACGAGACACGCGCTTCGGTATTGACAGGTCGGTACACCCGAAGTAATATTACACGTGACAACCGCGGTGGTACAAGTGGACAGCAAACTACCGCGGTCGGGATTATGGAAAATATTATTCTATACATCCACAATGAATTTTAATGTAGCGACAACGGAAGGTGCTTCATATTATTTATATCGATGCATTGAGATTCGAGTTTTCTCATTCCATACGGCATTCCGTAACGGATATAGGTCATCGTGAAACGCATCACGTGTGTGTCATCATAGAGGCGTTTGAACAAGCTCCGATGCTTCGAGTTCCTCGCTTCGCTTTTTTACATACACAATTTTCTCAGACAAAAGCATCAGACGTGATGCACGTGTTTGACTCGTGATATGTACTAAGCGTAGCATCCGTTACCAAAGAACAATCGGTGTTGTTGGCGACGTAACACGTCTTATCGATATGCACCGAATAATCTAAAACATCGAATAGGCCGTCGATGAGTCCATCGATCTGGAACTCTGAAAAATATCTCGTAGAGTTGCGAGTAACCAATCAGTATCACCGGATCGTTCTACTTCGCTGTGATGGAAAGGGAAAGCGACGAGGAGAATCAAATTGAATAAATTCAAAGGATTATTTAAAAATTTATATCGATTAGCTCGCGAAATTGAAACGATCGCATCTCAGTCGCAGCTGCTACGGTTCACTTGGACAATGAATTGATTATTTTTACCAAGATTGAGATATCAATTTTGATAAACATAAAATGTTTTTAAAAAATTATCAAACGGTTGATCGATCAATCAAGTTAACCGACTGTCATGATCTTAGACTTATGGTTGACTCGTAGGATATATTTGTTACAAATTTGTACACTGACTTACAACAATCTATAACAATTCACGACAAATGTACATACAAGTCAACCACGAGTCTGGGTACGTGACAGTCGGTTGACTTTATTGGTTGATCAACCATTGATCCATCGCGGATTCTTTACTCGGGAAACCGTTGAGACTCTAAGAGTTTAAGTAAATTTATTTAAATGCAAAAGATATTTAATAAATATAACGATGATCTCGCGTGCAGTTAGTCCGAGACGTAACAAAAACATATAATGTCTCCAAGGAATGTTAAATCAAAATTTTTTAATATATTCGCAAGATCGATACAAGAACGTAGAATTTTTTATCGTTCATATATAAATTTAAATGATATACCGTCAAGTATAGTTTAGTTTCTTGTGAGATGAGACAAAAATACCCAAAAGTGATTAAAAAAAAAACGTCTAAAGTAAATGTCAGTGGAACAAGATGAGTTCCTCCATGATTCAAGAGATAAAAACGTTGGTCTTCCGGACAATCTTCCTCATACCTGACAAACGTTTGGATTAAAATCTCCGTGAGGAATTGAGGAAAAAAAAATATCTTGCAGTTAATAGCGTGCTGCTGTCCACAGGAATCTCCAGAATAAAAAACGTGACTCACGAAACTTTCTTTTCGTGAGAAATCCCATTAGCTCTGCTGTAGGCTACGGACGTACGGTGACGTTATAAATTGACCTTCGGGTATTACACAGTTTTGCAAGAGGCTCTTGAAACGTTTTACTTGTTTATCGAACTTGAATGGAGAACGTGGTGCACTTTAAGCAAAAAAGTAGACAGACACTGAAAGAAACAAATATAATTCACTGTGTACCCGCGGTACATTGTAAATTCCTCTCGACGAAGGACTTGAGATGCGTCTTGTCATTGACACGAGCACATGCGCGATACTCGTAATTGTTACATGTAATTGAGTACGCGATAAATAGACAAAATGAAAAAGACATCGAGACACGATGCATCAGATTTGTTTGGCCTCTTGTTGATACAATACCGCGAGTGATGCTCGTGCCTTTGTCGAAAGAAAATTACGCTTCGAAGACCATGCAAAGCAGTTACCCGCGATGTATCATACAGTAAATATGCATATACATTATTATTATTATGTACACGTATCACAGCACCAAGAAATGAGTGTGCGGTATTCCCGTTTGCGCGATTGCACTTTGCTTTCGTTATAATCATCGAGATTATTTTTTGCACTTTTTCCCACTTTCCATGTCCATAAAAAACAATAAATTTTCTGTCTATGACTTTCGATAGTTTCTTTACGCGATTTTCAAATATCCTGAATCGTTAGAAATAAAAATCTTTGTACTCGGTAGTTACGCGTTGGTTCGAACAACAACAACAACAAAAAACAATTTCTTTTCACTCTTCGCATCTACGTAGCACTATACTTTATAATATATATATTCCACGAAGGCAACTTACAATGTAAAGATCCTACGGTATGTACACGCGATATGATAGCAGAAATATAAACGACGATGCGTGGTGGCAAGATAAAATAAATACTCGAGTTCATAGGTCATCTGCCGCAGGGCATCAGCATTGCTAATGCCGAGAGCAACACTTGCATGTTATTTTCTATCTCACTCTCACTTTCAAACTGTGCGGTGTTAACGAAAATTACGAGAGACGGTGCGTCGATGCGCTGTGCTATTATATCGGTGAGATATCGCTGTATATTATTATACAGTAGCTATATATCCGTAAACCTCGAGATCCAGATACGCCAAGGCGTTTAACTCTCGAGAGCTTCGACAAATGGAACAGTTGAGATGAAATAATCGCGAAGGTGTTATCGAATGCAAAAATACATGTGGCATGCGAGTACATCGCAACTGAATATGATTCATGAACAAACTAAACTGAGCGTAAGATATTTATGTGCGTTGATATTACGAGATCCAAGTCGATTTGATTATACGATTTGTGAACTAGAAAAAACGAGGGCCAATGCGATTTCTCGAGAGAGCCGCAACCACATCGATCGAGGTCTCTGAACCGGGGTTCAAGGTCTCTCGTCCTTTCACGCCACAACGCGCCATCCTATGACATAACTATCGAAGTCACAGATAGAGAAAGCTCTTCGGTCAGAGACAAAACATCGACGATTGCAATAATAAAATTAATCTTTCGTTCAAATGTTCGAGGATAGTTGATTCGAGTTAATTATTCAAGGAAATAATATCGTATTTCTTTATTACTTGATAGATAATATTCAATGTTTTTCATCTTATAAGCAATCGATTAAAACTATGGAACCAACATAAATATTCATTTTTGGTAATTAATTACATATTTTTTGTTTAATTGTATTTTCTTTTTAGCGATTTATTAATACATTTTTTAAATCGTGTTTCTATAACGCTTAAAACAACGATCGATATACCTTAAATTACGGACGATTCGTGTCGCACAAAAAATTACGTAAAACGTTGTGTACGGGAATTTACAATGAGACACGAGAACCAACGTCATCAGGCCACTGAGCCTGATGCTCGCGTATTTCACCACGGGAATATTTATTCCTCAGTTTTTACTACTTTTAATGCTTCCGACAAAGTGATTTGGCAGCGTCGTTGGGGGGCGAGAGCCTGACGCTAAGCGTATTTCTTTAAAGTAAAAAAGAGATACGCCAGTGCTAATGTACGACGAAGATGATTATTATTTGATCGAATCAAGATGATAGGACAAACGTCATTATGCGCTTACGATCGCGCAAACATCTCTTTCTCTGAAATCGATTTTTTCTTTCTTATAAAAAAAACCTTTGATTTCTACGAAAAAAAAATCTCAATTTTCGTTTCAGATAATATCTGAATGGATTTGTGATTTGAGTTGTTGAGACTCGCAATTTTTGAGATATTGAGGTCAAATTTGGCTCACGAATGGATTATTGTTAACAAAGGTTTGGGATCGAATTCAACGTTAATCGGTCAGGAAGTTAACATTTTTAGGCATTTTGTATTTTTGTTAAAAATCATCTCAATCGGTGTACACAGAATATAAATTAACATGCAAAGTAAAAGCTTGCAAATTGTTTTTGTTATTGTTTTACACCGCTAACAAAGTTTCCTCTATGTGGAAATTAAAATCGATAAAAATACTTCCACATAGAGGTTGCATTATCAAAAGTTTTAAATAACGAAGAAGCAATTTGTAGGTTTTTATCTCGCAGATTTGTTTATAATATCTAACAGGAACCTTGTGAAATTCTACAAACGTTTATCAAAGGCGCTATAGACATCAAACAGCCAGCACAATCTTGGATTGTTAAAAGTCTACGATAAACCGCGATAAAACCTCACTGGCCTTTGACGCGCGTTCAAACTTTCGAGTAGCCTCTTCGATATCGATTCCTCTATATCGTAAGCGTGATTGAAAAATATTAAAATAATTCGTAGACATTTTATTATTTTTAGAAATCGTTATCAAGGTCATCAGGAGCAATCGTCGAACGATCGAATTTCATTGTCCGTACGGATCGAGAAAGTAAATTTGCGGAACAACATTGGGCGTAAGAAATCTAATAATAGTTGGACGAACCAACACGTTGGTTGGGAGATTTGATAACTTAATTGACCAAACATATAAGTTGACTCATCCAATTGTTATCACTGTTTTTAACACTAAAATTAGTTCATGCAACTCACTATTTTTCACCATCCCGGTAGAATGTGCCGCACGCATTTATCAAAATTTACCCAGATCGTTGAACCAACGTCGCGGAAATAAAATAAATAAAAGATGATAAGTTGTCACGAGCTCGTGTCTCGAACGTATTTCATAAATTTTCGGTTCACTGACGCGTGTGTGTGTGTTCCTAACTTGAATGCGCGTTCTTATCGAGAATCGATAGCTGGCTCTACGATAAAAGTACGGTTGGGTACATCACGTCAGGTGAGGTGTAGATTGAAACCGCACTGTACGTACAATTCTTCCAGTCAACACTTTCTTCGCTATTTTCTATCGCGACGAATATCCATTAATTTTCTTCCGCGTTGTTGAGATACTTGATACTTTATTAAATCGATTTATTATAACATCTTCATTCTTAACGTGTAATTTAATATTATTATTCCTTCGCTTTAAATCGATAAAAAAAATCGTGAATTATGAGATTTATCGATAAAAACGAATAATTAATTGTATTGAAGATTATGTAATAAAAAATATATTGAGTCGACGTGCTACTTGTATTTCTTATCGACCCTACTTCCGCTTTCTAGTTGTCTTGTATCTTTTTTGTCTCCTTCTGTATTATAAAACAGTTATATATAAATTCGTTCTGACAAAGACATCTGAGAAAGTGAAACCGAACGCTGCATTATCTTTCGACTCAATTCCAATTATTTCTCTGCCATCCCCACATTTTTATTAAGCGAATAAACGAGATACAGAGGGAAAGAAAGATCGAGAACTCGTTTGATCCAACGAGGAAAGATGATCGCGCGAGAACGCGTAATCTCCAAGTGTAAATATATGTCGCAGACTGAGTGTGATTCGTGACTTTCGACTTATCGCCTCTGCGCAGTTTTTTTTTTCTTCGTAATCTTACGGGAACTGACATTTATGTATCTTTCTTATGCTCACGGGAGCATAAATCACGGGGATAGAAAAATTCGCATCGAGTATGACTCTTTTTTTTTTTCTCTATTTTCTCTTCAACGTTGAATTGCGTTATTACTTCGTATACGTGAGCGAATCTATGGAGTACGGGATCAGTACCGTGCTTTGACTTCCATCCGAGCGATGCCCAAGGACGTGAAAAGGAAGGATTTAATTTCAAACGCTATTTTCATTTCCCTGGTAGAGCACGTGGCAGCCTCGCGACTCCAATCAACCAGTCAGCACGCGCCTGCACGCACGTACATTACTGCATTTTTTTTTTCCTTTCTAGTCCCCCGACAAGGATTCCTATCTGTTGCTCGACGGATTAGCCTGTTATGTAATTCGGCGCGTAGCCGAGTTACCTGATGTACTTTGTGGCCTCTCTTGTACGTCACACCAGCATTCGTCATACTCATAAAATATTTTTGAGGAGCGGAGAGACTCTAGAGACGGTCTCGGGCTTAGAAACACGTTAGACACCAGTCTCTAATCATTGCGTGTTTCATAGTGAGATGAGAAGTGAAGAAAGAATACTGAAAGTTAAGGTATCATGCCTAAAGGAGGACGTTTGGTTATTGAGAAAGATTTGTTAATCGCCAATCGTAATTTATACTTAATTGTTTATATTATTGGCGATTATTAATACTAAAGACTTATGCTGATTAACGTAGAGACAAATATTTGTTAATTGACCTCAAATTGCGAACGATTTAACATTTTTTTGTACATTGAAAATAACTTTTTCTTTTCAATTTTATCCAAATAATTATATAATTTATATAAATTATGTTTGCTACTTTCGAAATAATATTTTTTTATTTATATTCAGATAAATATTTAAATTTATTTATATGTTGTATATATTTTTGCGATTAAATCTTCTATGAATATAATTATTTTCGTAATGAAAGGACAAGGACATTTGTTTCTATTCACTTTTTTCACTCGTGCAGTGAGGAATTTACTTTCATTCGTTAACTTTTGGCCGTTGGTTATGGCTATCACTACGACACTGACGCATTCCTCCATAGCATTCCTACGGCTACGTTAAAACTCGGGGAAACCGTTTCTAGTTTTGTGCTATCTTTAGAAGTAACACCGAAGCCACTTTGAGAACTAGCGGAGGCGAGAGTTTCGTAGACGAGGATTTCGAGTTTATATACAGTTACCAGGATACAGTTTATTCTGGAAATCATGGGAGTTAGTCATCGACGATTGACGTCAGGGAAACTCCTTTCTCCTACTACAACTTGTCTCGGTTCATTTAACTTGAGAATTCTTGTCTCAAGAGAAGAACATTGATATAAACAATGAAATAAATTCAAACTATATTTTGTGTTTTGCATGTTTGTCCGGAGCTCAGAAATGTTGTTTTAAAACTCATTTTTCTATAATATTTGCGACAAATTGATGGAATTATGAAATTCATGGAAAATTCTTAAGAAATTCTCCTTTTTGCTTCAATTTCAGAATAATAACACTATATTTCAGCCATTATAATTTAAAAAGAAATCTAAGCAATAAAATTTACTGATTTATAGAGGTAATGACAAGTCAAAAGTAGGCAACGCAACAATTGAAGAAACGCAGGTGAGTCTCTGATTTACCGAATGCGTATTCCGAGTTAATACGCTAGGTAATCACAGTACCCGACGATTGAGAAATGTTGGATAATAAAACTGAAGAGATGAGTGAACGAATGAACAGAGAAAGAGAGAAAAAAAAGAAGGAGGGAGCACGGGCTCGCTCGAGACACTCATTCATTACAGTATCCTCTTTATGAATGGGGAAATAGTAAGTGTGGAGTAGTCGAATGTGTGTGTCGTTAGTTTGTCAAACGTGAAGAATTCGTGTTGATCGGTTGAAGTCACGTGGTCGTGAGATAGTAGCAATTTTCATTGAGCATTTGTCAGGATTCTCACGGTTTTTTTTTTCGTCCGACGATGCTGTACGTGTCTCGAAGATTGAGAATCACGAAGCAGGATCGATACCTGCGGGGAAACCGGTCGGCCGGCTAGAGATTGCGAGAATCGAACAAGATCGTCGTCGCAAAGACGAGGAGGAGGAAGAGGAGAAGAACGACGTCCGATGGTCGCGTTACTCTCCCGCGCTCCTCCTAACTCGCTCGAATCACGTTTTACAATATACTTTTTATTCTCATAATTTAATGTAAGATCTCCCGAGGGGAATCGAGCGCTACTCGTCTTACGACTCGTAGATCAACGCGCGCTGAAGAGTCCTTGGCCCGTCCACCGGGTTCACCACAGACGTTGTCGCGTGACGATATAATGATATCCAAGCTTTACGCATAGTATAGGTACATGCACACACTTATTAACTATTATTTTATATTATTACAGCGTATACGAGACATTGCAGAGACGAGGGACGAAGAATCGACGAAGAAAGCCTGTCAAGACGGACGCACAACTATAGATATAAAGCTACAAGAACAAAATAATAAAACACACAGAACCACAGACACGGAAGCACTGCTTTTTCTTTTTTTATCCTTTCATAAAAATTTAACACATAATCACAGGCACTGTACGATTAAATATTACTTCGGAGCCGGTAAAATTCCTTACCTCCTGTATATGCTCGTCAATATATGTAATCCTCCTCCTAAATCCTTTCCAGAAATTTGCAGAAACTCCAGATGATAATATCCGATTAATCCTCGATGGGAATTTAAAAAAAAAAAACAAACAAAATTTATTAAATCGAATAAACAATTGATTAATTAATTTATTAATCAATTCATTTATTTATTATAAAGTAACGCTATCGAGAGGGTTTATCGATCTTCCGTGAATGTGGATCGACTTCTTTCACGCGCGACTATCTTGTCGAATGAGGAAAAATCAATCGAATTTGAATCCAACTCTCGCGATACAATCTATCGCGGACTGAGGTCGTGTGAGGACTGTGCCGCTCGGCCTGACTGCACACTCTCGCTCGCACACTCCCCGACAACACGACGCTACGACGATGACTACGACGATCGCGGCAGCTACCACAGCAGCAGCTATCGCTACCAGCAACAGTAACCAGCGGCACAACCGACTCACTTCGAACTCCGAAAGCCCCCCCACTAAGGCCCCGAACCATTCGCTCGCGGTAGGTGTGTAATCGCAGACACAACGGGAAGGGGATCATTGCGGATGAACCACGGAACTCTGACACTCTTCTTCGTTCTTGAATAAGATGACTTTTTTATTCCTCTTCTTGATCTTCTTCATACAATTCTTCAAGGAAGACGAAATCTCGCAGCGTTGCACTAGTTTCTTCTATCGAGGTAATGAATTGCGTGACGTTATGTACATGATTACAATTTTTTGCAATTGCTCTAGCAGAAAAATTTGCAATTTTTAGTATATTTTAGTGTTTAAAAAGACAATGGTTTAGATATTTTACACTCATATTATTTAATTATCGGAAGACTCGGGCTTATGAATCATTCACTCGTGACTCAATGATATATTCAAAACAGAGGAACCATTCAGAAGAAAACAAAACTTAACTGAAACAAGAATTTTAAGAAGATCGGAATATATTAAAATTTTAAATATTACAGCGATTCTTCTGAATCAACGTTTAACTTACTGACACCAGTGACGAAACATTTAATTTTGGTTTTTTTAGTCCCAATAATTATTTAATTACGAATCTTACCGAAATTTATTGTATTTAAAAATTTAAGTTATCAATAAAAATGCCAGTGAAATTGCTCGGGTAAACATGAATCGAATAAAACGACGTTAAGTCTTGATACGCAATCGAGCCACAGACTTTTTATTACGCGAGATATATTTTTTCAAGTTTTATTTCTAAATAAACGTAAATAAATTGTTTTTTTTTAAATATAAAGTACTTCTGTCTCGTGTCAACAGCTTTCATTTCTTTATCGACAAAGTAGATACCGAAGTTCCAGTGGACACTCGTGGTCCATCAGTTGTCACATAAGTCTCGTGATATCTAATAATAAACAAAAAGTTTTTGACCAACCATTACTAGTTGATAATACCGTAAAGATCCGTCGTAATTCTATGTTTTTGAAGGCAACGAGACATCACAAAATTACCATTATCAAAACAATCGCAGTTGAGCAATTAAACTTAGTCGCAGAGCGTGGCGTGAAGAGTCGAAGGCCGGAGGATAGTCGGGAGGCGGACTAATCTTCTCTCTAATTTGGCTGCTGAGCGATTTTTACCGCGCTAAGAGATGCTACCGAGAAAAAGCAAAGACAGAAGAGAAGAAGAACGCGAAGATGAAGACGCACTCTCATCTCCTGATCCTGATTGGTATTGCAAGATATAATAGACAGCCTCTTCCCCCCTGTCCCCGGTAAATTAGACTGAACGGCAGGGTTCTCGAAATCACAAAAAGAAACCCCTGAAATATTACGAGGTATCTAGTTCGAGAGCTTCCTTTTGGTTGGTCTGCGAGGCCCCTGAACTACTCTTGCAAGCGAGAGATCCTTCGTAGAACTCGAGATGCTGTGTCGTATTTCCTTTGAAGGTCTCTTAAAAAAAAAAAAACGGGCCCAACACAGTGCATTCTCATTTAAATGAATCTTTACGTTCCAAAAAATTATTTTTTTACTTGTAGTGAATCGTTTTGGGACCTTGCAACTATTTTTATAGTTATCGGAACTACCTTTAAAATAAATAGTTGTCACTTATCAGTTGTTGGAAACGTCCCACGATTTTTACTGATTGAAGAAACAGTCATTAGTTTATTCGTAATTGTTAGTTAATCGAACATGTCATGATATTGTGATATCATTTGAAAATGCTGAGAAACTTGGATTATCAAATAACTTGGTGTAGATGAAATCGTGATAACGGAGTATACCCTTCCCACTTAGTCGGTTAAGAGGTTCCAACGAGTTTATATTCCACCTCTACGTATATATATATATATATATATATCTTCATATTTTTTGACCTGGAAAGTCGAAGTACGTTCGGGCGCTCGAGGCATCATAATTCAGAGCTAAATAACGAGTGCACAAGAGCGTGCGAGAGGAGCACAGTCGTGTAGCAGACAGACCGCCACTCCATGTTGCTTAACGTACCGCTCTCGACGCATGAACGCGTTACTCGATGGGCTATTAAGGTCGTATCGCACGTTGAACTCTCCTCATTCGAGCGCGGTTCCTGAAAAGTAAAACTCTCCTGTGTACTTATGGATCTGTGTGCGTGACAGAAGGCGTAGAACGCGACGTTTATGCGATTCAAATCTCCGTAACACTTTCACTCTCGGTTGTTACGGAATTTTTCTTCGCTCGAGAGAACACTCGAATAAAACAACAAGACGGTCAAAAAATTAGGGTTGAGATTGAAGCCTTCGGCTTTCTCGAAGACTCCTCGTCACCATCGAACGAAGAAACGGTCAATCAAGTGCTCGTGACCCATGACACTATCGATTGAGTTCATTATCGATAGGATACGAGTGTAGATACTTTTAGATATGAAAGACAACTTACTCGTTCTCTCTTCTACTCAAGAATAATTGGCATAAATAAATGCTACAGTGATAAAAAAAATTATGCAATTGAAGAACAAATATTGACAATTGATAAATTTATTAAATATATTAATGAAATAACTAAATAACTAGAATTAAAAAATGTTTACTCTACACTGATAAGCATAGATTTTTTTAATATTCACAATATCACGGAAGTTCCTAAAGAGCTATTCGAATTCTGTGCATGCATTGATAACTTCCGTCGAAAACTTGATTTGTCTATCATGGCAGGAAATAAGAAACAATTGGAATGAGGTAGAGCAACGGTTAGCACTGAGCATCGTTTCATTAATAAACAGAATTGGTCACGTGAAAATCACTTCCGGATATCGATATACGCGTTAAGATGGAGACGAAGGAGTCAAAGACCGATTAAAATTCTGACAGCAGTGACCGAGGGTCCGACGAGGTTCATCGTTCAAACAATCTATTCTTCGAGTACAATTCTAGCAGCGTATACCTGGTTTGTATATAGTTGTAGCAATGAACGACAGGAAACCTTCGAACGGGGAATGCGCAAATGCGACGAATACGAGTTTCTCTCTCTCTCTCTCTCTCTCTTGGATGTCGCGTGACGGAATAACGAAGGGCTCCGCGAGCCCGTGGCCATTCGCGCCTGAGCGCACGAGTTAAAATTAACATGCAAGGCGACTCGAGAAATGCAACGCGCGAGCCACCACGCGCCCACCACGTACTGACAGTACAATCGGCAGACGCTTCTACATCTATGGAAGAATATGTAAATGTCGACTCGCGGAATGTATGGGTTCCCACATATTTTATTTGATCAAGAAAAATATACTGCTTTAGGTAAATTTTATTGCAACTAACTCGAATAAATTAGTTTTAATGTGAATAATGTTATGCCAATGATATTATTCATCGATTGCATCCCTCATGGATAAAACTTATACGCGTAAAATATATTTTTACGTATATTAAATATGCTCTTGGAACATACGGGTTTATCATGGATGCATTTAATGTTATTATTAATATTATAATAATAATAATGATAATTAATTGTTGCTCTTATTATCAAATTTATGTTTTATGTCACTTAAACGTATTTATCGACTCTCGCGGTATCTGAAATTAATTCCGTAGAAAGTCCAACAACCGATTGTCTTGTGGAAAAGCAACCGATATTGCAACCGAGAGTGCTATTGGTCGTTTTTAAACATATCTCGATTACCCGAATAACTGTTAGTACAGTGGTTCCTGGCAGTTGTACATGGGTCGCAAATGGTTCCGACTATAGACTTTTTTATTTACGGTTCTTTGCGTGGTTGCACCTTGCCGGGAAACCGAACTACACGCTTTTTTCTTTCGGTTTCTTTCGCGATTTATCGTTAGTTTCTTGCTGAAAATTTTTTTATCCGTACTTTAACTTATGAAATATTCATTGTTATTCATTGATTTAATATTAAATGTTAATAAGAATTAATTATTTTTTTTAATGACAATGAATCTAAAATGAAACGATGAAAGAATTCAATTCCGAAAAGTAACTAGAGCTAAGCATTGTTAAAAAGCATTTGGGTCGCGAGGCCTTCCGTTCTGATCGTTCACACGAGCCAGTGAATCGTCAGTCTCTGACTTCCGGGTACTCTGTGATTCGACGCTCGTACTCAGCTCGTCTATCGCTCTGATGTTGTGCAGCCGGTTGCGAGATCGGCTCAGCCCTTTTTTTAAAATGACACCAAATTTTTGTCAGCAACAGGAACGCTCTGTAGGTAACCATCGAAGCGAGTAATTAGAGACGCGAGTGGAAGCAGACGGAAACGCGTTTCAGCGGTATATCGACCGTAGAGAGTCAGACGGGCGCAATCAAAATCACTTGGATTACGTCCTTTTCATTTTAATCGTTCGATGTGATACGTGTATACACTTTATATATATATATATATAGGTAGTACATACGCCGAGAGCAATCTCCGCTTGGTTATTCACGACTGCATCTCGCGAAGCGACTCTCTCTCGGTCGTGAAAAATTTAAGACCTCCCCTGACGCTCGCGCCTGCCGCCATTATTTCTTCTTGAACTTAACTGCGTCGTCGTATTGTCGTCAGCGGGACATTGACGCTCCGAAGAATCGTCACGCTGCGTCTCACTCGCTGCTACGCTCGAGAGAGTAAAAAGTTTTTTTTTTATCATCGACTTTCGACCGACGATGTTTCGAGACACACGTCTGCCGGCTCGTACTCGCGCGACCACAAGTGATTTGGCTTCGTTAATCAGCGACGCACGGCCTTGAGACGATGAGCGCGCGACCAAAGCACTCGTCGTGTGTATGTATTCATACGTGGATAACTATATATATATAATATGCCTGTGTACACAGCAAGCGTTATTACTCAACGCCGATTATGATTGGCGAGTTTTCGCCGTGTCCAATCGACCACACTTGCTCCTTGCCGGTTCGCGCGATCTCGTCGCGTGACACAGTCACCATTGTTTAGAAACGGTAGATACTCGTAACATACTCGAGCAGAAACATATTCATACTGCCTGATGACGTATCAGGATTATTTCAGGCATCGGTAAGTCTTGCCTGATCACACTCTATGGATCTCAGCCCAAGCTGGGCCAGATCTGATATCGATACAGCTTACCTGACGAGGGTCCCTGGATTTACGGCAGATCTGAATCGGAAATGGCATCGTTATCGCTTGCCTGAATTAGACTCGCTAGATTTACGGCTAATCCAAACCGCATCTGACATCGTTGCGTCTTGCCTGATCAAGCATGCTAAATTTAAGGCCGATCAGAACGAATATGACATCGTTGCGTCTTACTTAATCAGGCTCTCCAGATTTAAGGCCGGTCTGGTTCGGATCTGACATCGATTCGGTTTAGAGAATCAGGTCAATTTAATAACCGAACAGAAATTTAATCAGGCGTGAGTTTGAAAAACGAAAAGAAAATTGTATGCTTCGAAGGAATCAATTTACGATTCTAAAGTTATTCTTTATTATAAATTGTCAACTACCTGTTTGATAAGTGATCATTCTGTATACGTACATACCACTCGTAGAAGTAAGTATTCGTTAAATTGTTCAAAGAGTCGATACGGTACAAACGAATCAATTGAATTTCGGTAAACGGAAGCTGCAATCTCATATACCCATACAATCTTAACTTGTAACGATTCTGTGCTACCCTTTCTCACTTTATGTACGAATTTTATATTATTTTTCCCAACGGAAGAATAGCCAAGTGGATTAAATTGCAGCAATCGCAATCTACGATCTATACGGATCCTCAATCGAGTTTCAAGGTCACCAGAAAATTCAAAAACTTTTTTTTCAGCCATTAATTTGAGCGTAATTTGTTAAAGTATAGAGAAGAATGGAGAATATTATGTTAAAAAAAATATCTAAGATGTAAAAGAGTTGCGACAAGTACATTGTGCAACGTCTTTCTATTTCGAAGTTAAAATTCTTTCATTTAACTTTTTTTTTTCTTCAACATATGTCAAATCAATATCTTCGTTTGCTATTGTCGCAAGATTAAACATTTTCAACTATAAATTTGTAAAATAAATAGAACTTACAACTATTGCAACAAATACGAAAAAAAAGAGGAACGAAAACCTGACGAATCAACATTACAAAGGAAAATGAATTTGATTCAATAGGTGAACGCTAAACGGGACGGACTCTAGCCTGATTACATTTATAATCAGGTACTTGCTGAATCGCGTTGCCTAGTACATTTGTAGGATGTGGATTGCAAACTCTGTACTCGTTGAATACCGTGCGAAACAAGTTGGCCTTGAATGATTAGCTCAGAGCCAATCGCAGTTCGCAGTAATTGCAGCCATCCCAAACTATACAATGTACGTCGTTTAGCGCGTAGTCTTGTACAACTGCGAACAAGTTTAAGAAATAAATTGTTTAGGCTACGAGCTGGAACGTCAAAGTTATTCGTAACGGTCTGGTTGAACGTCCGACCATGATAACTGTTATCACTTACTGTTATCCGCAAATTAGGATTTCAGATTTTATTGCTAGAACTCGAAACGCGTGGTTGTGACAGAGATTGTTATTTATTATAAATGTCTTGGTCGTAGAGTTGTCAACGTGCTCTAGAAATCGAGTGTTACTCAAGATTGAATAATTAAATTGACTGTTATTATCAGTGAACTGAGCTTTTTTGTTAACACTTATTCTCAGATTAAAAAATATGCTCAAGACAAACAACTTTATTTACCCTGTCTTTATCAATTTTTGTGATAATTAATTCTGGTACAGGACAAAACAAAATTACTTTTATTTATATTTTAATGAAATGTAAAAAAAATTTAATAAATAATCTATAAGTGTAAATAATTAATTTATCTAATTAAAATTCTGTTAATTACAGATAAGAAAATATCATAGCTCATATGATCACTAGATTGTATTAATTCAACGTTCTCCTCACTCAATTAAAAAAATATATAAATATGGACAGTTGATATTTTATTAATTAGAAATCGATTTCATCAATTGTACAAAATTGTATTTGAAACAATAAAATAGTTCCAGCTTCCTCGAAATTCCTCTCCCTCTCTCTCTCTCTCTCTCTCTGCCTCTCGGTATATCAGAAAACACATTAATTTTATGAAAAAAATATCTTAGTTCCCGATGAACTTCAAATAGAATCAACCGTTTCTTTCCTCACTCCAAAATACTCGGTGGTTCAATCCTCAAATTACTTCCAGCGATAGCACCGAAGTTGTTTCGGGGCTGCGAATAGATGCAGCATCCGTTGCTCTCGGTTTCTTAGAGAAGGCATAGACCAGGAGTCACTTAGGTGTGCACAGCAAGAGCAGTAGTAACTCTATAGCATAAGCGTGCCAGTTGGTGGCAAATTTGCGGATGCGTGCAATTGGCATAGCCTCTGTTCTATATGGTCGGTAAGTCCAGTCCGAGAGTAAAATATACGTG